>JAJLRJ010000008.1:18768500-19013189 GCA_024195265.1 Dendrophyllia cribrosa
TTGATCATTATGTAGATAACTGACGTGTACACACGTCTAGATTTAGCCACGTTGACAGCGTCTCATTATACCATCTTCTCATTGGCCCATTGTTAGTCTAAATTGAAACATTTTTGTTGCAAATCGTTTTTATACGTTTTCATACGTTTTTTACAAATCGTATTTCTAAAGAAATAAAAGATATTCATGTTGCCTTACTGAAATCGTTATAACATGTAACAGACCCTGTACGAGCAGACCCCCATGAGAACAATACTGCTGACCTGGGAATTCCAAGACCTGGATCTTATTGTGCTGGCTGATGAGTCTTATCATGGCAAAAAAGCAGTTGATGTTATGAGGCAACTTGACAGTGACAGGTGGGATGTAAAGAATTTTTTAATTACTGATAGACTAGACTAATGTAATGTAACGATAACAGATATTATAATTCAACACATTCATACACTGCAAGTTATCGATATACGCTATGTCTACATAACGTATATCCAACGATGGAGGTAAATGTCGCATTTTGGCAAGGAATGCAAAAATGACGGACCAGCCTCAATATTTTTTTCTTCAAACTGTGCTTTGTTATCAATGTGTTGAATTATAAAACTATTATAGCGCGAAAGCGCGTGATATCGCCTAATTCTTAGCCGACGAGGCCGTAGGCTAAGGTTAAATATGTGGGGACATTTTACTCATAGTTCGCATTTTTTCGCGCCTCTACCGGGTTGAAAAAATACTATGCAACTCATAAAATATCTGCGCGTATTATCTGTTAAACCGTTGAATAAGGTGTATTTATTTCACTGAAGTTTATGTTATCAACTGATGTATTATTTCTTTTCCCCGCTAGCCCATACCCACCTTCAGGACTCGAATTCACAACACTATGGTGCCGCACAGTTCAAGGAAAGCTTAAGTCACATGAGGTGTGTTACTCTTTGTGTTGATAAGACTCCTTCAAGATTTTAACTGAACTGAGATCCTTTTGAATTCTTTGACCTGACAATGTTCAATTGCTAGCGATTTAAAGGACTGTTCGTAAAAAAAATGTAGAATGTGCTCATGTTTCAGGCGTGATCCGTATAAACTAACTCTCTGAGATACTTGTATGCACACTACTGTTGAAATGTTATTATAAGACGCTAAATCTCTCCCTGTTTGCATTGGCTGTTAACCTATAGCATTTATAATTATTATTATAATAATAATAATAATAATTATTATTATTATTATTATTATTATTATTATTATTATTTGCTTGTTTGTATTCCAGTGTCGTTTTAGGGATTTTCCTCAGGCAATATTTACTTCACATTCTGTTGAAGTGAAAGGAACCCTTCTTGGTGCGGAACAGAAACCTGCCAACAGAAGTATGTTTACTTTCTTGTACGAATTAATTTACGTTGTTGAACCAGTTTCGATGGCCTTAAAAATAGCAGAGAATTAGTTTTGTCCTGATGGTGTAATCCCTAAATTATACCACTAAAAATACACTTACAGTATGTATCTTTTTCAGTTCCACTTCCATATATTAAAAGATAACTTTTCAAGTGCTATGCCTTATCACAGAAGTTACCCTAAAATTTGCCATCAACTGACTTGATTAAGTAAATTGGCTACTGTAAAGAGCTTCGAAAGCTTTTGAATCTCTTTACGATGGCCAATCTACCTCTCTCAGGCACTTTTATTGTCTTAGTTCCCCACTGATGCTACCACACAGTTTCTTCCAATTCCAGTTAACCTAAGCTGCACGTACTTTATCAAAAAGACAATCAATGTTTTAAGAATTGTGTTGTTAATGTGATTATATCATTGGTAGTGCAGTTTCATTTTGTAAGACAAAGTCCATGGCTAAATGATTATAACGTTTTGGTGTGTGTAACCAACAGCTAAGCGAGAGGCAGTGGTGGAAGTTAGCAAGCCTTGGAGCAATGTGATTATCTCACGGAGTTTAAGTTCACTCAAGTACTTTTATGATCTGAAATTTGGTATGTATCGGTTGATATTGCTAAGTTTATTATATTTGTGTGGTGAATGTACATTTAAGGCATGGAATCTGCAAATTGTTTTTAATGTCTGAAAAAGGCATTTTGATAAATATGAAATGATGTCAGGTTGAAAAAATCTTACAAAATTCTTCCTCTGCGCCATGGGCAAAGAGTGACATTTTATTTAATTTGGAAAAATATGACGTGGGTAGAAAGCGCTCTTTGGGAGATATTGCAAGATTTCTGTCTTTATTTTGTGGTAAATGTCAGTTTCTGTTTGAATGTCAGATGTTGACGCTATGGAGATGGCTTGGGGTGTGGACATTGACCCTGTTATAGCAATGGTTTCCATAGCATTTGGTAAGCATTGTAATTTTTTGTTAAAGTTACTTGGCCTAATGCTCCATTCAGTTCCTCCGTTTAAACACGTCATCCTACAGTGTGCAGTAGCAAGTACTTATATATGTTGTAAAGCGTTCCTTTGAATAAATAGCTTATGGATTGTAATCCTTTCAGGGAATTTGAGTTCTCCTAGCCGTGATCCAAGCAAGAATCTACCCTTCTTTGACAAGGTACATATATGATGATTGTTTGCTTATAATTCTAGGGAATGTAGTGTGTCGTGCTTTTTTATAGATATATTTTGAGCACTGGCATACATGTAGGTATCAAGTCCTGGTGATACAGTTTAGGCGATGTACAAAATTAATAATGCCATCTCTACATGATGGTATCGTTGCAGGAGGATTTTGCTATCGTTGTTCTGGAAATAGAGCGTTTTCACTTGACGTCATAGCCGCCATATTGGTGTTCCCGTACAAAAGAATTTTAAGTAACTTCTTTTGTTAGGAAGCCTTTGTCATTTGAGTCCCACGGGAATGAGTGAAAACGCTCTATACCCGGAGAAAGACAGTTATACCATCCGAAATGTTGTAACCTTGGACGAATCTCATAAAGAGGAAACCACGTTTAAGGATTTATCTAGCCTGTGAGGAAGTTCACGTTCTGGGTCAGATGCACGAGCGGTGAAGTCAATACGCATGCTCGTTCACTAGCTCCCCCAACTTATGTTGTTGGGTTCACACTTCTCATGCGCGAGACTCAAAACATGAGTCTGCGAGCAGGCTAGGATGCATCCTCGTTCCCAGGGGCTTCTCGGTTTTCAAAATGGCGTTTGAGGACAGTGGCCATATTGAAAACCGAGAAGACCCTGAGGACGAGGTTGGCTAGGATACATCATATCAGGACAAACTCTAACGTTTGCCACTGTATTTAGATGCGTCTTCTGTATCATGGTCATCTTCAAATGGCCATAGATAAGTGGGACTGGTACTTCAGTGCGTCGAGGGATCCTTATGATACAACTGAGAGAATGCATTGGGAGTGGAGACAGGCAAACTTTGATTGGACAAATGGTATGGGACGCGTACGCTTTCTTGTTCCTCGTTGTTGTTTTCACTTTTGTTCCATCTGATTTCATTTTGACGTGCTTGAAAATTGTGCCAGAAGCACTGAAGAATCCCTGTTATATTCGTTCTTTGAATTTCTCATTGTGTAGGTCGGATTGTCATTGAAGGTGATTTTCACTTACATACAAGAGCAGCATCAAAGTATGATGATAGGCGGGTTCTGTATTTGCCTGCTTTTAAAGTAAGGTGAGTTAAAGCGTGAATATAGTCGAAAGTCTAGTTAGTGACCGCCTTGGGGATTTGGAAAACGTAGTCGTATTTACAAGAACGGTTGAACAAGAGCTTCAACTGTATTTCAGAGTTCACCGCAGGTGTTACAAGGACTTGTTTGGAAGGTATTGTGGTCTGATGACTTGATACTGAATGGCCAAGAAGTCATGCATTAGGGTATGAAGATTAACGGTGATCATGGAGGTAAAATTTTATTATTTCAACGTAGATATGCGGTAAAACGCGTATTAAAATGCGTGTCTCTGTTGAAAAATTAATTTCAAGTCTGCATATCGGTTTTAATGGTCCATTTAAGGACTCCCAATACAAAACATCAGAGCAGCGCTTTCAAAATGCCCTCTTTTTCGGCCATCGACTATTCCTTTGCCACAAAAGCCTTACGCGCTAGTCAGCAGAATTACCAAGAAAAGTTTATAGCTGATGGAATAAGCGAGTGAGTGAGTGAAACTGTCCTCATCAGCGATAACTCGTTCATTACGCTTTGCGTATTCACGGGTTAAAAAGTGCCAATATACACCACAACATAAAACCTATCTGGTTGCTTAATGCAACGCTACCAAACGTGTCAATGATTGGTCACTCTTGGTCCGTTGAACTAACAAAGCATAACTGTACAGTGACAGACGTCTCCAAGTTTTTACAAGAAATGCCTTGTCCTGTGGATGACACTCCCTTGAAAAAATTGCAGTTATTGTATCTAGAATTTTAAACTCGAATGACTGGGAAATGTAAACGCAGAACACCCACTTTTTAACCCTTCCACTCCCAGACTCAATGATGGAGACATGTAGTGTGCTTCTAGCTTTTGAGTCTGTGAACGAAATCCTATGGTGTGACCATTCAAATGAAACCTCTTCAGCAGTACATTTGCGTGGTACCATTTGTTCTAACTTTTGAGTCTGTGGACGAAATCCTATGGTGTGACCATTCAAATGAAATCTCTTCAGCAGTACTTTTGCGTGGTACCATTTGTTCTAACTTTTGAGTCTGTCGACGAAATCCTATGGTGCGACCATTCAAATGAAACCTCTTCAGCAGTACATTTGCGTGGTACCATTTGTTCTAACTTTTGAGTCTGTGGACGAAATCCTATGGTGTGACCATTCAAATGAAATCTCTTCAGCAGTACTTTTGCGTGGTACCATTTGTTCTAACTTTTGAGTCTGTGGACGAAAACCTATGGTGTGACCATTCAAATGAAACCTCTTCAGCAGTACTTTTGCGTGGTACCATTTGTTCTACCTTTTGAGTCTGTGGACGAAATCCTATGGTGTGACCATTCAAATGAAACCTCTTCAGCAGTACTTTTGCATGGCACCATGATATGTGTTTTTCAATATTTTACAAAACAAAATTTGGGATTTTTCGTGAATTTCGATCTTCGGCACTCTTGGGATCGGATTTAAAGGGTTACTCCTGAGAAATTGCTTTCTGTTTTATCTGATTGGAATTTTTGTTCTTGTTTCCAGTTCTATTATGAAGTGGATTTGTCAGGGAGATCCAAATGACCATCACTCAGTGATCCAGTGTGCCCCAGATAAAATACCAGAACTGGCACCTAACCAGGTAAGTGATTTGATCGTGTTGAAGTAACTCTTCAAATGAAAGCTATTGAGCTGTACTTTTCTGTGGTACTGCCGGTTTATTACGCTGTACAAGATGGTTCTAACTTTTGAGTCTGGATGAAAAGTGTGACCATTCAAATGAAAGCTGTTGTACTTTGCGTATTTGTGTATTGATCAGCTATATATCTGTAACGATTTTTGTTCGTTTCGTAGGTCCACGACTCATATGCTGCATTCAGATCCCAGAATCTTATTTTAGATGTTTCTATGGAGACAGGAATGAGCAAACGAAAGGTTCGTCAAAGAACACATTGTGAAGAAAACCTTTTACAACTATTTAACATTACGTTTATTTGATATACATATGCCTACTTCGTGCATACAGATGAAGGAATGGGTCACAAAGTGATTTGCACAATTATGAGGCACAATTAGGAGTTGCAAAGAAAATGATGCCTAAAATATGTCATAGCAGCTTGCATGCAAAACAAGGCATTTTCTGGTTTGTTCATTATCTCAATAGTGTTTTTTCCATCATCTGTGCATGGATTATTTGGGGAAACTTTCCAGAAATTCTGGGAGGTAATAACCTTGTGATGGACAGGTTTCCGAGGCTTGGCACCCCACAGGCATCCCATTCAGTGCCTTGGGAGTAGCAACACTTTTAGTCGCGTAAGTGTGAGTCAGTTACACCGATTATAGTTAAAATGCTGGCTTGCATTAATCACAAGGCTTGTTACCAGTGAAGGGTGGTGGTGTAGTGGTTAGCACAGATCCAAAGGTCTGCGGTTCGAGGCCTGATCACGTCCGTCGTGTTGTTTCCTTAGACAAGAAACTTTACTCCACATTGTCTCTTCCCCCAGGTGTATAAATGGGTACCGGCGACAAAATGCTGGGGTATCCCAGTGATGGACTAGCATTCCATCCAGGGGGGAGTAGCAATATTGCTACTTGCTTCGTGTTACAGAAGCCGTGTTAAGTTTTGGTGAGTGGGTTTCCTGTGGTTCTTGTGCGACTTAACCTTACCTTTTCCTTTACCAAATGAGTGTTTGTTCCTTTAGTTGCTTCGTGTTACAGAAGCCGGGTTAAGTTCTGGCTGAGTGGGTCTCCTGTGGTTCTTGTGCGACTTAACCTTACCTTTTCCTTTACCAAATGAGTGTTTGTTCCTTTAGTTGCTTCGTGTTACAGAAACCGTGTTAAGTTCTGGCTGAGTGGGTCACCTGTGGTTCATGTGCGACTTAACCTTACTTTTACCTTTACCAAATGAGTGTTTGTTTCCATTGGTGAGTCTTTCGTCTTACATCTCTTCACAGGACCCGTATAACTGTGACCCACCTACAGTGTCCATGTTTGCCAGCACGTTTAGATGGTTTCAGAAATATCAGGTAAGTTATGCTTCAATTTCCAATCCAATCTGATTTATACAAGTGTGTGGTAACACAAACTTTAATTCTTTAATTTTGTTTTAGGCTGTTGTGTTTTCTTATGTGTCACGACCTACCAGAAGAGGAACGTATTTCAAGCGTGACCGAGTGAAAAAGAGAAGTCTTGGAAGACATTATAGGTTGGTAGTTTGCTAATGTTGCTTAACAAGATAATGCCACAGGAAACGTGCAAGAGTCCACTATTAGAACATTTTCAATTGAATGTCGTAAAACACTCTGGCCAATTAAAAAAAGGCCCAGGGAATCCATTTAAACAATGAAAACTTGAAACAAATACATGTAGCCGACGCCAGGCGCGGGAAAACGCGGGCGAGCAGGTCACGGTGGGTTTGGGTGTCTTCTGATTGGTTAAAAAAAAGGGCGAGTTGATTGTTCTGAGGAATTAAAGGGACATTGTCCCTGCTGAAATATCGTGTTTTTTTAATTATGGCCAGAAGCTTGCTTTATTGTCTTAAAATAGGAAGACAAAATCGCCAAAAGTGATAAATGCAAAATATGAACTAAAAAGCCAAAATAACGACTTTAAACAACTCAATTTTCCACCAGAATGGAACTTGACCGCCTGTCACAAAATCAAAATTAATGAACTGCAATCCACTTCCATCCTTGTAATCCTGCACTTTTTCTCCAAACTACTGCTTCTGTTTTGCTCAATAGAAACGTTTTGTTCGATTTAGTTATATATTTGGTGGCATTTGGCGATATAACATGGGAATAACATTGATATAACATTGATATAACATTGGTATAACATGGAAATTAATAAACACAATTTCGTTATTTCGCCGGGACAGTGTTACTTTAAGACAACAACAACAACAACGATTTATTTTTTCAAATAATAAAACCAAATATAGTAGCAACCCGCCAATAACTAGAGTTAATCGTGGCGGGTTGCTGTCTGAAACTAACTCAAGTGAATTATGCGTGTACTCTAGGGAGGCGAGCCTGTCCCTTCAGTTTCCTGAACTTTCCGTCAGGTATTGGGGCTCGTTCACTCAACATAGAGGATTTGAGTTGTCACTTGGCAGTGGTTACTTAGAAACAACATACCGCCTGACACTTAAAGAGTACAGTGATGGACTGATGCGGAGACCAGCATCGGACTGGAGTCCAACGAAACTGCGCAGTGAACTTTCAAATGTGACTTGTCACTTGTATGGTTTAGAAGAAGTGGATGGAAAGGAGAATAGTGACGAATATGCTGAGGTAAAGCCCCAAAGTCAAAACACAAATTCTCCTTACTGGTCCCCACACATTTCTTATAACACAAGTTGGGAGAAATTAATAAAGGATCAAGGAAATTTATCTTGGGTGTTCATTTTCTGAATTCTTATCACTTCTATACTTAATAATGCATTGATACTACAAGGAGAATTTTAATACTGATCACTATTGGGGCTTAAAGAGTCGAAATACCTTTCTCGAGCAGAACAGATTCTCAAGCAGATGGCAAGCTGTTGCTTTAAAGAAAGACTGCATGTATAACCTTGGACGTTATGTTTCTTAAATGGTCTCTATCTTCCTCAAATCTCAGTCAAATCTTGTTCATTCGTGGTTTATTTAAAGTTCTTTTCTCCTTTTTTGTAGAGTGGTACCTCTTTTCTTTCTCACTGTTTTTACTATTATGTCTTTGTAATTCAGGTTAGTTCAATTGATCTGGAGCCTACGAAATACTACCTTCTGGCAGCAGCAAGGCAAGTTACGTTGAAGCTCTGAAGCAGTAGAAGCTCTGAAACACTTGACATCATACTATACAAAACACTTGACTGCAGTAATTGGGGCGGGGAGGGAGTGCTGCGAAAGGGAATAAAATAGAATAGTAAGCTCTCTCTTCTGAGGTCTTCCCCCAAACCTTTAAAACCCTTAGTCCACTCCTGCACTTGGCTAAATAAGGGTATTAAAACTGCGTTAGAACCCGAAGTTTTAATTGCTTAGTTACCTAATAAGCCACTTGTATCGGAATAGGTATAATTATTAATGCCGTTTTGCCATACAGGTTGGAGTACACACGGCAAGACAATTCAAAAAAGCGAGAAATGTGTGTTGATGGTCCTTCGCCAGAGTTACAAGTAAGGATGACACTTGCCAACAATACTACATAATAGAAAAGTGGTTTACACGGTGGCCATGTTGGTGGTCAGAACAATGAAATTTATATCCTTTGGAAATAAAACTCTATCATGCATTGGCAAAAGAGAAGACAAAACTTTCTTAACCCTTTGAATCGCAAGAGTGCTAAAAATCAAAATTAAAAAAATCCCAAATTTCATTTTGCAAAATATTGAGAAACAAATGGTACCATGCAAAAGTACTGCTGAAGAGATTTCATTTAAACGGTCACACCATAGGATTTCATCCACAGACTCAAAAGTTAGAACAAACGGTACCATGCAAAAGTACTGCTGAAGAGGTTTCATTTGAATGGTCACATCATAGGATTTCATCCACAGACTCAAAAGTTAGAACAAATGGTACCATGCAAAAGTACTGCAGAAGAGGTTTCATTTGAATGGTCACACCATAGGATTTCATCCACAGACTCAAAAGTAACTACACTGCATGTCTCCATAATTTTGACATTATTCTTGATGATGTTATCATGTTCAATCGCTTTGGTTTTTGTACTTATAGTTAAATGTGTGACCCAATCAGCAATCGTTTGATCTTGAAAGAAAAATGGCTTGTAGTCATTAGATAAAGATTCGTTTTCGTTGTTGTAACTTTGTAGAATTACAATCATCGGCTTGTGTGTCATGATCTGAAAGGAGCCTGGACACTAACCAACCGCCGCATAGCATTTGGTCTGTTTGAAGCTTATACCAATGCACAGGTGAGAAGTGTTTATATTATATTCAAGGTTAGTAGTTTGCCAAACACTTGCAAAGAAATCCATTAAGGTTAACAAGACCCATAACCCTGAAATAGATATTTTTAGAATCAACTCTACGAAAATTAAATAGTTAAATGGTGAAATATTTCTTGTTTTGAACGTCGCTTAAGTGAGTTATAGAGATTTGAATTTACAAAATGCTAATAAGATAACGTCAATTCAGGACTTTTCCATTATTTCTACTTCAATTTGCAATACGCAGTTTACAGCTTAAGGATAATCAATTTGAGAAATAATAAATATAAACTGTGGATAGTCAATTGATTCGTAAAAATATTACTTGGAGATGAAAACAAGTAGTTGTATAATAAATGAATACTGGGTTGACGTCATCTAATTAGCATTTTGTAATTTCAAATCTCTATTTCTCACTAACGTACGCGACATTCAAAACAAGAACTATTTCAAAATTCAACTATTCAATTTATGTAGAGTTGATTCTGAAAATATGCATTTAAGGGTTTTGGACACTTTTAATGGCCCTTATCGTAGATGAGTACGCCACGCCAACATAGCGGTTTCTCGCTTTCTTGACCCTATAGTCTCGTTTTGATGTTTACGAGAACCTCTGACGACGATGAGCGTAAACATCAAAACGAGACTATAGAGGTTTTGCACGGCAGCCATGTTGCATGGCAGGAACAATGGAAATGTTTTGCAATAGAAAGGACATTCTTTCCCATAGGGAAAAGAATCTATTGTTCCTGCGATGCAACGTGGCTGCCGTGCAAAACCTCTATAGGGTCAAGAAAGCGAGAAACCGCTGATATGTTGGCGTGGCGTACTCATCTACGATAAGGGCTATTAATAGTGATTTTCAGTTGAGTGTCGTATAACCAAAACCAAAGCAATCAGTCTAACCAATCACAACAGAACAGGCAATCCAATGAACCAATCAGAACTCGAAGCAAATTCGAGTAGCCGGCGCCAAGCGCGGGAAAACCCATGCAAGTTAGTAAGTCACGATTGGCTTTGGTATTACTTCTGATTAGTCAATCGTAAAGCCCAGAAAAGCGAATGAAGCCCCTCCCTATCTACAATATTGATATCAATAAAGTGGTTTCTTTTACCTTCATTAGGTTCTCAAGAAAAACCTCTCCGCTGATGCTTTGAAATTTACAATTGTGGAAAAGAAAGAGAAGGGTAAACAGGTAAAGTATAGTCTTAAAATGGGAAGGAAAAGAGTAGAACTATCGTGTAATTATTGTGCGACGAGTGTGTGTCATTCATATAATGATTCTGGTAACTTTGAGAAATATTACATCTACCGTCAATATCAATATATCATCAAAATTTCAACATCGAGAAGAGAATTGAAAAAAATATCCAGTTTTTTTTAGGCAATTGGACATGTTGAAAATCCTCTTTAAATTCTAAAACTCATTAAAAATTAATGATGAGAACACAAAGGAAATCATTGCCGTAAAGGAGTTGTGGATAGTAACCCAGTCTTAATTTGCATAGCTTTTGGCGATTTTATTCCTTCGTTTTCGCCGCATTTAATGATCAGTTTGAGAAGCTATACCAAACACTAGAAAGAGTGTTTCATTAAGTATCCAAACAACTCGTAGTGGGTTAAAAAAAAAACTTGTCTGCGCCTCTCATACGCTTTTGAAGAGCTTGAATCCATTAAATCTTTTATTGGAATCAGTATGGGAATTCTGAACTCTCGATGTCTTTTGGCCTCAACTCCCACTCCCAGATACTCTTAATGACTGTCATGCGCTTTCAAAGAGTTTGAACTCTCGCTTTGGTTTGGTCCGGGCTTTAAATTAAATAGTAGTATTTACATTTTAACCATACAGTACTTAACATAACATTTAAACTATACGGTACTTAACACTACCACACTCAATTAGAGTGCAGTTTGCAGTACGTGTTTCTTTCCTCTACATCGGGTTTCTAAACAACCTTAAGATGCACTGTTTCATGCACCTTGTCTCGCAACGTTTCGAGGTCAGCTGTTAGATCCTAGACGTGTAACAGCACCTTAACGAAGCTATGTCATGGTGATGTTGAGGTTTTTTAGGTCAGAACTGGCCCAAATTAAAACTACCGGTAAGCTCCTTTGTCGTACACGAAATGCTAATAGAACAGAGAAGGAAGATATTATGTGAATTTTCTAAGAGCAAATAAACAATAATCAGAGTTATCGCGAGTTTTCCTACACAGAAGCGGTAAACTTGAAAAACTTAGCCAATTTTTTCAAGATGCAATCCACTTCCATCCTGTCCATCTGCAGCCCAAGACACTTATTGTTACTCTTAGAGCACTAGTAGAGTAATTTTAAACAAAACTGAACCGTTATTTTTGGGTTTCCACTGATATAAATATGCCTTTTGACTTGTTAAAGTAACACTCAAAATGGTGACATAGCCCGTTTAAAGTGGACACTGAATTGAAAAGCATGTTCTTTCTTGTTTAGGATGGCACATCTGCTGGAACGCCTCTGAGCAGTTCAGTCAGGGCACGGTCTGCTTCATATACAAATATGCTGGAAAAGCTGGTCATGGAAAAGGAATTAAAGTTTGTGGCATTTACTGAAGAGGTGCAGTAAACATGGTCTTTGTATTTTTACCCTTCCTGCTCGAAGACGAAGTTTTTCTATAAAAGGGAAGTATGCGCAAACAGGCAAACCTCTATTAAGTGTCTCCCTCGGGGAATAGCCAACTGAATGGAACTAGAATGAGAAATTGCTCTGAATATGATGTATATTTAATTTTTTTGCTATCATCAACAGTAAAACCAAATATGCCGGATAAATAGAAATTAAGTATTTGCATGTTCAAGGAAGTTTATGCCTTGCTATCGGATTTTATAATGTTGTCTGTAAGGCAAATCTTTGTTGTAAACCACATCATCAAAAGTTTTGCCATCACATTCAACATGAAACAAAACAATCAGTTATGGTTGTCTGTGATTTAGGGCCGCGTAGCATAATTTCGTGAAGCAAGTCACTCACTTTGTTTAGTGCAAATGAGTGTTCTTCCTGACCATTTAACTGGGTGACCGTTTAACAAAGGTGAAATACACTCAAATTCGCCAATTGGGAAATCTAAACAGTGACCAATTCCGCTTAATAGAGGTCACCACTTGAAAGAGGTCAAGTTTACAGTAAATATGGGGAATGATTTACGGGCATTTGATAAGCGACCGCTTAATAGAGGGCCGCTTAATAGAGGTTTGACTGGGCATATGGGTGCTTCATGAGGCGCCAATAAGGAGCCACCAGAGAGGAACCGGAAAAAAGGGCTTTAAAGCATTATCGGACCATATGAATATGGTTCGACTCTTAGATTGAAAGTCTTTAAAAACAGTGTCTTAACCATTTTTCAGGGGACTGGTGAGCATGAGCATATTACTGAGGCCCACCTCCACGGGGTCGCTTTGTGCACAGCTAATGACGTTATTGAGGACACTTGGCACAGTAAGTGACTGATAAATGGTCTGTCCCAATATTGGGTAACATAAATCAAATTAAGGATCTGGATCTTACTGGTTGGAGCTAGGTTAGGTATGCTCGGTGTCAATAGGCCATTTCCGAGTTGCCTTTAGCCTCTTTATCAAAGAGAGGCTAGGTGCGAAAATGAGTTTTCATTCACATGCAAATAAAACTATTTGCATGTGAATAAAAACTTATTTTCATATGAAAGGTTTCGCACCTAGCCTCGCTTTGATAGAGAGGCTAAAGGCAACTCGGAAATGGCCTATTATACTATTGCTTTATTGCTGCGAGCCCCCAGGCGAGTAGCACACTAATCTTTGGTTTGCCTGTGGTTCCTTGGCTTCCCTGTGCCTTATGTTATGCAGCAGTCTTGATTTTTGTTTGTCACGATGATTTTGAGCAAGCGTACGTCCAGCGGTGTCATCATAACTTAGATGCGCCTGGCTCTGGATGAGTCTTTCGCCGTCCATAGCACGTGCTCGCTTAAGTGTTTCTATTTGCAAATGTATCATGCCAAATTCAAACTTATTTGTTGCTGGAAGCATTCATCAAGGTCACGAACGATTTAGTGACATTTCACGGGGAAGGCAATGTTCTTTTATGAGTTTTTCAGCGTTGTTACGTGCCCAGAGTTTGCCGATTGAACAGTGTTTCACAAAGAACTACTTATAATGGTATGGTAATTCGAAAATGATGGTAATTGACCCAATAAATAAATGTATGAAATTATCAAAATCTGTATGTACATTTACTGTTTCCGTTATGTTTTATTATACTGCCCAGCATCTGCTCGCAGCATTATCATTACAATCTGTAACCTCTAGTATTATACATAGATCGTAATTTGTTGCGCAGTTTAACTTTCGGACGTACGAGCCCCCTTAAGGTTTTTCTCCGATATTTTCAAGACCATTTAAGATTAGCACATGCCATCTTAGCTTCAGTAGCTGTTCATTTATCCTTGAGACACAATTTGGTAAAGTTTAGCGACAACCGGTTGCTATGGTAACGAGATATGACGTCATACGTAGCATGTGGTCAAGCCATTTTTGAATAAAAATGCGTGTTTTTCACCTTTTTTGAGTGAAAAAACAAAAAATGCTACCAAAAGCATCAACATGTTTAATTGTAAGTTATTTTGCAACTATAGAAAAAATATTTGCAATTTCCCCATTTTCCCGATAAATTTGAATTTTTAGTAAAATCCAAGATGGCGGCCGTCTTGGCGGCCATTTTGGATGACGTGACGGACCCCCAGTAGCGCCACAACCCATAATAGTTACCTTATTTTGTAGAGCACAGCAAAGGCTATCTATTAGACGTAAAATATTTCCGAAATATTGCAACATCGCAAAAACCCAAGGGGGGTGGGGGGGAAGGCAACAACCCTCCCCTTGTACCACGGTGGGGGTATAAGTTTGCGTGTACGTCCGAGAGTTAATAAGTAAATTCTTTTTCTTAGATTTTCTCATGCATTTTACTACACACTGATTTATTTTGTAGAATAGAGCGGTTTTCAATTGAGTGTCGAAAGTAATTTCCCAATTGCGCCACTTTATCAACCAATCAGAAGTAAAACCAAAACCAATTAAGACTTGCTCGCACGCGGTTTCCCGCGCTTTGTGCCGGCTACATGTATTTGCTTCGAGTTCCGATTGGTTCATCGGATATGTCTGCGAGTTCTGTGATTGGTCAGAGTAACAAAAACCGTTCTACCTAGAAATATCCGCCACTCACTGCCAGCTTTAGCTGCACACGTTGCTGAATGGCTAAGCATATTACTGCGCTAAATAAAGTATTGTTGTTGTTGTTGTTAGTATTGGCTTCTTATCTTTTCCTCACTGATTCTCAGTTGGTCGCAATCTATTTTTCACCAGTTGCACTAGTGAACTCGCAGATTGTTCTGAAAGGGATTGAGTCTGAGGGTTGCGTTCTTGTGGCGGCTGGCAACACCAGGATCCTTAACAGGCTTCACACGCCAGTCTGGAGTAATGGAGAGATATTCAACAAGAAAACCTGGGTTGGAAATGTAGAGAATTTACAGGTAACTGCAGTAATACCTCTCTCACATGTTCAACTGTTAGAGTAGTTTACAATTGAGTGTCGTAAAAAAATATCGTTTTTGCTTTAGTTTTGTATTGCTGCGCCTGGTGATTGGTAAATTATGAAAACTAATGCTATTGTCTCAACTTATCAAAAGTAAAACCTAAAAGTGATCTTGAATTACTCGTGCGGGCGCTCTTGCACATTTTCGGGGCGCCACGAACCTCTCGGCACGCCTCACAGGATTGGCTGAGAAAACAATAGAACAAACAACAGAAGAATGGATCCTAGCCCTGAAACAATAGAGCTTTGTGATACCCAGAGCCAATAAAATTAGAGGTTCTAAAGAGCTTCGTGGCTCCTGACATTTTCTCACGCTTGGCGTCCGCTTCATTTATTTGCTATGATTTGTGATTGGCCGGGTTTATTGAGGTTTGATTGGCCAAAGTGTTAACGGACTTTGGCTCTTTTTACGACATTCAATTGAATTTTTCTTTATCCTTGTAGGAATCTGTTTGTAAATAAACATTTTACACTAAATTCAAAAGTTAAAACAAGTCCGAGTTTCGATGTATCGAACATCGCCATTTAGACAAAGCGAGAACCGATAAATGATGAAAAGATATTCTTCTGCTGCGTAAATTCATTTGAATAATTTGTTAGAGCTGATAATAATAGAATATTGTTGGTGAATTTACAGTCTTAAAAAAAACATTTCTTGAATGAGTTCTTCAATGTAAAACCCCAGCTTTATGCTAGCGCTTATTAAAACCAGGCTTAACACTCTTTTTGTATTTTATTTGTTTAGTACTTTGCTACAGTAGGAACAGACGATACCATTGGTCTAGACAGCAGTCCATGGCTCAGCACGTCAGTCATAACAGGGAGACTGGACAAGAACTCTTTTGACATCGCTGACCTGGCCAATATCGTGGGCTCAGGTGAGGCTGTTGGAGGAATGGTAAATGCCATTGTCGGGGGTGGAAGAGGTACTGGAGGAGTGGGACAGGAAGCTACTCAGTTGCAGAGGATTGTGGCAAGGTGTAGCTGTGAATTCTACTTTGTAAGTTTCAGCCCTGATTTGGATCCTGTCGCTGAAGAACTTGCTGCTAATATTGTGGTGAGTTGAATCCGTTGTAATGTTAACAGTAATATTACTCTAGTGTGGCTTAATTCTGTGTGTCAGCGCACAACATTGACTGTAAAGCTAATTGCGTAACAAACATGACAGGAACCCAAGCTAATCTCATGTTCTGCTGCGACTAAACGTTGAAACCAAGTTTCGTACTGTAAACTAACCCGCTGAAACCCTCACATACATACACAAGCCTATATGCACAATATAGTTATTGCTTCTGAACTGACGTTTTGCTTTTTCCTTCACTTGTTCAATTTCAGCCTCCCTCGCCCTGCCGCAGCCATTTTCGAGAGGATAGCGCTGCTGTGAATACCTTCACCATTAGACACAAGCTGTTGGAGATCTCTACAAACTCTGTAAGTTTTATGATGTGAACTCCAAAGTTTGACGTTCGGCGAAAAAACGTGCGATTGGTTGGTTGGATTTTTTTTAACTTATTTGCCAACTCACTGGTTTGATATTTGGCTTTCATGTCAGCTATTTCAGATACAGTGAACTCTGCCTAAGCCGGACACTGTCCGCCTTAGAGAAGTGTCCACCTTATGGAGACTTTAGTTACAGACGAACAAGTGAAATTCGGCCAGAACCAGCCAATAATTGATGTCCGCCTTAGAGAGGTGTCCGCCTTTTAAAGAGTTTAGTTACAGACGAACAAGTGAAATTCGGCCAGGATCAACCAATAATTGATGTCCGCCTTAGAGAAGTGTCTGCCTTTTAAGGGGTTTTCTGCTTTGAGAAAGTAAACTATATAACATTTCTAATTTGATAGAATGTCTAAGTGTGTTTACTTTTTTGCCAAATCGTAGGTTTGATATATGGCTTACCTATCAGCTATTTTTTATATACTTTTTCAGATATAATATTTTGATGCGTTAGAAAGTCAACTGTTGTTACATGTTGCTCATTCACAGTTTGATAGTTTGAGCCCTGGCCTTTCCTTTCTGTTGGCTCCATCCAGTAATTAGCTTTTTGTTTTCAATTATCTTTCAGGCCCAGTACGCCATGCTTATTGACATCGCTCACAATGTTGTGTTGTACACAGAACCTAAAAAGAAGGTGAGTGTGTCAAAGATTTACTTCTCTAAGTCAAATTTTGTCTTGTCCCGGACAATCGGACTTAGGTTTTAGCGTACCTTGGGGTAGGTGATGTTGTTTTAGCCTTCCTCGCCTCTTAGAGCGGTTTTCAATTGAGTGTCGAAAGTAATTTGGTGATTGTTTTGGTTTTATATTGCTACGCTTTGTGATTGGTTTAAAAATCTCGCAATACCTTTTCAACCAATCAGAGGTAAATCCAAAACCATCCGTGACTTGCTCGCACGCGTTTTCCCGCGCTTGGCGCCGGCTACATGTATTTGCTACGAGTTCTGATTGGTTCATTGGATTGCTTGTGTCTCTTGTGATTAGGCAGAGTACTTTGGGTTTGGTTTTACGCCAATCAGTTCAAACACCGCTCTATTTTCACCGCTCTATTTTCTCAAGGTTACGCACGAAGTAAGGCTTGCTAAAAGCAAGTACTACATAGATTTGTTCAACGAGGTTAAAGACTGCAAGTCATACTGGAATTTAATCAAGAAAGCCGCTAATAGCCACACTCAACAACCGATATTGGGAATCAGGAGATCGGACGATAAGATTGAAACACCTGATCAGAAAATAGCGCAGATTCTTAATGAACATTTCTCCACCGTTGGAGAGAAATTAGCGTGTGATCTTCCTGTTTGTAGCCAAGATGACCAATCTCCTTACATCAACCTTGTAACGCCCTGTGTTATGAACATTGGTTTATCTAACAATGGTATTGCCGAGGGTCTAGAAAAGCTAAAGCCTAATAAGGCATGTGGACCAGATAATGTCGCACCTAAGCTACTCAAATATGCTGGTGAAGCATTGGTCCCATCACTTATGTCTCTCTATTCCACAAGCGCTGTCAGCAAATCAGTCCTAGTCTCCTGGAAATCCGCTAATATCTCGTCTTTGTTCAAGAAAGACGACGAAACAGACAAACAGAACTATCGACCAATATCCCTGCTGTGTGTTCCTGGTAAGCTGATGGAAACGTTCGTTGCATCCACCGTCGCAACACATATTTCGGATCACAATCTTAGCCATCCTCATCAGTGGGCATACAAAAAGGGTCATTCCACCGAATTGTTGTTAACTAAGATGACCGAGGACTGGAGACGTGCGCTGGACAAAAACCTAGTGGTCGGAATTGTCTTTGTAGATTTCCGGAAGGCCTTCGATTCCATCTCTCACCATCTCCTGCTGCAAAAGTTACAGGGGTTTGGTGTTTCGGGTGATCTATGGAGCTGGATCAAGGATTATTTGACTAACCGCTCCCAAGTTACAATCGTCAATGGTTGTAGGTCAGAATCAATGCCAGTCAAATTTGGCGTTCCACAGGGATCTGTGTTAGGTCCTACTTTATTCCCGTTGTCGATATTACCAACAGTGAAGAGGGTGAAATTCACATGTACGCCGATGATACGGCCGCACCTTCTCCTGACAGGGTTGCTGTATTAGTGAACAACATTCTAAAGAAACTGTACAACTGGTGTTGCCGCAACTGTCTTACACCTCATCCAGGGAAAACTGAATTTATGATTTTAATGCGTGGACAATTTGTTGGACCATTACAGGCTATTCTACTAGGAAATAGTAATATAAATCAAATTAAGTCAACTAGACGTTTAGGCGTAGAGTTAGACTGTAAGCTTAAATGGGACGTCCACGTAACGGAGTTAATTAAGTCTTTTACACAAAAACTGAATTTACTTAGATCTTTGTATTTTTACCTACTACTGCTAGAGCTGATTTTTATCTTAAAGTAATTTTACCGTCAGTAATTTATGGTATAACTGTATGGGGTTCCTGCGGGAAAACGCTTTTCGATGAGCTTGAAAAGATACACGTGCGCGCTGCGAAGATTATTTATAACTTGGATTGGTACACACCAAGTAATAAGGTCCTCACACGTACAAAATGGAGAATATTTAAATCCTCATACGAGCAAAAGTTATTATTACTGGCCCATAATTGCTTTTACGACCTTTCTCCCATTTCAATCTTGAACCTTTTTACAAAATACGACTGTAAATATAATTTAAGAAGAAAAATGTCATTCGCAATGTCTAAGCCCAACACTGACTTTTATCGTAAATCTGTATACTACCAAGCAGCATCTCTATGGAACTCTCTCGACAATACAACTAGAGCCATAGCTGACAAGTTCCTTTTTAAAAAATCGCTCAATTGATTTCTATTAATGTACATAGTATAAGTGGCTTAGTTAACTTGTATTTGTATTCATTGCTGTAAATATATATTGATGTAAATAGTATCTATCTTAATTCTTAGTATTTTAATATATGACCACATCAGCTCCGCTGTAATTTTTATCGTGTTTAAATAAATGCTATTATTATTATTATTATTTTTAAATTTCTTGTTTTTTTTTAGGGTAGTGAATTGCAATTAAATTTTTTATACTTGAGATACCGATATTTGCTAGAAGTTTAGGTATAAATGTTGTCGTAATATCTATTATTTTCATTATTTTCTCAACCGACATAGCTCATCGTATTTTGTTTTTAACAGGAAGCGTTTGACAAACTTCAGAGAATGAGGTTTCACTTGCGTCTATCCACGTCAGAAGATCAAAGAGCTCAAATTTTAAGACTTCAGAACACTGTCAGGTAAAGTCACTGACACGAAATGATCTGATCGTTCAGCCGTGCATTTCTTCCCTTGTTGCTGGACATGTTAAATTTTGTGCAGTAAAGAGAAGAAGCATTAAGTAATATATCAAACACGAGGAAGAGTGTTTCATCAGGATATCTCAGATTACCCCACTTCGAGGTGTTTGGATGCCTGCTGAAACATTCTTTCGAGTGTTTGATATAGCTTCTCAAACTGATCATTAAATGCGAAAAAACGAAGGAATAAAATCACCATATCTATACCAATTAAGAGCAGGTATCCAAACCTCTTTCACGGTAGTAATTTCCTTTGTGTTCTCGTCATGAATTGGTAATGAGTTTTAGAAGAAGTTATCCAGTATTAGTATGTACCAAACCAGTGGATTAACTTCTCAAACTCGGAATAGTCGAGTGATCACATAACGTTATCCGTATGAGTTTTTCTTAGTAATTACCTGCATTATTTTCCAAGGAAATAGATAAATTTTCAGGCTCTAAAGTTGTTTTAAGCTAACGATATTTTCATCTTGGTAATTAATATTAATCTTACAGGATCAGTTCAGTTCCGTCAACCTAAGTGGCGAGACTTAAGTCAGGCGACTGTGCCTGACACTCCACACATCACGGTCTGTCATGAGACAGGCCAGCTCCTCCTTTGTGTCTATCCCTGCATATTTATTCATCGTCTTCACCATTGTCTTTGCTGGCCGTCCAGGGTCTACCTCCAGGGTCTCGGTTCCCAGATGATGACCTTATTAGCTTGAATCCCTAGGTGACGATAACAGTGTCTGGCCAGACTGAGTCTTCTAGAGTTGATCTTTTCTGAGATCTTGGGCAGGTCCTGTGGTCCCTCCAGTTGACATCTTGTACCATACAAAGCATCCGGGTGTAACAGTCATCAAGAGATTTGGTCACAGTTTAGTTTTACCAGACATGTAAATATAGGTTACCTTGGTCCAAGTCAGTCCTCCGTCATTGGACATAAATACTCCAATTGGCCGCTCTCCTAGTCTTTCACCCAGGTTGCCTACAAATATTATTGTATTAAGACAGACCAGCTCCTTCTTTGTCTCTATCCCTGCATGTTCAATCATTATCTTCACCATTGTCTTTGCTGGTCGTTCAGGGTCTCCTACTATGCTCTGGTTCCCAGATGAAACTTAGGAAACAATATCTTGGCCAATATGTGCATTTATATTTTCTGCATTATTATTTTTTAAAGATCCAATCACTCTGAGATGCGAAGACTGGAGCGAGAACTTTATGAAGTGAACTTGTTAAGGAAAGAAGCGATTCACGATCCAGAGTAAGACTCTTTTTACCAGTGCATTTTTCGTTAACAGTGTTTTAACTGAAGGGTTAGTGGTACGATGTACATATACGGAAAAATTTCTTAGCTTGTTTTTTTTGTTGTTGTTGTTGTAGTTTTATTTCAGTTATCACAACCAAATGTAAGTTTCTTTTTCCTTTTTGGTACAGATAGCTTCCCTTACAAAAAAAATTGACATTTTTCTGTAGGTTGACTGATGCTGTCATTCAACTTGAGAGGGAGATTGTAAAACAAAAGGAGTTACTTAGTTATTCCAGCACTGAGCTGCGAATAATGATAAGGTGAAGTAACCTACATTTGATATTGGGGAGCTTTTGCAACCACGACGACAACGACAGCGAAAACGTCACAAAACAATAGGTTTAAGGTGGCTCCCAACAGTTTCCAGCACTTTTCAAGACTTAGAATTTGATGGGTCATTGAAACCACTCTTTATCAGTTGATGCTACAATCATGATATCAAACGAATGCCCAATGATTGGTGAACACGTTATCATTTTTGTGACACAATATGTTACTATAGCAACAGTATAACGTGCTGAAAACACCCTTAGTTTTAGCTTTAAGTGTTCATAACTCAAAAATGACTTGGTGAACCCCATTTTTTATTGTCGAATTTTGATCAGTAGGATAAGATGCAACTTTTGGCTAAGTTTAAAAAAATTCTGTAGGTGGGGTTCAGAGCCAAGTGAAGTAGTGCTGGAAACTGTTGGGAGCCACCTTAACGAGCGAAAACAATGCCTCTGCACATGCGTTTTACATTTTGGTATATTTCTTAGCCGTTCCCTGCAAAACAACAACGTCAAATGATCAAATTATAGGTTTAGTGGAGAACGTGAACACACGACGGTCAGTTTTCCTTTCTCTATTTGAACTTGAAAGCCTTCACTACGAATTCAGCTCCTAAACAATTCAGTCAAATCAGACAAATTCAACAAATTGGAACAATCGCAAAGTGTTTTCAAAGAGCGTGAATTATTTTTTTCAAGGACGTTTTCCTTGCCGTTGCCGTCGTAGTTGCTAAAGCTCCCTAATAAAGAGAATACAAGTGTAATACACAACAGGACACTGAATTGCATATGGAGCGGTGTTCAATTGAGTCTCGAAAACCATTTCGCAATAGGCCATTTCCGAGTGACGTTATGCCTCGTTGTCAAAGCGAGGCTAGGTGCACAACCTTTCATATGAAAATGTTTTTTATTCAAATGCAAATAAAACTCATCATCTTCATATGAAAGGTTGTGCACCTAGCCTCGCTTTGACAACGAGGCATAACGTAACTCGGAAATGGCCTACTGCTTTGGTTTTGCATTGCTACGCCTTGTGATTGGCTAAAAATCTCGCGCCATCTCATCAACCAATCAGAAGTAAAACCAAAACCAATCGTGACTTACTCACACGCGTTTTTCTGCGCTTGGCGCCGCCGACATGTAATAACTTCAAATTCTGATTGGTTCATTGGATTGTCTGCGTCCGATGTGATTGGCCAGAGTGATAACTTTTGTTTTGGTTTTACAACACTCATGCGAAAACCGCTCCATTACATTTTAATATATGTATTATTTTCTTTTTCTTTGTCAGTGCATACAAAGACTTTCTGATGAATTTGAACACACCCACACCTGAGAAAGGTAAGAACAAAGTCAAACCCCTCATAAGTGTAGTAAATAGTTGCTGTTTTGTTATTCCATTGATATTGCATTGTGTCATAGAAACAGAATACTTTTCGAGAAGGCCCTGCTCTGGCAGTCGACAAGAAGCAAAAACGAATTTGGTGGAAAGGTGGCTTCATTGGTCACCCAAACCATTATTGCCTCAGCATTTGTCTATTTTGATTTTTTGGTCTCCTGCGGCCCGAGAAAATTAACATTAATTAATTTTTATTTTCTTTCTGAATTTATATATGAGTTTTGTAGATTTTTTTCAATAATTCAAAATAGATAATTTTGATAAAAAATTTTTTTGAGATGTTTTGTTCCAGAACCACCAATAAAATCATCTAAGATATTGGATAATAAATCATTGCTTAGAATAGGAAGCCTGTCTATAGCTTCACCTCTGGGGTACCTATATCTTTATCCCTGGGATGTCTATAACTTCACCCCTGGGATACCCATGGCTTCACCCTTAGGGTACCTTTAGCTTTACCCCTGGGGTAACTAAAGCTTTACCCCTGAATACCTATAGTTTCACTCCTGGGGTACCTATAGCTTCACTCCTGGTCTGCTTAATTTTTTGTTTTAGTAAAGTTAAATATTTAATTCATTGTATTTCAGTTCCCACTGCAGTGGTGACCAAACTGGCTGAAGTTTATTTTAATCACGCCTCGTGGCAATTGAACCAGGAAGACGGACAGTTGGCCATAGCCGATGTAACATTTACTAACTTTAGGTATAGATTCTCTCTGTACATTGTTTCCGTAGAGCGGTTTTAATTGAGTGTGGAAAAACAAAACAAAAGTAATCATTCTGGCCCATCATAACAGACAGGTGTTTGTGTTTCCATGCAGTCTTTGCTAAAATACATGAAATGATCCAAAAACACAAGAAGATATTGAGTAAACTCTCAAAGGGAACGGTATCTTCCAAGACTCAAAAGAAGAATTTAAAATGCAGCATTTCCGATTTGTATGTTCGGTTTATTCACTGGCGGACCTGTAATCAAATAAAAAAAAAGTGCCATTTGACAAAAAAGGTGACAAGAAAGCATTTGATGCTTACAACTTTTAATTTATGTTCAATTTTGTTTTTTATAGTTACCGGAAAACCACCTTAACTGGTGCCACAATGGAACATCGCTTAGAACTGGGAAAATTTCACGTCAGAAATCTTTTGCCAAACAGCATCTACAAGGTGAGGTTGTTGTTCCGGAATGCAAACTTACATTTATAAGAAAAAAAAGAACTTCCGGTTGGAAAGAAGAACGTACTTCTGAACTCTTTCAGTGCACTGATAGGCGAGCGATTTAATATTTATCCTGGTACATCTAATTAGCTATAGACATCTAATTAGCTATAGACATCTAATTAGCTATTAGCTTCTTATTTAAAGTCACCATTTTTCTCAATTACATGCAGGATGCCTTGAGCCCATTGGACGTCAGCGGTAAGGGTCACGTGGATAGAGCCATAGCCGTCAGGTTATTCAGTCGAGTGAGGCCTCCAGGTAGGAATATTGATCCGTTTATGATACTTGACCAGAGTTTGCTTAGGAAAGTTTGTTTTAGACACGTTAACCATAGGTTTTTGGATGTCACTTACCTGTTAAGCGATTAGTATTCCCGCATGCATCCGATATTCTTCAAATGTGCTCAGGTTGGTGTTGCTGTGGAATGGACATTTTTATCTCGTGAATACGCGAAGCGTTGAACGAGATATAGTATACGGGGACAGATATGCACATTTTCACTCGTTCCATCATGTGTGAACTTTTTTTAGTTCCCCAGTGTATTACGTGTTAAAAGATGATTGCTGTAGTAAACTTTTTTTAATTCCTCAGTTTATTACATCATCCAGTTGTCTAGACAGTCCCGATTCACACAATGCATATTTATGTCACGCTAATTGTTTTGGTCGTTTTAAATCTGTTTCCTCTTCAATTCTCTGACTTTAAACTCAGTATGGAAAATTAAAACCGATCTGTGGAGTTAACCTTACGTTGTTTCCGAGATGGCTCTTAGAGCCCTTTGATTAACAAAAGGCAATTCGTCACATGATGTGGGAATTAAGACATTTGTTCTGCGTAGCCGCCATTTTCGATCCGCCATCTTGGATTTCCTTTCAAATAATTAGTTATTTCCACCATTTAGTTATTTTCTACTAGTAGAAAATGCGCTGATAGCCTCGTAGCAGGGAACCAATCACACTGCGCTAAAGCTCATAGCCAAAAGCTGTGTCAATATTTTATAAAGTAGAATAGTATTAAGGAATTGTTTCATTTTCTTCTCCGCAGTTGGAGGCATCGGAGTGAAAGAACATTTTGAATTGAACGTGTGTCCGCTGGCCGTTCGTTTAACGCACCGCCTGTTCAAGAAGGTCATGGTGTTTTTCTTTCCTCAGAGAGCGCATGAGTACGAGGGTGAAATGGGAGAAGTGGAACTTGGCTTCAGAGGTTTGGCCCACTTAGTTCTTACTAAATACTGTTAAATAATAATGATAAAACTGCTGAAACTTAATATAGAGCGGTTTCCATTTGAACGCCGAAAAACCAAAACCAAAACCAAAGTAATCACTCTGGTCAATCACAACAGACGTAGACAATCCGATGAACCAATCAGAACTCAAGCAAATGCAAGTAGCCGGCGCCAAGCGCGGGAAAACGGCTGGTAGCAAGTTATGATTGGTTTTGTTTTTACTTCTGATTGGTCGAGAAAGTGGCGCGAGATTTTTTAGTCAATCACAAAGCATAGCAATGCAAAACCAAAGCAATTGTGAAATTACTTTCGACACTCAGTTGAAAACCGCTGTATAGTAAAAATAAAACAATAACAGGATTCGTTAAAAAAAACGCTTTAACATTGTAAATGTGCTCGTATTCTTAGACGATGTGGTAAAGCAGTCACAGTAAACGATTTAACAATGGACTTCTTTCTTATACACACATTTTTCTTAAACTAGTATGTAATGTGTGTTTTAGATAAATTTCAGTCCGGTTGATTAAGCATATGGCTAGATATTTCGTGTGCAAGTGTAAAGGGGTTAATTAAAGACAGAAGCTCATAAGAGATAAGCTTGTGTTAACGACGACAGACATCAATCAGTATCATCAAAGACAACTTATCTAAAACGTTACGTTCTCTTTGTTTTGATAGGAATGGAAGTCGAGGACAAGGATGTGTTTAGTTACGAAGATGAGGTAATCAATAACAGGCTTATACAGGCACATAGACACACGAAATAGAACACAGTTGAATCTTAATCTCCCACCACCTTTGCTACACGATCACTTTTCCAAGTCCAAGTCATTATAATCAAAAATTCTCGCGACTGAATGGTGGTTTGTTTTCAACCTCTGGTATTCTCTATTTTCGAATTGTCCATAATACACTTTGTTTGCCCCCCCCACATTTTGCATAAACTATTGTTTTTAAATGCTCTTGGGAATATGCAGCCCTCCCAAGAGCATTTAAAAACAATAGTTTATGCACAATTTGGGGGGCAAACAAAGTGTTTTATGGGCAATTCGAAAATAGAGAATAGAGCATTTGCATGTGACTTCACGGCGGCCATATTGGAGTGCTAAAACAATGAAATGGCGGTCATATTGGTGTCCTAAACGAATCCTATGGGACTTTAGCTCTATTCTTATTCAAACATTTCTATTGTTTAGCACTCCAATATGGCTGCCGGTCACATGAGTGGAAATACTTTGTTGGATTCCAACAAAACTTTTTCTTGTTTTAACATGAAAGTACCATAGTCAGACTTGGCAGAACCGGAGTTATAGATGGTTTTCACTCACGTGACCTTCAGTCCTGTGGGACTCAAATGACAAAGGCCATGGCGGCCATGTTGGAGCACATAACAAAAGAAGTTCATTAAAATTCTTTTGTTGGTGTGCTCCAACATGGCCGCCATGACGTAACGTGCAAACCACCTATTGGAAGCGTACAAAAGAAACAGGCAACTCTTTGGTTCGATGCCCTTCGAGAGAACAATAGAAAACACAACACAACAATGGACCCTAGCCCTAAAAACAATAGCAGCTGTGTTTTACAAGGCCAATAAAAATAGAGGTTTCTGAGAGCTCCTACACTACCGCTCTTTGGGCGCGATAAATGGGGACGAGTAAAGGGCCAGACGAGAGACTGGTACAGAGGACAAAAATGTGACTGATTAGAGAGGGGGGATGAGAGAAAAAAGTGAAGTCTCGGCTCCTCACCCTCTCCCCACCAATTTTTTTAACGCAGGCGTTGCCTGCGAAGGAGGCTATATGGTGATTGCATGGTATATTTGATCCATTGACGCTGAATATTTGTTCCTTTGCTTTTTTTTCAGGATATGTTAGGTCCTCCCCCAGGTAAATCTACTTCCCTGAAGCGATCACCAAGCTCTTTATCCACGGCTTCATCCAGATCTAGCATGACTGTCACAGATTCTCCTCCCATGTCACCCGCGGTCAAGGACAAAGGGGTAAATAACGTCAACCTTAAATCATTGTGCCTTACTTACAGTTACTTTTTCCGCGTCATATGACGTCATCGTGTCACGTGACCAACCTTAACGTAGACAGTTCTAGACGTACTATAAAACAAAACGTCCGGTATGAGTAGGGTTAATTAACTACCCTATGGATAGTTTACACATTATCGGAGGATATTGCCACATCAAAACTTCGCTCTTTACTAAAGACGTTCGCAAGCCTGTCATTTGTTTTCGACTCATTTTCTAGATCTTATTTTATTTTTTATTTTTTTTTACGTCAGACAAAGAAGAAAAGTATGTTCTATAAACGAATTAGTGACTATGATGACCTGGACAAAATGAAGGTAAGATTACCTCTGCACTGTATGAATGTGTTTTGTTTTAACTTGCGCACTTTTAAGGCTAGTTTACATTGCGATTTTGGATGAGATTTTTTTGCGCTCTTCAACGCAACTTTTGTCGCAAGTGTTAACTAGCGGTGATTTCTGTGCGATTTGGGTGCGATATTTGCTGTGATTTCCCAGAAATCGCCGCCAAGTTGCGTCAGGTTTCGAATATGTTTTCGAAACCTCAGTGGTATAAAGAGGTACGAAGCAAGGTAATTAACATGTTTTCCTTTCTATTTTATAGGAACGAGCTTCAAAAAATAACACGTTCATCTATGTAAAGATCCCTGAAGTGTCGCTACTTGTGAGCTACAAGGTTTGTATTTTTATGTTCTTTCACATTCAGTAGTTTAGATAAGGGCAAGGTTAATAGAAGTAACACTATCGAAATGAATGAAATTTATTCAAATGCAAACATCATGTGACGAATACAAATTTAGTTTGGCCCAGAACAATTAATGATTGGAATAGTTTGCCATCATATATTATAAACATGACCTCGACTAGTAAATTTAAGGCAGCTGTTTATGATTATCTCCTTGCCTAAGTTAGACTAATTATCATCATTTTTATTTGCACTATAGAGGTTTTGCACGGCAGCCATGTTGCATGGCAGGAACAATGAAAATGTTTTGCATTAGAAAGAACATTCTTTGCCCTAGGGAAAAGAATCTATTGTTCCTGCCATGCAACATGGCTGCCGTGCAAAACCTCTATTATTTACGTTTCGCACTTTGCACTGAAACTTACTGTATGTCCATTAGGATTTTGCAAGTTTAAATCATGTAGATGTAGGATGTTGCTCCTTTTCTTGTTCATTTTTTGCAAGTAAAAATATAAGTAAAGTTGTCCGATTTCTACTGTGGGTAAAAATTACATGTTTTTAAAGAGTTCGTTATCTCGCAAGCCTGGGTATTACCGTTCTTTTGTGTTCCATTATTACTCTTCCTAGTAAACCATGACACCCACAAATTTTATGGCCGCCCTCAGAGTAAGGATCGTGATGCCGCGAGTCTATTTCAATTGCATCACGTGATATATTTGTCTGTACCATGTGACGAGCTTTTTTTGTATCAGCTTTTTTGTATCGAGCTTTTTTGTACAGACAAACGCGCCACGTGATGCATCTGAAGGTGGCCAAAATATTCGTGGGAGTTGTGGTTTACTGGTATGTTTCATCCGCAATAGTGCTAGGTGTATAGAAATTCCTTACCACTGTCTTAGTATTTGCCAGATTTCTGTTTTCCCTCTTATTATGTTATTATAATTTGGTTATAATGACATATTCTCTCTTGTTCCACAGGGTGAAAAAGACCGGAATATTATAGACGTACATAACTTTAGTCTGGTAATCCCGACACTGGAGTATCACAATCGCACGTGGACATGGCATGATTTGTTGATGGCCATGAAGAAAGACTGTGTTAACGTGCTCGTATCACAGGTCAGCCACACAATATCACACTAGTCACCAAAGATTGTTGGTTTTGGGCTAATTTCTGATTGGTTGTAAAAAGTGGCGCGAGTTTTCTTAACCAATCACCAAGCATATATAGAGTGGTTTTAAATTGAGAGTCGTTAAACGAAAGCCAAAGTAATTTGGTGACTCACAATCACAACAGACACAGACAATCCAATGAACCAATCAGAGTTCTAAGCAAAGACATGTCGCCGGCGCCAAGCGCGGGAAAACGAGTGTGAGTAAGTCACGATTTGTTTTGGTTTAACATCTGATTGGTTGGAAAAGTGGCTCGAGTATTTTTTAGCCAATCAAAAATGCATGGAAATGCGCAACCATGCATTGCAAACGCGAATTACTTTTGACACTCGCTTATTCGAAAACTATCATAATACTCTCATTTTCCAGCCTTTTGGTATGCTTGTATGGATGCTACAACGTACGCATTATTATTTTTTCCTTTTAGGCTATTAAAGAGAAGCTTCACCTTGTAGGCGGACATGGCACGGAAACTAAGGAATCCAAGTCACAAGCCAAGTTAGTCACAAGCTTTATATTTAACAATTAGATCATGAGCTCGAGATTTCTATCGCGTGATGGTTGATGAGGGCGAAGCCTGCATCAACTATCACGCGATAGAAATCAGCAGTGAATAATCTAATTGTTTTATTATAAATCTTCTAGACGTTTAAAACTTAACAACAAATACTTTTCACAGACACTTCGAAAACGCGAAGAAGCGGCCGCCATTAGGCTACTCACTCTACTCACTTTCTACAACACAATAGATAGTAAGTAGTGTAGCCAATAAGAGAACAGCATTCGTGATAGAACGCTGGTTGATTTGTACTGATGAAGAACAGGAGGACAGTTAAATGCAATGTGAAATACAAAGAACTAAGTTAAAACAAACATACTACTACTGAAAAAGAAAACAAAACATTTGCAAGTCTTTGTTGGCACTGAAATTCGTTACATTTACAATTTGCATTGTATATAACTCAACATATCTTGGAACGGCGTAAGCTTGTTATCTCGATTGCCATCTACATAAACAAAGTAACAGTTACCTTAAGTAGTACCATTGAGCCACACAGACAGAATTGCAAATTGTGGGCTGACGTCACTCAAGATACCCGTACACCAACACGCGACTCGGCTTTGAGAGGATTTTGCGAGCCACATATTTCTATTTTTTTACATTTTCAACTTTTTCTTTCAGAGAGGAAGACAAGGCACGGATGCTGCTAGGAGGCTTTGTAAGTTGCCTAAGTTACATCTTTTCCCTAATAAACGATTTCCTCATGTCAGTTTCACTACGTTCAGCCGAATAGAATAGATGTCTATCACATGCTAAATGAATACAACTGTGTAGAGAGAGGCCGACCAGCCGTACAAGCTTTATTTGATCCTGGAACAAAAACATGCGAATCAAAAACACGTTTCGTTTTACAATAAGTATAACTACCACGGTGTAAAACAATAACTAGATTAACGAACCGCAAGACTCTCTAAATATAAGAAGCAATGCGACTACACGCCGGACGCGAAAAACCGGACGATGCCCGGAAACGTTTTTTCCAAACCGAGTGCGTGTTAGTCAAATAACTTCCCTGGAAGTTAAGGAAGTACTAATAATAGCGTGCGGGAGTGGGTGGGAAGTAAGCTTGTAACTAGTGGCGTCAATGGGTGAACCGCGTGGAAACAAGCAATATAACAGTTCGAATTCCCAAAAGGGAATTGCAAATAAATGGGGTTAGTTTCTGGAATATTCGCTCCGACGAAGGGCTAGCGCTCGAAACGTCAACTATTTGAATCTTTTTACGGTTGTCAATTTACCTTATCGACTCAGTCGATAAAACTAAATTCTCGAATTGCAAATAACATTGCCATATGCCGCAATGTCAAGAAATACGATTATTTTGTGGCGAACCTGCAAATTAGCTGATGCGTTCCTGTAGACTTTGCAGGTCAAATCTGCAGGATCCACCCTCATACCATAGCCTGTAAACAGGCTTGTCAGTTGGGCTCCAGTACAGATGACCTTCATGCGCTAGGTTTCTATTACCCAGTCCTTCACACAAGTAATAATGATTCTCTAAGTGTTGTAAATTAACATTTGCAATCATTGTAATTAATATTTCAGCAGCCGAAAGATCAGCAGAAGAAGAGCAAGAAAAAATTGTTCAGCAAATTGGCTAAAGTTGCTCGTGGATCAAAACGAAAAGGTACGTGCATCGGCCTGAAACAAGCATGAGACGGAGAGCTTTAAGCCAACCACGGTGGCAACGACAAAGTGATCGAAATCTTCCCTTTACAAGAACTTAAAGTGACGTTTTACGCGATGAGGCATAAGACACTTTCGGAACTTAACGACATGCAAACCTTGAAACAGTAACATTTTGGACATGTCATAACAGCAATCTAACAACGCTTTCCTTACCTTTTCATTTAGGGTTATTGCAACCTGACGGCGCAGGGCCCGAACCCGTTGATTTAGAAGGAGATCCTGATTTTGAGGAGTTTGGAACTCTTGAAATGGATGGCCGACCGGGAGAAGACGAAGGGGATTCTGACAACAGCGATACAACGTGACGGGATGGTCTAAAAATTGACAAAAAGGGATCTGGGAAACATACGATACATTGAGACTGATGCCGGGACGGAAACAGTGTTAGCCGGAAACCTACAGAGGGGACTGGAAACTATGATAACGCTTGATACAGAGGGCTGTAAAAACAACGATAGCACTTGATACATAGTACTGAGAGGGGTTTGGAAACACTGAACTATATCACTTACAGATGGGTCTGAACACTACAACATTATTCGACGCGGAGCCCAAGCGCCTGTACAGGACAACACGCCATATTGGATATAATTTCAAAGCAAGAGAGAGTTATCTCTCTTGTTTTAAAGTGAATACTGGACTCTTAGTAGAAGTGAATTATGAAAAATTGAAACATCTGAAACCCTCTATTTACAGAACATGTTGCCTTCCCAAGTACTCGAGTTAATAAGATAATATTTGAATTATGGATGACAATTTTTAAATCATGGTCGATGAAGTACATTGAAGATAATATACGTGGAAAATAAAAAAAACTGAGATAAAAAAAAATAAAAAACTGAGATAACTACGCCTATTTTCTGTTGTAGTTTTTTTTTATTCTCAGTCTGTAAAATGTAGTTCGAAAGTGCATGGCGACATCATGCTTTTGTTTAAATCCATTCATGTTTTTTGTTCAAGCTCTAATACCAGAATTTTACCGCCGAATTGTAGGCCCACGTTAGTTGTGGAGTGCCCCACCCGGGGGTATACTTGGATCAACATTTGCAGGGTATGCGCTGGTGGCCTCTCAGAGCCCCTACCGGGCCCCTACCCGGGCATTTATAAACCCATCTTAGTCACATTTTTTGCAAATGTAAGTTGCGCGATCTCAACTCAGTCACTTTGTCTTTATGCCCACCTTATGTAAAACATACAATTGTAAGAAAAACTAGATATTCTGACCCAATGAAATGTATTCAAATGCAAACATCATGTGACGAATACAAATTTAGTTTTTGGCCCAGAACAATTAATGATTGGAATAGTTTACCATCGCATATTAAACATGACCTCGACCAGTAAATTTAAGGCAGCTGTTTATGATTATCTCCTTTCCCAAGTTAGACTAATTATCATCATTTTTATTTGCACTATTATTTACATTTCGCACTTTGCACTGAAACTTGCTGTATGTCCATTAGGATTTTGCAAGTAAATCGTGTAGATGTAGATGCATCTTTTAACCCCATTCGAACTATTTCAAGCTATTTTAATTGCCCAATGAGGCAATCATGTTGAAAATGTGACCCCATTCAAGTGACTTTGTTGAAAATGTGACCTCGTTATAGTCAACCAGTCGTAAAAATGCGATCCCATTTAGCGACTCTTCCCCATCAGCATTTTTTCTTCACCGTAGCCTTCTGTTCGAATTAACAATGGACTATTCTTACTAAACAATACTTAGGACTCGATAGGATGGCTTTGTGAATTGCCGTCATGTTGTTTGCTTTTAAGATAAAAAAAACTTTGCAATTTCTCCGTCAGATTCTCCGCACTTTCTTACCCCAGTGTCGAGCCTCAAAATAGTCGAGTAGCGGAAGCGGTGCGAGTTCTTACTTCCAAGAAGGTCCAAATGTGAGATTAAAACCCGAATATCTATGCGCTGAACATTTTAATTGCAAAGCATTTCGCGGCTTCCTGGGCTTTTGTTAGCCGATGGAATCCTCGAAAGAGTAAGATCATTGTGCAATGTATCATCAATCAATGAAAACGAGAGAAGAATCATAAACTTTATAGGGGAATCTTTTCGGACGTCATTGTTTACATTTTGCTTCATTAGCATACTAATCTGCATAGAGAAGGCATCATGCTTCAAAAGTTGAAAGAGCTTGTTAAAGTTAGTAATTTATACAATTTTCAGCTTTTTTCATGCAATATTTAAGAAAATATCTGCTATCAAAAACTGCTAAATGGTTGGGTGGCAAAAGCGCTAATGAGCCATACATTCTTTGGAAATTTTTTTAATACAGCATTGCATGAAGTGTATCTAGATAGAGATAGCTAATTGTGCTATGTTCTTTCAATATTCAGAGTTTTTGAAGGTAGGTTAGAGAACGATGGCATATGCTAATGAGGCAAAAATGGTAAACCAGAGGAGGGATGAATAGTATCCCATGATGCATTGCATTTGAAACTAATATATCAAATATTTCGTGACGTCATCATTCAGTTGACCTGCTTGCCTCGAGAGGTTCGATGGCGAAAGTGCCGCTGCCTTGCGAAATTGTCGCTTGTTATACGTTCATTGCGTTTCAAACGAAAACTTTTACGCTAGAATTCGTGGTTCGTCTTGTGTAGAACTTATTTATCAGGAAGTTCACGTCAGTTTCGTGGACAAGATGGCAGAAAGACGAGTTGCTCTCGTTCCTCTTGCAAATGGTTGTCACAATGTGGATGCTTAATTGTTTGCTTTGCGAAATACTCCGGCGCTTGTGTCGCTAAAAACAAGCTGTGATTTGAAGGTAAGAACGATAGTGTTATTTCAGAAACGATGTAAAACATGTTCTGTCGAGTTGTTACGTACGGCGCCATGTTACCCATGCATTTTTCTCACGTTGTTACTTTGTTTACGAATTTCACTAGTTTGACGATGACAGTGACCCGATAGATGCCCCTTTTTCTGCTGTTCTACTGTGGGATTTTGACCTTGTTCCTGAAAAAGGGAAGCTGGGAAAGAGATGATTACCACAATACCTACAATTCAGTCATATGTAGCTATTTAGAACATGCTGATTACTGCTTTATAAGCATGGATTCTATTAACATTTTCACGATTCAAAGTTAGTCTGGATAATCATGGTTATTATGTGAATAATATCTAGTGTTGTTGAATAGGATTTTTATTTTTGAACTTTCTCTGACCAGAAGGTCAGTGGTGCTAGACAACAATCACTGGCAAATTGGAACATTGCTTCCAGTTTTCCTGTTGCAATGTCGGATCACATAGTTTATGCAAGTATCGGGGGATTTTATTCAGTTTTCAATCAACATTGCATGGGTGGGAGAGGGAGGGACAGGCTTAGAAACAGGCAGTGTTCCAAAATATTGTCAGTGATTGTGTTCCTATGTCATCACATTGTGTTTTTAACATGTATTTTTCCATTTGCATGACTTCACCATTATGTTGCTAGTGTGAACCAGGCTACATTCTACATTTTTCTCACTACCTCAATTATCATTGGCTAGGGCACACAGCTAGTTCTCAATGGCCTTAAATAGTGGCATCGAATCTTCAGAAGTTAGATTTGTTCATGCAGATGTGTCAGCATATCTCTAGACAGTCAGATTTACATGCATAAGTGACTTCGTGCAAGTATGCTCTCTGCATTGATAACTCTTGCTCAGTGTCATGCAATAATGATATTGTTACACAGCAGAGGCAAACAAGTAAAGGGAAAATACATGTATATGTTGTGGTGCAATTTTGTGATCAAATTTTATTTTCCTTTGTTTAAAACTCATTATCATACATTTCCATAGAACCCAAAAAAAAGGAAAATAAAATTTACACCAAGGACAAAATTGCACCACAACATATACACCTTATTCTAAAATGGCAGCCATTTTATTTTTCTTTCAAATCCATGCAAATTAGCCCTCTTGGCCTCATCAACATGTGCAAAATACAAAATATTTTTTGAGCGAAAGTGAGGCCAAGGGGGCTAATTAACATGCCTATAAAAGAATCATAAATTTGCCGCCATTTTGGAATAAGGCATATAGACTGAACTGACCTCTTGTTTTTTTTTTTCCTTGAGATTCTGTACAGTTCTTTCATTCTTTTGTCATTTAAATTATTATATTTGAGGTCACATGTTGTGCAATTTGTCTATTGTTTCTTCTCACCAACAAGAACTAAAAGAGTTTAGAACTAAGCAGACCCTTAAGTTCAAAGTTTTTCAATTGTGCATTTATTCTTATACATGTAGTTCTCTTGAATAAAATATGTATTCATTATTTTGTTTGCTGTAGTTGAGAGAAAATAACATGAATACAAAATATTTCTTGGTGATAATTTGTACTAAAAGTAGAACATACACCTGTATGCTAGTGTGAACAACTTATAAAACTTTACTAATTTTTACAACATATAGTATATATAAGTAGCATTGCTAATAAATGTACAAAATTCAATATTGTTTTTACTATTTCCTTGCTGGATAAGAAATTTATTCAATTTGGCAGGGTGGCAGGCTTAATTTCAAAGTTATGGCTTCTTTGATAGCCAAACATGGCACTGGTTCTACTGTTTCCATTTTGTTCATCTACTTAAGATGACTAGTGAAGCCTTGAGATTTATATTATATTTACTCGTGTAAATATCAACATTGCAGTGGCCAAGTGGATGAAGTCACAGATATAATCTTATAAACAGAACTGGGGAAGAACAGGTGATCCCACATATATTTTTGAACTAAGATATTTCCATCCAAGTACGTGCAGTAAATACTTTGTCAAACTAACTGGCTGACCTGTGAAACCTGCGTTAATCCAGTACCACAAAGGAAACCCTGGAGGTTGCCAACATACAATAACATATTTATTTCTAAAATGGTAACATTTGAGCACTTTTTAACATTTAAGGTAGTTGAACACAGTCTGTTCAGTAGGGTAATGTCACCAATCAAGCTGGATGCTCTGCAAGCACAGCAATCTGGATAACAAATGAAGAATGATCTTGGTTTAAAAATTCTTACAGACATTGACATGAGAATTGTTCTGACTTTGTTGGAGACAAATGACTAGAATTTGTGACAATAAATGGCTGCCATGGCAAAATAATACCCCCCAGAAATCTATGAGACTGTGTTCAGCCACCTTAAGGCATACAAGGGTCTGGAAGTTGTGCCAGTGGCCGGTGAATTCGTTGCCGGATACTGGTCTGATTTCATGCAGGGAGAAAAGCACAACCAGCACAAGTTATGGATGCATATTCTCTGCGATTAATCCGCAAGCGATGTAATCAGAGAGGATGGCATGTTAGGTCTTGATCGTCTTCTATTCCAGCTGGTGGCTGGTCAAGATTAATATTCTTCATCTGCTCTGAACCATTCATTCCAAGTCCAGTAATAGAATGGAAGGTCTGTTGACATCCACTTTGAAAACTCCCTAAAATTTGGCCAAATGAAAAATAAATAAGTTTACTTCATGTTCTTGCACTGCTGTAAGTTTACTGTAATTTTTTTTTCTTTACCGTAAACCAGTCAAGACATGATAATTCTCACTAAAAATAAAATTGTATATTTCACTTTTTAACATAGTCAACACGAACTAATGATTTAATTACTTTTACAAGTAATTAGTACTTTAAACAGCAGAGCAGGTCACAACATTTCATGATCATGGTATTACAAAGTACAGACATATAAATATGTTAAACACAGATTCATTTTTTGACAGATGATTATAACAATTGGACACCTGCTAGCAACCTTGTGTGTCCTTGGTACTTAAGAAGTGAAGAGAATCTTATGACATTTTTAAAAGTTGAAAAAAAATCTTAGTTTTAAGCTGTCTTGTTAATTAAGGGTCATGACAACCAAACTCCACATTGTTAAATGAACTTATAAGCTTATGCAGTCACTTTCCTTATCTCAAAACCACACAAATACTACAGACTCAAAACATTAAGTCTACTGAACCTAACAGTACTCACTTGTCAAAAGTACACTTGAGAATGTGCTTGCTTGGACGTGCAGAGCACAATCTTTCCAGAAATTGTGACTTGCTCTGAAGGCTGGTCGTTGTGTTCTCTCAGAAAAGCAATATTTTGGGTCCATTTTTGCTAGCCCCACGAACTCAACTAAGGCTCTCTCTTGCTCGAAAGACCATTTGTGCAAGCGCACAGGTGATTTCATTCAAGAAATGGGTGACTTGCGTACACTAGAACTGATCACCTGGTATAAGGCAAACAACAAGAATAAGAACAAAAAACAATGAAACTTACAAATAATGCATAAAAATACAGGAGAGAATACCAAAATGCACGCAAACTGTTCATACTGTAATAGAAAGGTATCTGTGTAATAAAATAGGAGAGGTTAATGTTCAAGTGTGCATGTATTTGCAAGTATTATTACGGGAAAAACATACGATTAATGTAAACAAAAAAAAAATAAGCTTGAACATGTAGTACGAATTTCCAAACACATAGAAAACTCACTCTGTGTCTTGGGCTATAAACAGAACAGGATTGCAAATCAGTAGACTGAATATTTTGATTTGAATTCTCGACATTTTCTGTCCAGAAATCCAGAGGCTTTCTGATCCGGCTTTCTTGTGTATTCCTTTGCCTTTTTTTCTGCTGGCAGGTTGAGCCAGTGGAAATGTGTCTTCTTTCCCACAAAGAAGAAGAAGAAGACGACGGATCCATGAAACTGAAAGTCACGAGAGTAGATATCATCAGGGTATAAATCGGAACATTTTCTTGTAATTTGTTCCATTTTGTCCATAAAAAAATTGAATTTTTGAATTTTAACAAAATAACCGCGTAGAATAAAATAATTTTAAATAATATCAATGACCCGCGCTTTTGAAACGGTTTATGAAATCGAAACCTTGAACTAGACTCGTGAACACAACAACAACATGCATGTACGTGTCTGAAGCAGAATATTATGAAACGTGTGAAAATTAGTCAACTTTTGACCCCCAAAACATGAACTAAACGCGGGTTCTTCTCGGTTCTTCTTCGTCAAAGCATATATCTAGGTCTATTTTATAATAATCAAATCAATATATGGAAAAGCATCGATTCGTTATCTGCATAAATATGCATATTCATGACCTCGTCGCGGGTCAATGGCCACAATGTCATTCGAATGATATTTACCACAGTAAATTTAAGCATGTTCAATTCACGATCTGGGCTATTCAACGGATAAAAATAAATAAAAAAACAACCAGGAATTAAAAAATACAATGTTCTTACCTTTTCGAGCAAAAAAAACGAAGAATTAAACGAAAGGAAGGAGGACCTTTTCTTCGCCGAGAGCCGCCATTTTCGATGTCTTGCTGTGATTATTTCTTGCGGTGCAATATGGGATACTATTCATCCCTCCTCTGATGGTAAACAAAGGAACCAAAAGAAAGCTTTTTTTGATCCCAGTTTCTCTCGAGTGCCGGCACAAAGAGCGTGGTAACGAAGCTGTCCAAATATGGACATGCAGTTGTATGGCGGGAAATTTCTCCTGTGCTCCTCTCGCGGCTGACAGCGGTTCATTGACTTCATGCAACTCGGTATTTTACTCAAGAAAACAAAGCCAAAATACTGATTTTGTCACCTATGGAGAACACATTGGTGAGTACAAATTAGTTCTTTTGTGTAAGAAAGCCACTGCAATGTAACATTTGTTCAATTTGTGCAATATTTAGTTAAGTTATGATGTGAATTTCATTTTATAAGCTTACGAATTAAAGAAAGAAAAAGACAACTGAATGAACATCCTTGACATTGTTCCTAACATCATTTCGATACTATCACAGCTCTGACAGCTCTTTTATTCAGTGTAGCTTTTTATAACAATATTCACGGATGTGTTCCGGCTGGATGTTGCTGGAAGCAATCCTGTATTATACATGCGGGTTAAAAGCTAAAGACTTAGCTTATTCTTTTTATTTGTCATTCTCTTTTTTTATAAGTATGATTTCACATAACGAAAAATGTTATGCTAATGTTCCCAATAATATGATAATGATTTAGCTATCACGGACAATTGATTTTTAAACGATGTATTTAACAGTTGATCGAATCATTGTCATATTCTTGGTTTGCAACCACGTGACAAGGCGGCCATGTTGGTGTTCAATACAATACAATTTTTGTCGCAGAATTTGCATGAAAATAGAGTTTAGTTCCCAGCGGAGAGAAACGCTTTTGTTCTTGACCACCAACATGGCCGCCGTGACGTCACGTGCAAACCATCAATTATTGGTAGCATTAGCATAAAATGTTTTGGTATGTGAAAATTTATGCGGAGACAGTCTGCATATTTAACAATTAGATTATGAGCTCTAGATTTCTATCACATGATAGTTGATGAGGGAGAAGCCCGAATCAACTATCATGCGATATAAATTGCTACACGAATCAAAATTATTACAGTGTTTGATACATGTAGACTTAATTCATTAAAATACATAAATTCATTAAAATTATATTTTAAAAAGAAAACAATGGAACAATAGCCCCTAAATCTGTGTAATTAGCTTTGTGAGTGAAAGAATCATTTGCTGGCATTTATCAGATAATAAGTTCTTAAAAAAGAATTGTTGTATATGTAGAAATCGTTTATATTGTACATGTTGTTATGTTGTGGTTCAATTTTATCCTTGGACCAAATTTTATTTTCCTTTGTTTTTGGCTATGGTAATGTATGATAATGAGTTTTAAACAAAGGAAAATAAAATTTGAGCCAAGGGTTCAATTAATTCACAACAGTAATACTTGCGATCAGCCTTCGACCAAGAGCTTGGTCAAGGTGCAAGAGAAATACCCTTGGTAACTAAAGCATGCTTTAATAAAACACCTACATATAATTATCTTAGGGTTGTGTTATGATACTGGGCACTAAACCTGATTGCATAAAACTATCGTATGTTAAGTAGAGATTTTATGCGTCTGATCCCTTTGTGCCACAGGATATGCTTGTGCTCTCAAATGTATATGCTGGTTAATTGGCCTTTGGCAGAGAGCCCTGCAAAAGATGAGAGAAAAACCTTAGTCAGGGCTTGCTTTGCCAAAACCTCCATTTTATATCTTGCATATTTTTTTATGCAGAGGTTTTCTTGAGTGCTTTCATGAAAGGGAAAATACTGACGAGTGGGATGGCGTAGCAACAGCGGCAATATTTTTTTAAGTGAGGTGAAGTGAATTGAAATGAGAAGATTCTTTGCAATTGCAAACTTGGGGGTGGTAGTGCACAAAACTCCGACAGCGACATGTGAAGTTGATGAAATTGGAAAATGACAAGGTTAAAAAATTCAGACTGGGGATATCCACAGCCCCCCAAACAGGACCTCACAAAATACCAATTAAAAGGGGCAGTATCACGAGGTTCCACGCGCGGCACTGTTCACTATTCTTGCACTGGAATTTTGGACATATCACTGTTAAAAGTGATTTTTTCTTTCTTCTGGCTATCAAAACGGATTTTTTGATTCAACAAATACCTCCACTTCTCGACGGCCTTTTTGAATTTGCGGAATCAAACTTGAAAACTGGGCCGACGTTTTCAAGTTTCGACCTTGTGATACTGCCCCTTTAACAAGTAAAAGAAACTAGGGAGTACAACAAAGTCCTCTCGCATGGAAAAAATTTAATTAATTGTCCTTGTCTTGCAGGATAAATTTAAAGAGGTTTGTAATGAGCTTCTAGAGTCCCCTGGGGAAAAATCAGTCACAAACTTTTCAGGATATATTAGGCAGGTAGGAAGCTCGACCTAGCAGTTACATTGTAGTAATTATTTCAGGTCAATATGATGAAAACTAGCCCTTCAAAAATGTTTGCAAGTAAGGTACATTGAGTACTCCTACAAAACATGAGAGTGTTGCATGGAAAGTAAATATGTTGGCCCTTATTAATTCCAACATTCTTGAAGTTTTCTCTCCTTATATTGACATGTTTGAACCCTGACTAGCCATGGGGGTAGTAGATTAATCTGTACATAGTTAAAAGATTTCTTACATGCAAAAGTATAAAAAAATAGCCACCAAATTTTATGAACTTTCCTAAAAAAAAATTGGAACAATTTTGTTGTGATATTGTTGTTTTGACTGAAAATCAGAGGGTTTATTTGCATGGCAATAAACCTGGGATAGTTTCACGGTTAAAATCCCTTATTCGCTTTCTTACCAATTTTATTGGTTAAAAAAACACTAACATTTACTTCAATAATCACATACTATAATATTAGTCCAAACAAAGTGAAGGATGACCAAAATTCACAGAAAATTTCAACAGATTACACAGACAAAGTCAACACTGAATAAAACCCTTGACCCGAAGAATTAATTCTTCCCTCTGGTGGCTTTCATGGCACAGCTAGGTATGTATAATCATCCATTCAATCAGCTTACTGACCGCAACATTTTCACGGGCAAATTTCCTGCCAGAGGTATCTACTCGCTTCCAATTGGTCTAAACAATGAAATTAAATGGGTTATGTCATAGCTTGCACATGTGCTGAACTGTGAAACCCTCTCTTTAATATATATGAAAAGCTTTCTACCAGGTCTCCCTTAAAAAAGCTAAAGGCAATTTTAAAATGGCATATTGTTATGCTGTCACATGACATGGTTTAGAACTTTGATTTATCATTCGGGTTTAGAGTGTCTTGTGTTAGTTTGGAAGCAACGCTTGTTCTCATTAGGTGTTCAGAAATAAAAAGGTTTTGATGTCTATTGAAAAGGTAACACAGGATATGCTCATTTGCAGTTAGAAAATTTCCACATGCAAACCCTTGCCCCATGTTATAAGCTTAGCCAAACCAATTTTGAGATGCAAATTCCTTAGAAACTTTGTCCATCACTGTATAATTAATTCTGAGTTCTATGTTTTCATACTTTCCTCAGGAGCTGGCCTCAGGACACATATCTCAGCTGTCCACCTGTTTCAGGAGTATAACTGATGCTGTTGGCAAACTCAGTGAAAAAGACAACTCAACTCTGGACCAACTCTTTGAGTTGGACTTTCATTTCATCATACCATTCAAAGCTTTAATATCGTTGTATCACACAGTATTAATATTTGCATATACCAGTATAAATAATATATGTGAAATTTGTGATCCTTGCAATGTGCTATCAACTTGAGCAGTTGAAAAAGCAACCTTAAAAATAAATTCAGGATTGAACGGGATTCGAACCCATGACCTTGCGATACCGGTGCAATGCTCTACCAATGAGCTATCAAGCCAGATGGATAGATGGTCAATTGTGAGTTTGTAATATTCCCCATGATAGCAAATATATATGAATATGAATATATGAAAATCATAGGATTTAATGGAGCCGAAACCAATTGTGGAATTGCACACATTTTGGGCATCCTACTGATGAACAGTTACGAAATTCAGATATATTTAGTAGCCACATTTATTTGAGGTCTGTCCCCTTTGAATATATGTGAACTGCGGATAAACATGAGTGAAATTTGTGAATAATATCCGCAGTTCACATATATGGTTTTCATATATTCATATTCATATAAATAATATGACTATGTGTGTGGTAACAAAGTGACAATAGTTTTTTGTTGTCAATTATGGTGTCATTTATAACTGCTTATATCGTGCTGCTGAAATCACCAGATAGATTCAAATGACATTGTTTTGTGTGCGTGATTTTTTTTCTACTTCCCCGAAGTTTTTGCTGTGGTACTTGATCGTGATGTTGTGTGTACACCAGATGCTGCAGAGCTGCTTCTTTCATTAATTGATTTTCTGAATGTAAGTATATTAATAAGGATTTGATTTAATATACAGTTAAATCTCCTTAATACAGACACACAGGGACAGAGCCAATTAAGTGTTTGCACTATAGAGGTGTCTGTATTATAGTGTGCGGTATCTTCTAAACCAAGAGAACTGTTCATTACAGGAAGGTGTCCGGAAGCTTATAATTGGATAGAAATCAATGTTAGTCCTACATGTACATTTGACTGTTCAGTGTCAACTTTTTTAAACAAAGTTGAATTTGAGTGAAATTGTTTATCCTCGCAGTGTGCTGTCAACTTATGAGTTGAAAAAGCAACCTGAAAGAATTTAGGCTTGAATGGGATTCAAACCCATCACCTTGCAATACTGGTGCAATGTATTATCTTCACAGTTATGTACTGTAATCAATTTTTAGAAAATTATAATCAGAGCTTCATTGGTACAGGGTAAGACCAAGTTGGTCCTTATACAGGGGGTGAACTTGTACAAGTAAGATCACAAGAATTATAATCTAATGTTAAATTAATGTGTATGACTTTCGATAAAAGTACAATTTTTGATATTTCCACAGACTGCATGCGAAAATGCTACAATTGGTATGTTAATTTGATTTCATTTAGTCTAAATAAATAAATAATAAATAAATAAATAAATAATCAATGCGTAATATTACTCAAATTACATACTTTTTATAACTTAATTTTACTGTTATTTGTTTTACAAGCTTCAATGCTAACAGACATTCTAACAAAATTGGCATTGTATTTCCCTTTTAGTGTAAATGTTAGTATTTTTTAGATCACATGAGGCACCACTTTAAAATCATTTTTAAATCTTGCCAAACTCAGCTTTTAGAGACTTAACGGGACACAGTTGGTCTACATGTTCAAAATGTCGAGCACATAATATTAAGGATGGTTTATAAGTAACTTAGTTTGTTTTATTCAGCATTAATATAAATTAATCAGTTTTCAGTATAAACCAAGACAAAAAAGGCTTTGTAGACTACTACTCATGAGAGACCGTTACTTCATCATCCTCCATAACTGATCAATGAAATATTCAAGAATACGCTTTAATTAGTGTGTAAAGGGGTGTGTCTTTCCCTTGATAGTTGATAGGCTTTTTCTGTGTTTAGGTTCATAAGTGTAGTTGTTAAAGACAGATTATACAAACTAGTGAAATGTTTCAGTGTTAACTTAATGTCCAACTGTTCTGATGTATTTTTAAAATGTTTTGTTGCTGATTTTGCTTTATAAAAGGCAAGAACAAGTTGGTTGTACTGATTCCTGTCCTTCTGCATGACATCCTTTTGAGTGAGGAAAGAGGCATTCCCCTGAGAATTGAAGTAAGTGTTAATGAACTGCTTTGGTGTTGCTGCTTTATCATACATACAAACTAACATACAAAAACAAATAACTTATTATAATAACAAATCATGATTGTTACTTTCAGACAATAAAGCTAGCAAATTTAATCCTTGGAGATGTGGTAAGTGATGAAGTGGATCCAACAGATCAAATCGGCATGGCATTCAAAGAATTGTAAGTCAATTTATTTATTCACCGATCTTTGACAAATAATAAGGTAATAATGTGAATTTAAGAGGCTTGAAACAGTTGAGAACCCATAACTAGAGAAATTGTATTGATATAACAACTATGTAATAACTGACACCATAACTAATGTGATTAATTTTGCTGATTTTTGAATTAGCTGTGAAAATGGAAAAAGAAACAGTGCTGTTAAACCAAATGACTTGAAAGTAAATTCATAGAGTCCATCCATAGTTTGTAGATTGTGTCTCTCTTTCAGTAAGAAACTTTAGGAATCCCTTGAAACAAGATATCAGTCCATCTCTGTTATCACTGTAAGTTTCTACAACATAAACTTGCAGCTTGTTCTGCCTTTTTGTTTTTAAACTTTAAGTAATAAAGGGAAGGTAGCTCGTCTCACAGAACAAGTAATGTTGTCTATGAGAACTCATAATTCCTGGAAACAATCATCTTACTTTGTGGATGGATTTGAGCATCTCACAAATCATTGAAAACAGACAAGAATCAAAATGCCTGGCCTGTAGTGTTTTTGTGAGCCCCTTGCAGTTCATAAACTCATCTGGTTATCCAGTGGGAACAATGTACATGTAGTATTATGTTTTAACTTGAACCTCTGATGGCTTAACCTCATCATATAAAGGACTCGCAAGTTATCCCTAACTAGTGATTTCAACTTAAGTACAAGTGCTAATATTTCACCAAGATATCTTTAATTCCTTTCTTCAGGGAAAGTAAAATGGAGCATGTGCTTGCCACGGCTGGAGGTAATCATTTCACCAACATTTAATACTTGTCTTGTTGTATAACGTAAGCCCACAAACGTTGATTAGATAGAAATTACCCAGTGAATAAAAGTGGTCATCCTACCTTCTGTACAAGACATTCGTACTTACCTCTAAAGGTTTGCTTCAGGCTATGCAAGCACAAAGTGGTCGTTTTCTATGTCCTAAGTTATAAAATAAAATATGCCTACATTTTTAAGTGCTGTGATTGATCTTAACATACATCAATGTAATTTCAACACGTATTTGAAGGGAGGAAGTTTTTGGAAAGTGTGTGTTTGAGACTATAACCTTTTTGATCATATAGTACCAATGAGAAAACAAAACTTAAGCCATTTCCTTTTGCTTCCTCCACTTTAAAACCTTCTTAAAGTTGACTTGGTGTTTGTGGTGTAAACAGTGTTGTGCTATGGTCTGATTGCTTGCATGCTGCAACCAGCTCCTCCAAGTACTATTTCGCAGGGGCCCAGTGTGTTTGTGCCATTCCATGGACACAGTTGCTTTTTAAAGTTAGGTTAGTAGTTTAAACTTAAAAAGCAATATATCTACCTATGTTGCTTTATGAATGGATAATAATGTATTTGACTTACTTGGTAGTCGAGATTTTTGTTCATCCTTTTCAATAATGTAGTAATTTTTATTGCAGATTTTGAACTTCAAGCAGGATTGGTGGAACTAATTATCCGTCTGATTCCATATGATGTCAGGCAAAAGAAGGCTCAGGAGTATTTCAGCAGTAACTCTGTATCTCAGACTTTTACTGATATCCTCAATGAAGAGTTTGAAGCAGTAAGTTAAAATTAAATTAAATTGTGGATCATAATGTATCTTTCATAGCTGTGTGAAAATGGAATAAATGAGAAAATCAGTTGCACTAGCCACCCCTTTGTTATTTGAGAAACTGTGCCATATGTTCTTCTCAATACATTTTATTAACTGTTTGATTCACATGGTATTGTCTGTATGATTTTATCTGTTCTCTTCAGGGCTGTCGAATCTTTCTTAACACTTTGAATCGGAATCAGACGGAAAAACAAAGGTACCATGTAATCAAAATTTGCTGTATATTTTGTTTCTGACATACACTGTTTCTAGAGTTATTCATTTCCAGAAAGCCACCATCTTAAGGCTAGTTGTCATTAGCGACAAAATCAGCGTCATAATCAGAAGCACATCTAATGGAAATCAAACAACAGAGTTTCCAATTGCACCTATGACTCTTTCGCTTACGATCTAATGAAAACTAGATTGTTAGAGTCGTAAGCAGGGATTAGGCATTGTGATGAGTTAATACACTTCTGCTTGTTGATCCAGCGATCTGATCGGAGTCATAAGCTCAACTTTCTGATTTTTGGGATTCCGATTCTCTTGAGGTTAAGGCTCCACTTGTGGCTCCATTTTCTTATTTTCACTAGCTGTAAGTGCCCTTCTGACTCTGATGATGACTCTGACTCCATAGCTAGTGAAAACGAGCCTTAAGAGCCATATTGATGTCTTCTGCACTTATTAGCAGCCATCCAGGTATTCAGATACAATACCAGGTTGTCTGTGGGGGGAGAGGGAGGGGGTTGTTGCTATTATGGTACAAATACCTGTTATGTGCATTCCCTGTTTGTCAAATAGAGTCCGTGGTGAGGCTAGGGGCATGTTTGCTACAATTTGACTGTACTAAATTCAGTACTATACTCAACACTTACCTTATAACTTTCTATTTCTTTTTTATAGCGTGATTTCATTTCCTTGTTATTCAGCTAGCTTTGGCACAGGAGAGGTGGGTGCATGGGGATATATTCTTTCACTCTCTAATAAATGTATTGATTGTCTGACCTTGACCAGTGTAATCATGAGTAAAGAGTGTTCAAAGGAATGTGAAATTATATTTATGAAGATTAAACTCCCCTGAGTGACAACTTGTTGTTGCAGGACACCATGTGTTAATAAATGCTGGTAATGGTTACAAGTCTGAATTGTTTATTTGTTTATAACTGCATTGACAGACCAATTAGACATAAGGAAATCAAACAAAGACAACCTTATAGATATTGCATGATTTTAATACATATACACTGTACATGCAAAACTTCAGTGTAACAATTAAACAACACAGTACTGGTACTGAATTCCAATGTTTGCTTCAATTGATTATCGTGCAGTGTCCCAGTAGCCTAAAGCAAATGTTTTGCACCTTATAGAAGTTGTTTCCTATTATGCAAAAACACATGTTTATAAATTTCACCTCACTATCCCATGATTACAATACACAGTAATTTTCTGTTGTATCGAACTGCCAGGTTTATAAACCAGTGGATGACAAAATAAAAGACTTTTGGGTGGATTGCAACCTTGGAAGCAAGTCTTTTTCATTGTTTGTTGAGGAACAAGACAAGAAAGGAAATGACAAGGTTTGGTATTTATGGATGGGTATATGATTGACAGGTTAAAAAGATAAAATCAAATATTCTTCTCATTTGTCTATAGGGCTCATAGCCAATCTTTACCTGATATAATGTATGAGAATATTGGCCAAAATCGCGTTAGCACTTACTTCATTCGAGACCAGAACCGTCTTCTCGTACCAAGGTACGAGTCAAGATACATGAAAGATTCTCTCTCATATAGAGGAGCATCATTATGGAACTTTGTTAACTAATACGACAAGGAAGCATCTGTGACCCTGAATTTAAATGAGCTCAGGAAGCGAGTCAGCACTGAAGACAATTTTATTGATTTTAAGTTTGAATATACGTCTGCATCTGCTATAAGATGCAGACAACAGAAGTTTATATTACTGATTAATGTGTTTATATAATATACATAATTTGTACATGTTTTGATATAGATTAGGTTAGTTTAATTCTTAAACGCACGACCCCACAAGCTTCAATAGCTTTAAAAATTATCGTGTTTAAATACGTCTCATAAATAGGTCTCATTTAATAAGTCTGCAAGGTAGACATAGTCTGCTTCTTTGTTGACTTTAGTAAACTGAAAAGGTAACTAAATATCATTCAAATATTTATTAAGACAATAGTTTTATCCAGCATATCTCAAAGAAATGTTAAAAGAATGAGTATCAAATGGTAGAGAATCAAGTCTGTTAATTTTCAAGTTTTTCTAGATTCTGATTCTGTGTTGACTTTCATAAGCTCAAGTGCAACTTTAAAGGATTTATGTAGAACAAGACATGCTTGCTATTCAGAGACCACCAGAAAGATTCAAAGAGCTGTATTATAAGCTAAGAGAATGTAGTCGTCTTCTATTTTGCATGCTTTCTAAAAGAAATGCAGATACCTGCTTCTGTGTTGATTATCAAAAGCGCAAGGGGGGAATTCATATCCTTTCTCCTCATTTGGCCTCATTATAATCTGACAATTTGATTCCACATCTGTTTAAGGAACAGCCTCTAATTTGTTTACAATTTTCTTGCATAGGAAAGTAGCTCATGGGAGACAGTACTAATAAAGGCAGACATGGTTCAGGATTATCGTCTTGCAGGTGCTACAGCCACTGTATATATATTAATGAATAAAGTGTTGGTGTTTTGATCAACTTTCGTTTCCTTACATTAAGCTCTTTGCTTTTTGGTTTAAGGTACAAACAACGGCGACACTGCTCTGTTACTAAAGCTGAATTGTCCTGCCTCTGACTTGGTTACCTTTCTACCTCATAATAACAGCCAATACATCAAAATTTCCTTTAATGGTTATTATATCCTTTTGTACGTTAATGCTTGATTACGGCTTGCCTTTTGAAGTTTTCAATCGTAGCTTTCTTGTTTCAAGCAGCTTAACATAGTAAAACAATGTAGCAAATGGAGGCTGGTTCTAGCCATATGATATCAATTAATGGATGCACAAAGATTGTTTAAGGAGCACCTGTGAATAGGCCATTTCCGAGTTGCCTTTAGCCTTCTCATCAAAGCGAGGCTAGGTGCGAAACCTTTCATATGAAAATGAGTTTTCATTTACATGCAAATAAAAACTCATTTTCATATGAAAGGTTTCGCACCTAGCCTCGCTTTGATAGAGAGGCTAAAGGCAACTCGGAAATGGCCTATCGCTAGTTGTTGTTCTCATCTTCATCTGATGAAACAGTTGTTACAGTTGTTTTCTACTGTCCAATCTTCCCACCTTATTCATTCTGTAATGTGATGGACACAGGTTAACAATTAAACATTATATACTATAAATATTTGATCTGTAATGAATGATTAATCATCCCTATCTGTACAAGACCTAACCAAGATTGTGCAATGCCTTATGGCTTTGTTTACGTTGTGCTACAACATTTAATGCAGTTGGAACAGATGCAATTTTCCTCACATGATTTACAGGCTAAATGTTGAACCAAGAAATTATAAGGCAAATTATGCAGTAGTTGGTTTGTGAGTTTTACTTTAAGCTTATTATAAAGTCTGTCTAATCGCCTAAATTAATAGCATCAATAAATTTCAACTATGACAGTTTTATGAATAACAGCCCTTAACTCTGCTAACATACCGCCGGCTTGATGTCTGTTTTATTAACGATTTTGGGACCTGAAAGAAAGGTCCAAAATCCTGGTGGAGATTCAGATGCAAGCTCAACTCCTTCTAAAGCTTCAGTGGCCATTAATCCTGTGCATATAAGGAGCAAGAACATAGAAATGGCATATGTTATGCCAACACCTAGTATAATGCTACAGGTATTATCAAGTGAATTATTTTTTGGAATTGTGAGACACATATTTCTGAAATTCTCAGAATTATTAAGTTGAAGTTTTAAAGTTTGAAGTTGAGTGGAAGCGGTCTCTCTCATCTTAGCTTTCTGAAAGTACAACAGACCACGAAGAAGAAAAAGGACAACTAGACGAAAAAGGCAAAAGAAATATTAATGGGGAACGTCAAAAACCTGACAAAAACAGTACTGAGAACACCCAGGGAAAAAACGTTACCTCAGACAAAGATGAAGCTGAACATGAGGTAAATCATAATATAATGCACATATATGAAGCGTGCAATTATAACATAGCTTGTGAATGATTTTAATATTTTGATATTTGTTTGCAAAAATAAATGATATAAACTTCCTTGTTTGTAGTTTCTTTCCAGCAATTGCTTTTTATGTTGTTTAGCACAACTCTCTGTAAAAATTAAGAATTCTTGGCAGCTGTTGAAAAATCATCCTGTCTCAGTTTTTGCTTTTAAGGACGTTCATTGATTTTGATTTTTTTATAAAACTTTTGCTGCAGTTAGGCAATGAGTTACTTGTGTCAGAAATGCAAAAAAAATGGGGGGTCACCGACTTCGTTTCGGTAATAAGATATCTGAAAGGTGACCCTAATTTCGAAAAATCAGCCTTCCATACTCGATATGGCCCCAACGTCTGTTTGTCTGAACATATTGTTAATGAATCTCTAAAATGCAATTTTCTGTGCCAAATTTTGTATGAGTGCGTCTATCAAGCAAATTAATTCAACTGGTAACGTTCTCTAGAGGAAATCTAATCTGTAAATGACAGCATTTGCAAACTCTGACAGCCGCAAGTTGCCAGGATTCGATGTCGCGCAGGCAGAAAAATGGAAAAAATTTAAACTTCCTACATTGGTTTTTTGTTCATTTTTTCACAATCTGTCGAGAATTGGCAAAGAAAATTATCTATCAAAAAAAAATTGGGGGTCACCGACCATCCAAGCGAGTTGAATCTAAGCAAAGTTAACGCAACGGCAACCAGCCCTTCATGTGCTTAGATTTCTTCTCTTGCGCGCGCGCTCGTGCATGACGTGGCATGGCGTTGCGACATGAATTGCGTGCGCAGTAAGGATGCGCATAAACAATTAGCGCGAACGTCCTTAAATAGCCCTTAGTAAGAAAAGAAAACTGAAGTAGTTTGTTTCTGCTAGAAGTGCTTTAGTTTGGAGAAAAACAAGAAAATTGTCTTTGACTTTCGGATAAAGCAAAATGGCCAAAATTAAATCCTAATATATATATCTTATTGACCAAGCGCGAGGGCCGTACTGGGAAAATATCGGCCCGAGGTCTTAACAGTACGGACCGAGCACAGCTCGGTCTGTACAAAAAAGACCGAGGGCTGATATTCTCCCAGTACGGTCCCGAGCAAGCTTGGTTAATAAGAGATTTATTACACGACTCCTGCCGGTGGGAGGATCGCTCGGGATCATTCGGGACAATGCCCGGTCCAATACTTAGAGAATATTGGACCGGCAATCGAGCCTTCTGATTGGTTGATTTTAGTTATTGGCTCTCTGACTGTCTTAGTCATGTAATAAAAACTATTATTGCCCTAGTAAACAAAGGTGCACAGAAAACCTTGGATATTTCTTTCAATAGAAAAAGACGTTTCATGAATTTGAACATGATTTAACAGCTGTAGCTAAGTCTACTATACTTAAGAAATTCCAAAACGAAAGGCAGCTGGTTTTCTTAAATAAATAAACTCTGCTTTTGTAGTTGAAATGTGACAAATTGATTTTTCAACAGTACCTGCCACGAATTTTAGATTTTCCTGAATGGTTACATCATTTGCAGTTTTAAAACAAACAGGTCCTTCAATGTCAATAACGGTTTTCTTTGTTGATTTGTACAATACTTACGTGTATATAATGTATTAAGATATGAACTCTCTGTCTGTTATTATTGTCTCAGGTTGGCAGCAATTTGGGTGACAAGCAAACTATACATGTAGATGCATCTACAAAGAGAAAAATGCAAGGTGAACCTGTAACTAGAAGTGAAGATGAAAAACACGAGGCAGAAAGCAAGAGGGGCAGTAAGCCTGCCACAAAACCTGTAAAACGGACTTCCGAACGCATACAATCCAAGACTAAAAAGCAGTCAGTGCAGGCAAGTTAGAAACTTAATACTTAATTATTTGGTTACCATGCCAGTACTTGGCCTTAAGCAGACACCTCCCGTAAGCTGACACGGACACCTATTCATGGTTCACAGAGTCTAAAATAACCTCCCGTTAACGGACAGAAAACGATATCGAGAAAATTTCTAGCAAGGTAGAATCGGTTTTAATGGTTTTAATTGTGCTTGACCTAAACGAAAGCGAAGTGTGAGTCTGAACAGTACAGTTTCATGCAAGAAACTAGTCATTTCGATTCCAAGGTGTTGGATATCTTAAGAGAATTAAGATCAGGGAACTACGAAAGCAGACACTCATCGATAGGTTTTTTTTATGTACCGTCTTTGCGTTTTAGAAAATAACTACATACATAAAATATGTACCTCTTGGCCCTTCTGTTCTGTTCACCTCCGAAACATGGCGGATTGAGTATGTTACTGGCTTACATCAGTTTGTGTGACGCAATGCGAGATCTTCACAGACATGTGCTGTGCATATATTTAGTGGCACGTCTTTCAATCTTGAATCATAGTTTTTAAATTAGTGTTAAATTTATGTGTGATATAAAAAGCAACATCCCACAACCCTGTGATGGATAAAACAATTACAAGTGGTCTTAAAAGCTTTAAAACTGGTGCATTATACGCATTATACTGGTGCATTATACGCCCTGGGTGCACTTACCCTCGGGACTAATGGTAAGTATCCGCTTACAGGAGGTTCGACTGTATTAACAAGGTACCTGATTATACTTAAAAAAAATACTACTTGTTTATCATTGAGAATTACAGTCATTCTCTGGTAATTTCTTGTCTTTAATTTTAGCATCCCTTAGAAAAGGCTAACCTAAAAGATGGTAGGAACAGGAAATCCTTGCCTTCAGCCTTTAATGTGAGCAGTAGGTTAGCTGCCAGTAAAAGGAAATCTTTGCCAACCAAAACTTTGTCAGAAGCTGTAAAGAGCCGCAAAGCCATCAGAGAAAAAGTTTTCGCAAAGGCCACCTGTTTCTCTCCACGTGTAAAGGTGAGTTTAAAATATTAAAGCACAACTTAAGTTTAGTGTAGATTATTTTAAATGAAGTGCTCTGTAACCATGATATCAGTAATCATGCTCAGGTCATGGTATTAACATGACCTTAGTAGTTAGGGACGTTGGGGGTTCGGGATCACCCCCAAAGACCCCTATGGAGCCTTAATTTAATGATTGGCACCACCACCCACTGGTCCTCCTGTCAATCAGCCCAGTGGGTGGCGGTGCCAATCATTAAATTAAGGCTCCATAGGGGTCTTTGGGGGTGATCCCGAACGCCCCAACGTCCCTAACTACTCACTGTGAATGCTGGTCCGGTATGAGATCACTACCCCAGGGAGGTATTACCAATTGGAGAAATCACACCCCTGTGCATACCAACCCACATGGCAATGGCAATGGCACAGAGCCCCGGCGCGAGATCACCAATTGAAGAAAATAAAACCCCTGTATATAACATGGCGGCTCAACGTCTTGACTTCAACCCAAGGAACCAAGATTACTTTGGTGATTGGTTGCATGGTTATAAGATGAACGTCCCTGTTGATTACCCCATCAAGGACCTCAATTCATTCTTCATAACTAATCGGGCGGCTTTTCTCCAGAAAATTGCACGCGAAGTCACAGAGCTTGGCGGGGTGAAGGTCACTTTGTCATTCGATGTTCACTTTTCAATGGAAGGCGAGGACAATCGAAAAATTAATCACTTCTTTTGGAACACCAATCCACTGATCGTTACACAACTCTATCAGCTTCGAGAGGAGGGCACTCTGGAAGGCATTGTCAATGACTTTGAGGAAGAGATTGCCAGATGGCAGCAGTTGGGTTCTGGTTGGGTGATTGATTACATCGAAACTGTTTACCTTGAGTTCGGGACATACCAGCCTCTACGAGGTGGCACATTTATCCCAACCCCATCAAAACTCAGGCCAAAGCAGGCTATCATCAATGTGAAGAACAGAGATAACCAGTGTCTGCGCTGGGCACTGCGATCGGCATTGTTTCCTGTAAATGTTAATGCAAACAGAACAGGCAGTTATCCAATTGATGATGGTCTAGACTTCACCGGAATCGATTTTCCAACACCATTGAGTCAGATATCCAAGGTTGAGCGCCAAAACAACCTTCCAATCAACATTTTTGGCTGGAAGAATAACAAGGTGGTTGTGATCAGAGTCAGTGAACAAGATGATCCCAATCTGCGAAGGATTAATCTGATGTTGCTCACAAATATTCACACCTCACATTATTGTTACATCAAGAGCATGAGCAGGCTTCTGCACAGCGAGTTCAATGCAAGGCGCCGCATGCATCATTGCGACAGGTGTCTCCAAGCCTTTTCTTCAGAACGGGTTCTCACCGATCATCTTTTCTATTGCAGAGGAGTCAAAGGCAGGCCGGCACGAGTTGAAATGCCAAAAGAAGGCGAAAACTTCCTCCACTTCAAGAACTTCCAAAATCAGATGAAGAAGCCTTGGGTCATATATGCTGACTTCGAAAGCATTGTCGAAAAGGTCCACGGCTGTATACCAGATCCACAAAAGAGCAGCACCACTGAAACATCCGTACATGAACCCTGCGGGTTCTGCATGTTAGCTGTTCGCTCTGATGGAGAGACAAAGGGCCCTTATCTTTACAGAGGAGAGGACGTCGTGCCAGTCTTTCTTGACACTCTTCAACAGTTGGAAGGAGTGATCAGAGACGAGTTGAAACACAAGGCACCACTCTCCATGACAAGAGCAGACTGGGCAGAGTTCAACCGTGCAACAGATTGCCACATCTGTGACAAGCCTCTCATCAAGGAAAACTTCAGGGATGCCATTGCGATCTATGACTTAGACACCGGTAATTATGAGGGCTTCGTTCATCGCCATACCAACAACTGCTACAAAAAGTCATTCAAAGTCTTTGTCCACCATTACGATGGTGAGATGGATGTGTTTCCATTTGTCGGGCCATGGAATCAAAGGAAGGCACCTCCTGATAACCTACCAGAGCAAGTCGATTGTCTCTACTGTGAGGAGCCCCTTATCCAAGACTCTGTTCGAGACGCAGTCAAAGATCATTGCCACATCACAGGTAAATATCGGGGCGCTGCTCACCATTCTTGCAACATCAACCATTTCAGAACCAACCCGAAAACTGAAATAATCCCGGTAATCTTTCACAACTTGAAGGGTTATGATGCACACCACATCATGAGTGGAATTGCGGATGTGAATTCCGATTTGAAATGCATCCCAAACAACATGGAGAAATACATCTCTTTCTCCCTCCGTAAGCTGAGATTCATTGACAGCTTGCAGTTCATGCAGTCAAGTCTCAGTGCCCTGGTTGATGCAAACAAGCCAGAGTCCTTCACAATCACGGCAAGCCACGAGAAGAACCAAGCCAGACGCGGCCTTCTCTTCTCTTCGATGAGGCCTCTCTCCCACCGAAGGATGCCTTCTACAGCGCGCTCAAGAAGGAAGGCATCTCAGACGAAGAATACGCCCACGCACAAAAAGTGTGGGAGGTATTTGGATGCAAGACGCTTGGGGATTACCACGACCTCTACCTTGAGACAGATGTGCTTCTTCTGGCTGATGTTTTCGAGAACTTCAGAAAGACATGTCTACAACATTACAAGCTTGACCCGGCACATTATTATACAAGCCCTGGTCTCTCATGGGACGCTCTTCTCAGGTATACGAAAATCAACCTGGAGCTTCTAACAGACGTCAACATGCACCTCTTTGTTGAAAGAGGCTTGCGAGGCGGCATATCCATGGAGAGCAGGCGGTACTGTAAGGCCAACAAAACCCCAACGAAGAGTCAAGTTACATCATGTATCTCGACGCGAACAATCTCTATGGATGGGCCATGAGTCAACCTCTCCCAGTTGGTAACTTCGCATGGTGCCCTGTCTTTCCAACACAACACCAGATTAGGAGGTGGAGGTCAAACAGAAAGATTGGTTACATTCTCGAGGTTGATCTTGAGTACCCCGAGGAGCTGCATGATGAGCACAACGCTTATCCTCTTGCCCCAGAAAGTCAGGTCGTTCCAAAGGAATGGATGTCGCCATACCAAAGGGCCTTGGCAGAGGGACAGCCAGAAGACAAGACGCAGAAGCTGCTCCTTACCCTGAACAACAAATCCCGGTACGTGCTGCATTACAGAAATCTTCAGCAGTACCTGGATCTTGGGATGAAGTTGACGAAAATCCACAAAATGCTCAAGTTCGAGCAGAGGGCTTGGATGGAGCCATACATCTCCCTGAACACCGAGCTCAGGAAGAAGGCCACTTCCGACTTTGAGAAGAACTTCTTCAAGCTCATGAACAACTCAGTCTTCGGTAAGACAATGGAGAACCTCAGAAATCGAATCGACATGAAGCTTGTCCGGGCGCACGAGCGAGACAAGATAAGAAAGCTTATCGCAAGCCCACTGTTTTCCAGAGCAACGATCTTTGGACCCAGACTGGCGGGGCTCCAGATGCACAAGGAGAAAATCAAATTAAACCGCCCAGTTTACACAGGCATGTGCATCTTTGATCTCTCCAAAACACTGATGTACGACTTCTATTACAAACATCTCAAGCTGAAATATGGTCAGTGCGTAGACTTACTCTACACAGACACAGACTCTCTGCTACTCGAGATCAAGACGGATGATGTCTATAAAGACATGGAGAACCTTCTGGATGAACTCTACGACACAAGTGATTATCCCAAGGACCATCCACTCCACAGCCAGAAGAACAAGAAGGTCATCGGCAAGATGAAGGACGAGTGCGCAGGTAAGCCGATCTCGGAGACTGTATGCCTTCGCTCGAAGATGTACTCAATCCTTCTGGATGACGACAAAAACATCAAGAAAGCAAAGGGCACCACCAAGGTTGTTACAAAGAAAGAGATCACCCACCAGAATTACAAGGACGCCCTCTTCGACCGGCGAACCTTCAAGCACGGGATGGACAGGCTCCGAAGCAAAGGCCACCAAATCTTCGGTGAGCATCTAAACAAGACAACGCTCTCGCCCTTTGACTCAAAGCGCTGGATCAAGGATGATGGCGTCCACACGCTGTCATATGGTCACAAAGACATCAGCGGCAACTGAGTGCCCGGTGGCACAACCATCAGCTCCTCACGAACGAAGCCTCGCTTAGGCCCATCGTAAAGGTAATAAACCACTGGCTCATTCGGCTTGGTGGCAATCCTTTGTATTTGGTAGACCTTCAAAGACCAGATCGGGTCGGTCGCGCGCCTCCCACCCCCTTCCAGTTCACCGGGGTAATAAAGATATCTAACACTCACCCTGGGTGGGAGCTTTTTCTCCTTCTCCCCAACAGGCCTAGCATATGGAGTCGCAGGCTTGGATGATATTGCTTTCTCTTTGATTGCATCCTTTGGCTTCTTGCCAGTGAGTCTTGTTACTTCATTGTTCAAGGCCGAGACAACATCTGGCAGTCTTTTGACCCAAGCAGTCGACCGGCCAGAGGGCATATTCATTTCAACGGCATACTGATAACCAAACAGCCTTTCAGCCAGGGTTCTGTTGAATCTCTCCACAATTGCTTGGTCTCTGTGGATATCAACCCGCCCGCGACGAATGGTCGTTTTGTTGTTTTCCATTGTCTTTGTCACAGCACCCATAAACTCTTTCCCAGGGTCAACTTGCAAGAGTTGCGGCCATTTCAAAGGGCCACGTCTGTAAATCTTCTGAAACGCCTTTGAGACTTCTTCAGACTCTTTTGAAGTCAATGGTTCTGCTGCTTTGAAACGGCTAGCCACATCCACAAGGGTTAATGCGTATTTGTACACCTTTCTCCCGTGGGGAAGTTTGTCGTGGGGCAGGAAGAGAAGATCTGCTTGATGCACTGCATTGGGTGATGAGACATCAAACTTGGGTCGAGGGATATGGCGTGGCGCTGGGAGGTAAACTTGCCAAAAGGCTTGTTTGACCAGCCATTTCTTTGCGGCATCATCAGAGACCTTGGCCGCTGCAGCTAGTTTTTTGACAGCGGCAAGCCCTTTCCAATACCCTTTCGGGCTGTAATAGATCTTTGAGAGTTTGGCCTCCATAGGGGTATATATAGAGTTTATGAATCGGGGCTCGTTCCATGGCTATAACATGCAAACCAAGGGCGCATCTCTTTAAGAAACCTTTTAGCAGCTTCTTCGTCCTCATCAAAATGCTCTATAAGGCCGGGAAAAATGTTTCGAGAAAGTTCAAGCCCTTTCTGAAAGGTTCGTTTTATTTCCTCAGTTTCTTGAGACGTATGGAATGTTATGAGGTTACGGAATAATTCATGATATTCTTCCGGCATGTATGCGGGGATTTTTTCAGCAACTTTCTGAAGTACTTTCGCTAGTTCCTCAGTTTGTTTACCCAAGGGGCATGCTGGAAAAAGGCGAAGATGTTCAAAAAATGCGTCACGATGTTCTTTAGAAAAGGGGACAGCCATGGTATATATATGGGATTTTTTTTTTTAATTTTTTAAAGAAAGCGATAAGCCACATACCCACCCGCAAGCAGGGTGCCTCCAATGAACGCAAGTTCGCCATTCTTCTGTTGTGGGCTGGGCTTGTAGAAGTCCGAGAAGACAGGCTCTTTGTTGTCTTTGATTTGTTTATCTGGTTGTGTTTGGTGCATCTGGTTATACAAGACCAGGGCTTGGTCAGTGGTTTGGAAGTTTTTGCTAGCTTGGTGTTCCTTCCGATCGTTGGCTGCAATCCAGTCGAGGAGCTTGGTTCGGTCCTTCTGGTATTTGGCGTAAGCCGCTTGGTATTGTTCAAGGGCGTGGTCATGTCGGATTTTCTCATCCATTGCTGCCTTGCCGTTATCACCAGACAGATATTTTGCGAGATAATTGCCGCCCGTGAAAGCGGACGCATTGAGAACAGCGCCAAGAGCCATTATTGCAATCGAAGCCATTGTGGGGTTGTGTATACATATGTTTTTTACATGGTTGGTTAGATGCTGCCAGTTTTACAAGTTGTCTGGGAGGATTTTCTGGTCCTCGAGATATTTCTTCAGCGCGATGGTGCCAGCCATGACGGCTGTGAACTTGACGTAATTCATCAAGCTTGCACTGGGGTCGGCGGTTAAGTTCTCTTTGATGGTCTTTTTACCAATCCAACCAATACCAGCGACAAGGCCAGTGATTGTTGCGGCGTCGAGTATAGACTTCACAAGCTTGTTGTCAGACATGGTTTGTGTCCAGTATACATATGTTTTTTTTATTTTTCTGACTCAGACTCGACTTCCTCTCCCCTCGACTTTGGGTTCGGACTCGGGGCTCCCCGACCTCGGTCTCTGACTCGACCTCATCCTCAGACTTGGACTCATACACGTATACTCGGGCTCGTTGTGCCTGTTCATTGCCAATCTGTAAACTGTTTGAAAGGCTACCACGTTAAATCCAAACCAAAGAAAAACAACACCTCCGATTGCAGCAGAATTCATCATAGCTTGGAAAGGATTCATGGTGTCAGTATATATATATGTTTTTGTTTTTTTTATTCCATTTTTTTAGTTCCTCGTCTTACAGGAATTCGAGACGGTGGTGTTGCTGGAGGGGTGTTTACTGGTGGAGTTGTCGCGATTGTGTTTGCGGGTGGTGTGTTTGATTTGCGCCCAAGCCTTTGCATTATGGCTTCGCGCTGGTAATAAACACCAGCAGCAGAGACAATCAACCCACCAACCCCCAGAATATAAACGATTGAGTTGCTGTCACTTGGTGTGTCCCGATCTGGACCACCCCCCGTTGTTTCACTTGTTGTGCCACTTGTTGAGGGTGCAGGCTTTTGTGCTTGCGCCTTTTTCTTTGCTTCCCGGGCCATGCGGTTGCGTTCTGCAAGCCTTTTGCCAGAAGCAACGCGGCCAGGGTTCTTTTCTGTTGCAGGCTTTGTTTTCGGTGCCTCAGAGGTAACCCGTGCAGGTGTTGGAGTTGGAGTTGGAGTTGGAGTTTCTTCAGGGATCGTCTCGAGTGGTGTGGCCATCCTGTATATATGTGAATTTTTAAATTTATCTTGTGACCATGTGTGGTGCCAGGTTGCTGACAGGTTGCTGCCAGGTTTCTTCAAGGTTCCTGTGAGGTCGCCACAGGTCCCAGCCCAACTTCATCAAGTCCCTCAAGCGGATAGCCGTCACTGTCCCTGGTTGGATGTGTGGGCTGGAGTTCCAATTCTATCAAATCAGGCTTGTTATCAGGCTCTCGTTCAAACTTGATGTGTTTTGTTGTGATGAGAGCAGCATTGGCAAGCGCCAGCCATCGTCCGCATCGCACGGCAATAGCCCCAGCAAGATTTGACAGCTCCTGGTTGATGATGTAATCGTTCTTGAGTTCTTTCTGCAACTCCGCCACATCCTTAACTGGGGCCACCATTCCAACGCCTTTGGATATGAGCGTGATGCCAGAATCAACAAGGGATTCGGTTGTCTTGTTGCCAACGTAGGCCTCGTACCGTTTGCAGTACTTGTCAACGTCCTTGTCTGATAACCGCTTGACATGATCGTGTGTGAGCTGCACGCCGATAGCTTCTTTGGCCTTGCCTGTTGAAACAAGGATTGCCAGCTTCTCCCGTTTGGCAGGAATGTCATTGTCACACACTAACCCTGTGGGAGGTGCGGCACCAGGGGTGGCCTCCAGCATCTGCATTACTTCTTCGTTAAAGTCGAACTGGTATTCAGCTGCTTCAGCCATCAGGGGGTATACATATGTGTTTTATTTTTCAATAATTCTCTTGATGTCTGGCAAAAGGGTTTCAAGCTCTCTTACCACCCCTGCCATGGTGTCTGGCTTAGAATTCAACCGCAATGGATATCTGTTGAGAAGCATGAGGCGCAGATCTTCCTCACCAGCGGCTTTGATAATTTTGTTTTGCGCCTCAAGGGTGTGTTTGTGTAACTCATCCAAAAGCTGTGAAAGCACACACAGTTTGTGAAGACTGGTTGGCGCATTCATGGCCATGGTATATATATATGTGTGTGTTTAAACTTTGTACTCAATTCCATACGGGTATCTCAAAGAGAAAACCAGGTGGGAGAACTTGCGGGATTTGAGCCTTGCGATAAACTCTTTGTACTCCTCGTGGGAGAGCTCGCCGGCATAATCTTCGAATATGGCTTTAGTTGTCTTGCTGGATGGCGTGTAAAAGAGCACGATCGCTGCAATGTTGTCGCGATATGGCTTTGCAATGCTGGTGATCTGCTGGGTCAAGACCCACACGGATATGCCATCATGCCTTGCGCTGAACCCCAGATTAACCAGCTGGCCCGTGCGGCCTTTGACATCTTTGGAGGCGGCGCAGTCATCGAGAATGAATAAAGTGTTCGTGGATGTGAAAAAGAAGCTCGCCAGCCTCAACCAGTCTTCGATCTCGTGCTGCTGGCAGACAATCACAAAGATGTGTGGATCGTGGTCGACGAATCCATCGTATGTCTTGTTCTTGACAAATGTGGGGCAGAATAAAACGATGTAATCAAAACAACCCCTAAAGGGGCCTCGCAGTTGGGAGAGAAGATACTGTGTCTTGCCAGAGTTAGTGGGGCCCACGATTAGTGCATTGAATGGCAGCTTTCTTGGGTCCATACCCAGCCGCTATATTAGTTGGTTTGCAAACAGTTGGTTCATGTGTTGGCGGGGAGGGGGCCTTTGCCAGAAGTCTTAGTATTTGTGTGTGTGACAGGGGTCTTGTGGATGGCAGGGGAGCCGGCTTTGGCATAAAGTTGATCTTGTTGTTTGTGGCCATGGTATATAATATGTTAGTGTGTTATTCGTAAGCGTGTGTGCCTAGTACTGTACAGAATCCAGCTGTCTGTCAATGATGTCCATCTGTGAGTCTGAGATGGTGAAGATGTGGCAGAGTGCATTTCCCGAGCCTGTGGCGTTTCGTTCGATCTCGAGTTGCACGCCATCCTGTGTGTTGACGAGCCTTTGGCCGTTGCCGTGCAGGGATGTGTCATCCATGGACCGCAGGTCGATCCAGAGGCCAAACTTGTTGCCTGTGAGGTATTTGTTCAAGTCCATGTTAGGCCTGCCGTCCGTGTGCGGGTCGAAATGTCGGGTTATCTCTCTCCACATGTCTGTGCCACTGATGCCCTCATTGTAAAGCCTGTTTGGGACACCGTTGACTGTGACCTTCACTTTGGTGATGTCGGGATTGAAATAGTTCTCAGAGTCCCGGGCACCAGCTGTGTAGGGGTTGATGAACAGCAAGAGGATGCCCTTGAGAGACCGGCGCTGTGGGTTAACCCAAAGATTCAGCCGAGTGTCACCACTTTTTGAGAATGGGTGCACCCGATCTCGCATTACCAGGTCGTAAGCGAACTCCTTGCCACTGGTGTAAGCGCTTGTTGCCTCATCGGCCAGTGTCTTACTTCTGATCGTCTCATACTCCAGCTGGATGTTTTCCAACTTGTACACGATCTTGCTTGCGTCTGAGCCTCGGACAACTTGGTTTGCGGGGGCGAGGGTTAGTTCGAAGACCAGATCGCTATACAGTGCTTGAGGGTATATAACACCGTGGTCTGTCAGAATCTGATGATCCAGCTTGATGTGATACTTATTTTTGTATATTGTCTCCAGCTTGTTCTCTGCATCCACGCCTGAGGTCTTCTTATCACCAGCGCCAGAGCGGATCTTGCACAAATCCACACTCTGGATGCCATCCAGTAGCATGTTGTTCCGCTCCCCGGTTGTTCTGAAGAGATCTTCGAAGATCTTGTAGATGTCGTACCCAACCGTGTCCTGTACAGTGGTGGCTGCAAACTTCACAACGAGCCTGTCCACCAGGGCCCGAGAAACATTTTGTACGAGATAGTTGTTAGCGTGGCCGCCGGCTAGGGAGAGGTTGAATACCAGGGCAAGTGATCCGGACACAATAACATCATGCTCGCCAAGCTTGGGCACCGAGACATAAAGTGTCTCGCCGGGGTTGGCCGCAGTTGGGTTGAATGTGATGCGCTTGACGGTTCGCTCTGCCTTCATGGTGCCAAGTGTCTTTTCACTGTGAGATGGGAGTTGGTTCGGTTGCACAGCCATGGTATATATTTGTGTTTTTAAAATTTATATTTATATATCATGGAAGTCGATCCAACTGATGCAACTGAGAAAACCCCTCTCTTCCCAAAAGGCACAGGGAATGACGATGTCGGTATCGATACCAGGTGGAATCAAATGACAGAAGAAGAACAGGAAGAAACCCGACGATGGGTTCAACCCGACCCCGACACCACGCAACCCTTTGAACCGGGCGCTGCTTCCACCCCTGCTGGTGAACAAGTGCCTTTGGCTACAAGAACAAGACTCCCACCAGAGCAACAAGGCTCCCGCACTGAAGAAACCTCTTTCATTAGAGGGGCTACTGGCGGCCGGCGAATGATGACCACGGATGATATGGCCTTTTTCCGAGGTTAAGGAAGAGTTTACTCACGCAGACAGAAAACAGCTTGATTTTCGGTATGAGGCGAAACCAAAATCAGGTGGGGCCATCATCGAGGTGAAATATCATGCAAGAGACAAATGGTATCCTCTTTACACAAAAAGCCGGGGGGCTTTCGAAAAGACTCTCAACGCTTCTCTTCCCAAAGAGATCAAAACTGCTCTCGGAAAGTCTGTGGATGAAGAGTTCAATGAGACAAATGCTGCATTTGAAGCAAATCAAAAAGAACTGGAAGCAAAACAAAAACAACAACAAGAAGCACAAACAGCTGCTGCTGATTCACAAAAAATTCGCCTCGACATGGATGCAATCAGAAATAGAACCAAAGAGATTGCCGCCCAGATCCAAGAGATGGAAGATGCACACGGCCCACTGGATAAGGAGGCAATACAAAGACTGAAAATGAAAAGGGCGCTCTTGAAGCTGAACATCAAGCTAAACGAAAAGAACTGGAAAAGGCACAAAAGGCTGCCAAACAAGCAGACAAACTAAGAAAAGAAATCGACAAAACCATGCTTGACAGAAGGGGTTTAGAAGGACGCTTAGAGGAACTTAGAGCAAAAAAGGACGCCATAAAACCACTGGACGAACTGAAACGGAACAAAGAAGAGCTTGAACGACAGAACGCTGAAGACAGACAAGTGATAGAAGCTGAGGACACTTCCTCCTCTGACAGAGCAGCTGCTGAAGACCGGGTTGCTGAACGTGAAGAAGAGCTGGCAAGGCTCAATACAGAAATTGAGTTGCGGGAAAGGAGCACGTCTTTGAGAGAGAGGGTCAGAGAAATCTTCAAGAAATACGGATGGACCCTGCAAGCGATTGTTCTGGCAGCTGGCATCACCATCAGCGCTGTTGTGCTCGCCACCTTGAACGGCCTGGCAAAGGCCACACGAGCTATTGGCAATGGTCTTAAAGGGCTTGCCAAAAAGGCAGCCAGCGCACTGCCTGGCCTCATTGGCACAATTGTGAGCTTCATCTTCAAAGCGGCTGGGTCGGTCATCTCCTTTCTTGGCGAACACGCCTGGTTGCTCATCCTTGCCGTGGTGGCCTTCCTTGTTGAAAGGATCACCAAGCGTTCGAAGTCTTGAACACTTATCTTAACCAAACGAGAAGCCCTCCCAAAGCAATCGCCGCCACAGCAATGAGTGCCTTGTTTACGTGATGCGGGTCGGGCTGCGGTTCGGGTGTTGGTGCGGGGGTTGGTGCTGGTTGTGGTGTGGGGGCTGGTTGTGGTGTGGGTGTAGCCTTCGGTTTGGGGGCGATGCCCTGTGCCTGTGTGGCCTGTGTATGTATCGGGTTTGATGGGTGGCTGTTTGGTGGATTAATCTTTGTCGGGCCACCGTCCATGTGACGAAGGGAGGCTTTTTTTGTGCCAAGATTAACATCACTGTTCACCCCCAGCTTCATCCCTTGCGTTGCCTCCTGCAGATTGTTGTTATACCCGATCACACTCTCTGTGTTGATAATCATGCGCGAGGGCATGAGCCAGCTTCCGGGTGCTGTCGCAAAGTCCAGGCGAACTTTCGTTGCTTGGATGGCAAGCTGGTAACGCTGCACGCTTGTTGCGATGTCGTTCAGGATTATGGCCTCCTCTAGATGGGTGAGAAATACTCTCTGCGTTTCGAAAGCCCGGCCTCCTCTTCCAATGATGCTGCTGCGGGTTTTGGCCTGTGAACCAAGAATGCAGTACACAAAGGCCTCGATTGATTGGTTCATACGCGCGAGCCCTGGCTGTGTTAGCCCCTGTGCATAATTTGGCACAAAGTGCTCGAACTGGGTGTCCGCCCCTTGATCGTTGCGGACGTAAGTTATTCCATTGGCTTTATAATTGGAGTCTTTTCTGTCAGTGACGCGCTCATCATCGAACAGAGCTAGATCAGAGTCTGGATAAGTGTAATCTGTAGATGTGGGGCCATCTCCATAAACCCAAATGTAAACATTCCCAAGTCCGTGGTTCTTGCCGTATGTGTAATGGAAGTCAGAACTGGGGTCAATACCGAACTCGATGCAAAGCTTCCTGTACGCGTCGATGTTGTACTTGTTGTCTTTCTGGTTAAATGGGGGGTCGTCTGGCAAAGCACTCACGCTTTGTCCAGCCCATCTGGTAGAGTATTCGCCTTGTTGTGAAATAAACGTGAAACCGGTAAAACGACCGGAGCTGTGGGGTTAGAGACAGACTGGAGTTCTTATCGAAGAGAATGTCACGCGAGATTCCACAGCCGGTTGTTGCACACCACAGGGCGAAAGAGAGTTGTTGTGGCCAAAAGCTCATATGAGGGCCACCCATCCACTTTCGGCCGTATTTGGCGGTTGTGAATGATATCTGTGTGTCCCTGAATATGTTTCTGTATTTCGTTGTGAAATAATCATTTGGCGTCACGTAAATCTTTTGCTCTTTGTCATTCAAGATTGCACCAATCATCATGTCTTTGTCTATTGTGGTGTCGAAAGCAACAGCCGGGATTGATAACATTTGTTGCCCCAACGATAACTGATAAGGGAACCCGCCATCATAATGGAGGCCAAGAGCATCTCTTTCGGCGCCAGTCCAATCTTTGTGGGGCATTTCTGTAATGAGTGCCAATGAGCCTTGGCCCTCTTTGTAAAGCACTTCCCCTGTGGCTGTTTTGTGGTCGTCGCCAAACTCTACTTGCACTTCAAAGTGAGACATATCGGCGCGAGGGAAACGCCTTTTGAAGTCTGAGATCGCCTTGGCCCTGGCTGCAGCAGAGAGCTTTGCTGCCTCTGGTGTTTTCATCCAAGCAATTTGAGGATTAGGGGGTGGCTTATATGGAGGATGGGTATTGACGTTTAGGTTTGAATTAAAAGGAGGCGGGGGTCCGTAATTGTGGCCACCGATGGAGATGCCAAGATTTGAATTGGGATTAAATCCACCAGGCCGTCTGCCAAACATGATTGTATATAATAAACATTTTATAATTATAATTATAATTATATACACAATCATGGTTGTGTTAACAATCGTCACGTCTTCTAACCCTCACACGATCTATTTCGACCACCCACTGCGGAAACCGAGTTATATCCGCCTTGTCTCTTGCTCAATTTTCAACTCGTGGTATAATTTGAAAGAAGAAGCAATGATTTCACCAACAAACCCTCCCCTTAATGGTTCATCACGTGGCGCAACCTTACTTCCAGGTCATCACACTATTGAGAGTTTAGCGAAAGACTTTGAAGATCTAAAAAAGAGTATCAGCCATTTAAATCTAACAATTAAGACAAACACAGCACTCGGAGCCATGATAATATATAATAACAGCAGGGTGAAGTTTAGTAGCAATCTGGCAGACTTGCTTGGCATAAGCCCTGTATTGTTACCAATAACCTTCGTCAAGCGTTTAACGGCACCAAGCACTTACTTCATCCACTGTGATCTGGTCGATAAAGAACAGAACCTCCTCAATGGCAAGCCTTCGACAGTTTTGGCTCGGTTTGATATTCGTGGAAAAGCTTTTGAGAAGGTGTTTTACGAGACAACGCAACAGAACGTCTTGCGGGACGTCTCATCTAGTGATTATGTAAACAGCATAACACTGTCAGTGAGGGATAAAGATGACAACCTCTTTGACTTCAATGACGCGCCCTTAGAATTTGAAATCGAGATAAATTAAAAAATCATATATATACCCACACCATGAGTTCTGCCAATGTGCTTCCATCGGCCCCCGAATACAGCGAGACACAACAGCTATACCCTATGCGGGAGATCACTCAAATTAATGCAGAAGACTTCCGGCTCAAAAAGATCTCTGACTTGCTTAAAGAGTTGTCTGACGAAGCCGAGCATTACAGACAAGTCGCAAAGAAATACAAACGAACCCAAACCTTAGTTCATTACTCGACGGTTGGGCTTGGGTCGCTTTCTGTTGGGCTGTCATCAGGAGCCCTAGCCACTGCATTGACTGGGTTCGGAATTGTTGCAAGTCCAGCACTTGCGGGCATCGCGACCCTCTGTGGGCTGTCCTCTGTTGGCTTTACAGCTGCTAACAAGCGATTAGAGCGTAAAGTGACCAAACACGAGAATATCTACACACTGGCCCTGGCTAAACGAAACTCTGTCTATGAACTGGTCTCAAAGGCTCTGGAAGACAAGAGGATCAGCGATGCAGAATTCACCATAATTACTCGTGAGGTGGAAAAATATCACGAACTCAAAGCTACAATCAGGGATGGTGTTAAGGCTAAAAAAAATGTTGGCACTCAAACACAAGCACCAGACCTCGAGAAACTCAAAAACGAACTTCGCAAGGAAGTCAAACAAGAGTTTCAAAAAAAGATAAGTCTTCTCACCGCAGCCTCCAAATCCGATTTGAGAGATTAAACTCTGGCTTCGATCTACAAATCTTGAGGGAAAAATCACGCCCATAAATTTCGAAGCGCCCCCAAAAACTTTTTCAAAAAATAAATTCCGAAGCTCCCCACAAAAACTTTTTCAAAAAATAAATTCCGAAGCGCCCCAGAAAAAGTTGGGGCGCTTCGGCATTTGTGGGGCGCTTCGGTATGTCCGAGAAGCTTCGAAAAGTTGTAATTTTCTAAATACGGCCTTTACACAACAATACCGGAAGTCACGGGAAACCCCCAATTGAAAAATTGTAATCTCTAAATATAGACATGACTGAGTTTGGCGTACGGCTCAATGAACTTAACAAAGAGCACAAATTTGTCATCCTCCGCTCGCTATACGGCAGCGATTACAGAAAAGAAATACACCGCTTGTGCCTGCCGGAAAAACTTTATCAGTTATGCGAAGATGTGGGGTTGGCAGAGATTGGGAAGCAATATCTACAAAAACATTACAATGACATGGAGATTGAACGCTGGGACCGAAGACTCCTGTCTTGTTATGACTGTGATGGCTCTTTTTTGCAATTAATCAATTCTTGTGAACTTTATTGTAAAAGATGCGGCTGTGTGGAAGTGCTCGATGATGCCCCGGCATGTACGCAGCAAAACAATTTCCACAGACAAAGCCATCGGCCGGGACGAAGTTATGCCTTTGGTTATGCTCTGAACAGACTTATAAAAAAGCTCAAAATTCTGCCTGTGCAGTTGACTCTCGATCAAATCCATGAAACGAAACGTGTCTTCAAACAAATAGAAGGTCGGCTTCCAAGAATATCTTATACGTTTGTGATCTACAAAATCCTGAACATTATAACACCGCTTGAAGCCCCGCAACGGGTGATTATAAATTACCTGAGACAACAATGGATGTCTGATGCGATGATAATCAAAAACGAATATTTATGGCATAATGCGTTCAGAACTCTGGAGTAAGCTTTGCTGCTTGCTTCATTAAAAATGCTTCCAAAAAGGCCTTGTCATCGCCTGTGTTTGGAGTTGTGACAGAGTCATCGGTGTAAGTATAATTTCTGATTCTTCCTTTCAATTTTGATAGATTATCATGAAAACATTCAACAGACCTTTGGATTTCACTCAAGAAATCTGGTTTTTTAAACTCCCAAATTTCAGTGAGATCGAGCAATTTCCAAGCGAACATTGCAACAGGTTTTGGCTCTTCTCTACGCGGGTTAGAGAACGCTTCTTTCATGGCGTTTAAACGTAGAAATTCAGCATTTTCGTCACGGGCTGTGAACGTCATTCTTATTTTGCCATATGAAACCAAAATCTCTTTAGTGGCAATTAAGCCCATGACATGTTCAAACAAAGCAATTGATCGTGTTGCTCCAAGATCAATAAGTTCGACTTGATTGATCTTAATGTTTTGTTTGCTAAATAAATAACAGACCCCCCAGGCAAGAGTTGATTTGTTTTTTGTCTTGTATGTTCTCCCGGTGTTAAGAAAAGAATTATGAGCTAAACTTGGTTCAAGCTGGTTTAAAGAACACATTCTGAAATAGCCGTCAACAAACAAGCCTTTGGAGACCATGTCACCGCTCAAAGCAAGCCCTGTTTGTATCTGGTCGCGATAATAGCTAGGAATCTTGTTAATCGCTATTTTTCGCTTGAACGGGCATTTAAACTCCAAGAGAATAAAGCTGCCGCCTTTATCCTTAAAATAACCGTCTGGACTACAAGTGACCTTTCGATAAAGCGGATGCTCTCTTGACAGATTAAGACATATGCTGTGACCAAAAACGGAAACAGAATGTTTTTGTTCAAAATACTTGCGAATAAGCGGCTCGAACAGATTGCCCCAGGTACAAGCCGTATTGTTGAGCATATGTGTTGGTTGAATTTTCTTCATGAGCAAGCTGTGCCGTGATTCAAACGGCAACGATCCTGTCAAGGCAGAAATCTCTGATGCCCCAATTGTATTTTGTCTGGCTGAGAGCCAGACGGCACTCTTTTGTTTCAGTCCAGTGTTCCTCGATTTGAGGAAGTTCATGAAAGCTTGTGTTGTCGCCATCATTGATATACGAAGGGTGAATGTTTTTTCAATTGGTGATAACCACACAACTGGATCACGTTGAGCGGCCAATGCCATAGAAACTTTCGTGAGCACTTGGGCTGTCATTGTCTTCCTCGTCATCACTGCCGATGTCTGCAAGCATCAAGGGCCCCTGAAAAGCTCTATAAAACGACATGCCAGGACAAATGCCCCTGTGCCCGCCCATGTCCACTTCTGGTGAGAAGTGTTCTTGGCATTCCTCACATGTTTGTGAAGTGAATAAACGGAAATAGCAAAGGTGTCCCCAGTGATAATGATTTTTTATTGAAAGGCATACAGATTTCATCCTGCGTTGATGAAGGGCCCTGGCAGCCAAGTCACGCTGGATACTCCTTTCAACCAGTTCAAGGATGTAATCCTTGATCATGTCTGGTAAGTAGTCCCAATGGGATTCACCAAAAGACAGCAACCATTCGCCGAAGTAGTCTTGATTCTTTGGATTGAAGTCAAGTCCTTGAGCCGTCATTGCCATGTTGGTTGATATGCACAGGGGTGTGATTTCTCCAATTGGTAATACCTCCCTGGGGTGGTGATCTCATACCGGACCAGCATTCACAGTGAGTAGTTAGGGACGTTGGGGCGTTCGGGATCACCCCCAAAGACCCCTATGGAGCCTTAATTTAATGATTGGCACCGCCACCCACTGGGCTGACTGACAGGAGGACCAGTGGGTGGCGGTGCCAATCATTAAATTAAGGCTCCATAGGGGTCTTTGGGGGTGATCCCGAACCCCCAACATCCCTAACTACTACCTTCCTTGGACTTTCTTTACTCATTCCTGTATTTTTCATGCAAGGACTGATTCTCAGATCCTAAACGTGTTGTAACATGTGGACACACATTGTGGTTGAATCACCTTGAATATGTGAACTAGAAGTGTGCCTGTGTCCGATAATAAGTATCAGTTTCATATATGTATGCAATATTATAATTCAACACATTGATACACTGCCCAAATATGGTCAAAAAGGTTTTCGATATACGCTATGTCTACATGACGTATATCCAACGATGGATGTAAATTTTGCATTTTGACAAGAGAATGCAAAAATGACGGACCGGCCTCGATATTTTTTCTTCAAACTGTGCTTTGTTATCAATGTGTTGAATTATAAAACTATTATATCGCTCGAGCTTGCGTGACATCGCCTAATTTTAGCCGACTCGGCCTACGGCCTCGTCGGCTAAGAATTAGGCGATATCACGCACGCTTTCGCGCTATAATAGTTAATTATCTGGTCTGCTAACATGTAAATCTACTGCTTGTTTGACACAACATCTGCCTGATTGGTTCATTTAAACGTGCAAGGAATATTAAAGTGAAGGGGCACTTAAATTTGGTTTCAGTTTTATGCTGTTTGTAATGATTATTACACAAATACATCAGTTTACAGTTGATTGTGGAAAATAAACATTAAGTGGCACTGACTACATGTATCTGCTTTACATTTTGATTGGCTCGCTGACTCATTCCTCATCTGTTGTAATAGGTCAGGATACGGTTACAACTTCTCTATAATGAAAGGAGTGCTTGTATGATTTTTTTTTGTCAGAGCATACAGGAATTCAGAAAGGAAACAAACACCAAGTTACACTTGATAACTCCAGCAAGACGACGAGAGCCCAGATCTGGTAAGAGAAGAAAAGGCACGTTCACACCTTTACCAGTTAAAGGTTATAAAGAGAGGAAAGCAGACAAGCCGAAATCGGCTTTCAGCTCATCCTCGTCAAATGTGTTTTCTGAGGCAAGTGATCTTTCTTGTTATAATCAAGGTGGTGTGTCAAGTAATAGAACTACAGATGATACTGAAGACAATAGAGAGGAACATGCTGACATAATTCAAGACTCTTTGCCGCTTGCTGACAGCATGGAGGTATGTTAGGAACTTTTCTTTAAATTGTTGCTTGGCTCCATGTTTGACATTTTACTCTTTGTAGAACAATTGGCCCGCATAACAGTCGTTTTTGAGGTGCTTAGTTCGAAGGGTCAACAACAAGGGAGCATGAAGCGAGAGTTACACAAGGGCGTTTTCATTTCTTTTTCCCTGCCCTTGTGTGACTCATGCATGCCTCACACGCCCCTTTGATCTCGCACTACTCAAAAGCGCTTGTTATGCAGGCTATTGGATTTATGGAAGTCCTGAAGTAACAAAAATGAAGTTTATGCAAATTAGCGCGATAAACTATTTCTGTGACCAAGGGCTAAGGAATTCCCGCAGAATGTCATACCTTATATTCAGTCTGCTTTTATTATACAGCTGATTAACTCTATGTTATCCTGTCATTATTTGTTAAATGCTAAATTAAGCTGAGAAGGCTAAGTTAAGACAGTGTTCATGTGGTGGGCGACCCCGTAGCTGTCCAAACGATGTCTGTGATTGGCGAACGATACAAATGATATATCGCTTGAACAGTGCCCCTATCCCAGCGGGACAAATCTATTGTTTTCTTAGCGAATCACAGACGTCGTTTGGACAAGTGCTGGACTACCCCATGTGGCACAACAATACATGTTTTGTCCATGAGCCGCTTTTTGCTATAACAGTGTATTCAATGATGTTGTGTCCACCAACTGACCATAGGCCAACTTTTAACAAAGTGCTGGCTGTGTATAAAACTAGAAAGCCAAATGCATCTTTGCTAACAAGCTTTAGCCTGCGAGCAAGCTCTCTTGATAAGAAAGCTTGCTCATGGGCTAAAAAAAGATTTTAAGGAGGCTAGAAAGGGTTTTCAGCTGCGTGCGCGTGCAACATGCTCTCGTCATGCATTGAGGCACGCGTCAGCTGATTTTCCTATCAAAAAGTAGCATGCGCAGCTCACCGGAAATGAAAATACTGCGTAAAATTGCGTGAACCGGAAATAAATCGTGCATAAAAATAATATTCCTCTTTATCTCGAAAGTTTGTTTGGTGATCCTCATTTTCTGTATGAAAGCAGTATTAGGTATTTCCTATCTTAAACAAAAGTTTGAGAAAAAACTATCTAGAAGAAATTTTTTACTTATCTGACAACAACCTTTTTGGAAATAACTTGATTTCCACTAGATAGATTTTTGTTGTAGCGCCAAAAAGAAAAGAAGCGAAAACTGAATTTTAGAGGCCCTTTTCAGAGAGCTGTACTGCTGCCATGGTAATGGCTTTGACGTCAAAAGTACCCTTAAAGTATTGCCTGATAATAGCGTCGTATACAGTGTAGGTATCCAAAAGTTGTCCATATCACCGGTTGCGTTGTTTTTTAACGTTTCATCATTTAGACACTATTAAAAGCAAGAAACCCTTACGAGCCTCCTTAAGAGATGATGTTAGCAAAATTAAACAAATGGATGGGTTTTTTTTTTGAGGACGAGAGTGAACCAAAACAACAAGATATGTCAGTTAGTAACAAAGGGACTTCTGTTATGAAGAAAAAAGTGACAGAAAGCAGGCAAAGGAGAGAGCCTGATTTGGAATCAGCTGCTAAAACCAGGAAGAGGACAAACGTTCCAAATGAAAAGACATCAGAAAGACGTAGTACAGGTAAGCACTCGCTGCAGCTATAACTGAATCCTATACTGTAACTTGTAAATTAGTTTGGAAAAATCTGTTAAGCTTGTTGTAATGTTTAGGCACCTTGGATCGAAACTGTTTACAACAGCTCGATCTTTTAAGTTTGTTCGGTCAGTCCTGCAGTAAATCAACATTCCATTGTCGATTGTTTGTGGTAACAAGAAGCTGTACACAGCGTAACAAGAAGCTGTACACAGCGTGAACTCGTGGCGTCTTTATCTCATTGCAGTATTCATTCCCGAGTGTTATGAGTGCTCTTACAGAGAAACATAAAATTATGTCTGAAAAGTAACACTACATTCAGTAGCCGACACGATCGCTGATTGAAATGCAAAGTTATATAATACACCAATCGTGTAAATCAAACCTACGTGCGATTCAAGTCACGTAATGACCTAATGCATTAAATTTCCGGTTGTCCGAAGAATGTTCTTTTTTTATTTTCAAACGCGCGTTGTTCATCATTCAAATCCTTTGAATAAGAAAAATTTCTTTCTATTTAATTATACAATTTAAAACAAGTACTGATTTAGTCGATTGTTTGTGGTAACAAGAAGCTGTACACAGCGTGAACTCGTGGCGTCTTTATCTCATTGCAGTATTCATTCCCGAGTGTTATGAGTGCTCTTACAGAGAAACATAAAATTATGTCTGAAAAGTAACACTACATTCAGTAGCCGACACGATCGCTGATTGAAATGCAAAGTTATATAATACACCAATCGTGTAAATCAAACCTACGTGCGATTCAAGTCACGTAATGACCTAATGCGTTAAATTTCCGGTTGTCCGAAGAATGTTCTTTTTTTATTTTCAAACGCGCGTTGTTCATCATTCAAATCCTTTGAATAAGAAAAATTTCTTTCTATTTAATTATACAATTTAAAACAAGTACTGAACGAAGTGCTATTAATAAAACAGGTTCAGAAGAATCGGTGATGAAATAAAGTAAGAATGCTATTTTCGGAATACAATACAAATACAATTTTATCAGCTCTAGCTATATCTTGAAACCACTTAAAATAAGAAGCTGTACACAGCTTGAACTTGTGGCGTCTTTATTAAACCCAGTGCATTATTTCGTGCTTTAAGTGCTTTTACAGAGAAACATAAAATTATATCTGAAAAGTAAGACTACATTCAGTAACCTACACTTGAAACCACGATCGCGTCCATCCTCACCCTACAGAATCTATGGGCGCTTACCATTTGTCAGAACTGTCCGGCCAGACCGGTCCGTTTGTAGCTAAAATGCATCTTTTTGAAGACTTGTTCCTACAAGTCCATCAAAAGGGTGCATACTTTTTCCAAATTTACCAGTCTGGCCGACCAGTTCTGGCAAATAATGAAATAGTATTTACGAATTGAGCGGTCCGGCCGGGCAGTTCTGACAAATGGTTAGCGCCCTATGACACTTTCACTCTCTTACGAAATCTTCGTCTTTTCTTTCACCCAGCAAAATAACACATTGCACAATAATTTAACTAATCGACCTCCCAAATATTTTCTTTTAGAGCGGTTTAAAATGCTCAACATTGAGCGACAGACCTATGCGGTAAATAAATGTTCAGGTCTGGTTCTTATCTAATGTCTAATCGCAAAATCACTGCTCATTTTAATACTCATTGGCATTCTGCCATGAGTAATTAACTGATCGAGTCCGTCAGCAAGTCATTTTACTAGTTAAAAATTAATATGCAGTACGTAGAGAATTGGAATAAAGAAATATTAGCTTCACCGGGTGTGAAAGAAATACAGCAGAAACATAGAGATCCCTCCCCCCTCAGCGATGAGCCTAAAGTTAGTAGTTTCTTTTCAGAGTCTAAAAGGAGGCCCACAAACAAGAGGACTTCACAGGGTGCGAAAACAAAACATCAGGAACAAAAAGAAACCATGACCATGGTTGAACCTCAAGTCAGTAGCTCAGAGACTGAAGATCTTCCTGAAAATCAGGATGAGCCAGTATTGAGAGGTAAAATTACAGTTTATATCATACCGAGTTTGCTCTTATCAAGCAGGCCCCGGTTGTTCAAAAGGTGGATTGCGCTATCCACCGGATAAATCACTATCCAGTGGATAAGTATTAACAAAATCCTTTGTGTTATCCGCTGGATAGTGATTTATCCGGTGGATAGCGCTATCCACCTTTTGAACAACCGGGGCCAGGTGTAAATAATTAAACCCAGAGGAATAATTTATGAGAAATGAAGAAAGATGGTAAATGATAAGAAAGATGTGATGTTCATGTAATGAGCGTGGGATAAAAATTCCAGATACAACTCACTAGTGGTTGTATCTAATTTACATTCCAGATACAACTCACTAGTGGTTGTATCTAATTTACATTTCAGATACAACTCACTCTGATTTACAGGGTAACCATGTGATTGGAATGGCTCATTTCTATTTGTCAGTACCCTTATGAATTATTAATGAATTTTACAATTCTCCATGTTTTTGAAGTTATAGTCGTACATTTATAACTTTAATATTTTATGCACATGTGTGCAAATTGTTTGGTAGGACTATCTTGTGAATTTCGGGTTACCTTTAGTTGTTTGTTTTTCCTAGAACTCAATGTTTGTTTGTTTCTTTTCAGAGTCTAAAAGGAGGCCCACAAACAAGAGGACTTCACAGGGTGTGAAAGGAAAACACCAGGAACAAAGACAAACCACGGTTCTACCTGACTTAGTCCTCGGCAGTAACTCAGAGTCGGAAGATATTCCTGAAAACCAGAATAAGCCAGTGTTAAGAGGTAAAATTACAAGTTTAATTACAAGTCTTACTGACTTTGCTCTAATCTAACAGGTTAATTTACCTGACTGCTTTTGTATGATACCAAAGTGTAAATTATAAAAACCCAGAATTATTACATTCTCCTTGTTTTTGAAGATATAGGCATATATAACTTACGAATAGTTTATGAACACGAGTGCACATTTTTTTTTCACATCGTTTGCTGAAGATAAAAGAAAAATGTAGGAGTATCTTGTGGAATTTCGGGCTACCTTTAGCTGGATTTTTCCCCTATAATTCAAAGAATCTTTTTTTCCTTTTAGAGTCTAAAAGGAGGCCCACAAACAAGGGGACTTCTCAGGGTGAGAAACGAAAACATCAGAAACAAAGAGAAACCAGTCGCATAGTTGAATCTGAAGTAGTCAGTAGCTCAGAGTCTGAATATATCCCTGAAAATCAGAATGAGCCAGTATTGAAAGGTAAAATAATAAATTTATATCATACTGGTATTGGTCAGAAGTTGAATTGATACATAGGTCTAACATGTTTATTCGTTCTATGAATAATTTGTACATACATTTCTAGAACATCATTGAACATATGAAAGGGAGGAATATGTTGTACAATTGCGGGCTCCCTTTCACTGCATATTGTTCTTTCCAGAATCTAACAGGAGGACTACAAACAAGAAGGCTTTACAAAATGTGAAAGGAAAACAACTGAAACAAAGAGAAATCCTGCCTAAGGATGCGCCTGAAATTGATGACTCGGAGATAGAAGACCTTCGTGACGATCACAATGAGCCAGTACTTGAAGGTGTAATGTTATTGAGTTTGTTCTTATCCAAGAGCTTTGGTTAAAATTTACATCCCAGTGTGGGATGGAAATGGTGGAGAAGCAGCAGAATACCTGTAGAACGAGGCATAATATTATAGGCCATTTTAATATTCAACGAGATGCAATAAGTGGTCGGGTATTCTGCAGTTTAACGGAAATTGGTTCAATAAGTTGATATGTTAACAAGTGTAAAGGATGTAAGGATTTTCACAAGACTTGGGTTATTGTGTCAATTGTGGAAAGTGGAAAACGCTGTTCAACGTGTTCTTCTTTACAGCGAGAGAGAAATGGACAGCTTGCTCATAATAATTTGAGCTGTTTTTTAGTGTTAAAACTGTAACGTAATAATGATCGTTCGAGTTTCGCCTTATATTCTAGTTAACGATGGCAGTGATAATGAAGTTACAGAATGGTATGCTGGGAATGAGACAGAGTGTTATGTTGAAGATGCCAGCCCACTCATAAATTCCCCACCAATTGCTCAAGCTGGTAACAGAACTAGAAGGCAACATCCAGTGAATGTTGACTGTTCTACTGGGAAATCTGGATTGGATGTCTCAGAGAGTAAGGCAAAACCTAGGGTGAAAAGGCTAGTCACAAAGGAAAAGAAGCAAGCTGACAACCATATGAGAAGTACCCCCAGAACACGTCCACATAAACACGAATTTGGACTGCACATGGAGAAGACTCCCCAGGTCAGTCGATTAGAGTTGGATTTTAGTTACAATTCAATGAAATATACACGTGCTGGATGGACATAAATTATTGTAATATACTGTGGTAGCTTCCACCCCCAGGAGAAATTAATAGTCATGGCCTCAATTATTGTAAAGTTTCTTTTTACACTGCCCTGTCTTGTACGTCTATACTGTATGCTCGCCAAATATACCTACACATCAAACAGAACAGTATATTTTTTTCAGAAATACCATACTGCATTTAAATTGGTCATATAATTTCACAATTGTCCTCGAATATCGTTAACCACCTCGAGATTTCATTTTATTATACGTTTATTTATGTAAGAAGTTTACAAGAATGATAAATGATATATCAGTATTCCCAAACTATGTTAACTGTAAGTCATCAGTTCTTGGGATCCTTTTACATGGCTACACTGTTTGTCTAGTTTGATCTCGTTTACTTCAGGTAATTTAAGCAACAGATATTGGCTAAAAAACGCAATTTGTGAGTTAAGAATGTCAATATATGTTCCCGGCTCTTCAACTTCAAGTGTTTAGATGTAAAACAGCGTGTCAAAACCAGTACTTTAGAGATTTGTGTGGAAAACGTGTTTTTAAAATGTGTTTTTCCCTCACCTTGCAGGCCCACCTATCAGCTGAAGAAAAAGGTGAAAGTTCCGAGGAAGAGGAAATTCCTTTAAAACGCGTCAAGGTAAAACAGCAACGCAGTTCATCTTTGCCTCGGCTGTCTAAAAATATGAAAAAATGTTTTAGTTCACGGTTTAGTTTCAAGGGCTTTCGTTATCACTTTCAGATCACTCCAAAACTTAAAACACCAAGAGAATTAGCCCAGCAAACAGAAGTTAGTTATGTGACTGGACAAGAAGATGAAAAAGACGATACTGAGGAGGAATCTGATTCTGTTCATAGTGATCCTGAACTGGATTATGACTTCAATGTTGACAATACACCGCATTATAAAGCAAATCCGAACAGGCAAGACAAAAGACAGGTAAACTATTTATTATTGTTATTTATAAACTGTTATTACGATTTATTTTGTAACAAACTTGTTGTTCACCCGACCTGGTGTGCGTTTCTCGATAGATCTAATTTCATAAAATTATCGTTTAGTGTATAAAATCAATAGTAATTGACTATCTGTTGATAAACTTAATGCCTGCAGACCCAAAATGCAAATGCACAGTAGACGCAAAAATGACAGCAAGCCAATGTAAAGGGCGATTTTGCCTACGATTATCGCATACCACATGCTTACGCCATGACGACAACACGAATCGCGTCGTGTAAATCGACCTACAACATCCTTACGACAGATGCACACAACACGAAAAATGTCGTAGGATTTTTTAAAACATGTTTTAAAACTCTACGACAATCGCAGCCGAGAACAATAAAAAGATGACGTTTCGTGACGTTTTAGTGGCAAACATTTACTGATTAGGAGGAGGGTGGAAGTGGTGTTGCGTCATAGTGGGAGACTCGGAGTCGGAGGAAGTTGTTTCGGTACAAGTTCAAAATGCCCGTAAATCCGATAAACCCAAGGTATCTTTTTCTCAAGAAGAGACAGAACGCCTCATATATATTCCTGTCTCATACCATTGTGGAGTGAGAAGGAGGTGTTGTTCAATTGTAAACACAAAGTCTGTTTCAAAACCGATCCACGACAAAATGCCATCAATCGCACCTTGCTCGCTTTGGATAAACGTAGTTCCTCCATCAACTGCCGGAAAACCCCTTTCTCCCATCTTCGTTGTTGCCATTTCTATTCTCTATCTTCTCGTACCCTTCGCCTTTTCTTCTTCTCTTGCATAAAACAGCCACAGCCATAGCCAACAGGATTTGCGTGTCGGCCATTTTGGCAACATTGTATGCGATTTTGTGATGTCGAAAGTGACAATGTCGTACGCGTGTAAATGGTCGTAAGTCATGGCGTAAGCGCGTCGCATGCGATAATTTAGGCAAAATTGTACCGTCTAAATCGCGCTTAAAGGATCCTAGTCCACCAAAGTGCTTTGCACACATTAAGCACGACTTCCTCTAATATTTTCATTTCAGATTTTGCTAAGTAATTACAAATGATAAATGTAGATGTTTCATTGTTTTGATCTAATAAGAGTTTGTTAATTTCCAGCTTGGCCTCAGTTCTGGCGGATCAAATTCTGCAAAGCGTTCCATGCTGCTAAATGACTCGGGTAATGCGAGTTAATTTTCATGGCTGGATTAAATGATTGTTTAATTTCTTTCTGTTTCGTTCTTTGTATAGGAGATGTTATAGTAGATGCCATGACATCATTACTTGTTCAATTTATATACTTTAAAAGCTGCTTCGTAACACTGCTTTGATGCATTTACGAATTTGCCCGAGCATAATGTAAAATAATTCTGACATTTTATGTCTGGTTTCCACTAGCGATGTAATCGAAGCGGACTCGGAGTCGTATGCGTAAGGAGCCTTACGTTCTAGTGGGAATAAAAAAACGGAGTTGCAATCGTAATCGTAAGCTCGAGGAAATCGGAATTAGAAGGAACACAAGGTTCCATTTCTCTTCCGATTCCTCTTCTGCTTCCCTCGCTTACCATCCACTTCCGTCGTTTTGATTTCCACCAGATCGTAAGGCTCTTGCTATTCGTAATCCGCTTACTTCGCTAGTGGGAACCAAACTTTAGCTTTTTGGTCAGACAGAGGCCGATAACCGACCGTTATTTCCAGCGCTGGTATTGACCAGCAACGACACATTTGCTATTTATAACCTAATTGTATTATGCTCTTATGCTTTGTTAATAATATCCTCTGTGTTCTTTCGTTAGGTATTGGCGAGACACCTTTCGGGGAAGAGAAACAAAAGCGATTAACATTCTCCAGGAAAAGATCTTGGAAACCACTCCAAGTGTCTATCACCAAGACACCAAAATCAGATAAAGAGGAGCAAGGTAGGATCATAATATATAAATTCCTAGTTATCCATTGTTTTGATTTATGCCATTCAAGTGTTTTCTTTCAGGCTCCATCCTTTCTTCCCGTCCCGCTCCAGTTGTTCACTGTGTTATGAAACCAACCACAATCGTCCAGTTCCCATGGTTCTGTTCGTTATACAGGGTATATACAAAAATGCGCCATTCTGCCTTTCTACCTTAATCTGTTTCCTTGAATGTGGTACAAATTCTATCTTGGTATAAACGTCCTCTGGGGTTTGACCTGCAACAGTCATTCGGCCTCTGGGGGGAAGGATAGGATCCCTCATCCTCCTGCCAAAGTACATTTTATAAAGCTCATCCTTGTACGTAAGATAAAATTGGAATGTAGATAGCCCTGTCCTCACCAGCATCACAGCATCATGTCTTCGGAATCTTATATTTCTTAACTCACGAGTGTGTTATTATTTGTACAGAAGAGGAAAACTCCACAGATGCTGAGGTTAGTAGTCTCTTTTCTGGTAACACACTATACAAGCTGGTAGAAATAAAATGTTAGTTAGAAAAAGGAATAGATAAAATAAATAGTATGACTGAGAGTACAGTCGAACCCACCTCTAGTCTTTTAGTATCCTGGTAATCCTAGTAGAAGGTTTCTGTACTTGATGCAGTGTTATTGCAGGAGGCACAAGGACAGTCAGTCTTGTTTGATTAACAAATTAGTTACTTATGAACATATTGATTGTGGTGCATTTTTTTGTAGACTGATGAAGAGTCTGTGTCACCTCACGTGTCACCAGAGGAGCAAGCTATGGTTAGTAAAAGCCATGGATTGTAAAATGAGCATTATTGGTTGACATAACCATGACTACCTTTTGATGAATCGCTAAATTGAATGTGATGTCTTGCAAAGCTTCGCATTGTCGTCAGACAATTTTCTTCAAAGTACAAATTTTTAGAGTGATATTGTATCGTTTTCCTAGGATAAAAGGCAAAGAGGAAAGAGAACATTTGTTGACTGGTCGACTTCAGGCCCTTCCAGGTCCCGTGGCCCATCAGGTACAACAATGTAGTAGTAGACATTGAAATCCTACCCTCCAAAGGTCGTGGGGGTTGCTTACCATCTACCGGATTTTAAATGCAGTCGAACCTGTGCTAACGCCCACCTCTCTTAAACGGCCACGTTTTTTTATCCTGGCCAATTTCAATCCGGTTTACGAGGTTGGGGCTTACAGGAAGGCAACAGTATTTCATACACATTAATATCAAGCATACATCAAGTGTCTAAAATTGAGAATTTAAGTACACTAGGACTTGGATAAATTGAACTCTAATAACTCAAACCTCTCGCTAACGTAACTCGAATGAAACGCATTTGCCCCCGCGTCTCTTCCTCTTCAGTCCAAGGAACAAGGACATCACGTACAGAAGCCGGCTGGCATAAAGAACCTTTGCACGTCAGTGAGCCTAATGTTTCACATAGAAGTCAACATTTTGTCAAGCCAAGGAAGCTTTCGTACGACGATAAACCATGTAAGTTATAAATATATTAATATACTTTCAACACAAACAGGAGGTTTGAGCTGAGTTTTAAAAGTCTGGAAAGAGTTAACATCCGTGGAAATCTGTCATTGAAGTCAAGTGATGAGTTTGGTATGAGTTCATGCACGACGCGAGTTGTTTTTCCTTGATATAACATTATAGCGGTTTTCAATTGAGTGTTGAAAGACCAAAACCAAAGTAATCACTCTGGCCAATCACATCAGGCGCAATAAATCCAATGAACCAATCAGAATTCAGAGTAAATACATTTAGCCGGCGCCAAGCGCGGGAAAACTTGTACGAGCAAGTCACGATTGGTTTTCGTTTTACTTCTGATTGGTTGATAAAGTGGCGCGAGGCGTTTTAGCCAATCACAAAACGTAGCAATTCAAGACCAAAGCAAACGCTAAATTACTTTCAATACTCCATTTGATAGCCATGTATGACAACTCTTCTCGTTGCATATGATCTGATCGCCAAGTTTAACGAACCAGTCAGAGCGCACGATTGCTCGTCTAGGGTATTTGTATAATAATAGCAGTTCTTTTTATATAGATGATATCGAAGAGACCGAGGAGCTAATAAATGAAGAAAATGAAGATGCCAGGTTAGTCCAAATTGTTTAATTGAACTAAAAGAAAAAAAAAACAGTGCCGTCCACACTTCACTATCACTGTAACAGATGCATCAAGCATAAAACAACTACCGTATTTGCATCTTTTGCTTGTTCATAGGAGAGAGGTGCAAGGCCTTATCAACATAGCTGGCAGTGAAGTTCTCAAGGCTAATCGCGTGAGTAACAAACGATGTAGCTACTTTCTCGCACATGTACATGTTATTCGGGATTTTCGATGTCAGCAAACACGGAAAAATTTAGTGACATGATGACTAATATATACTATTAAAAGCTGCTGTTACACGTAACACTTTTCCCTGCAACTTGTCTCGCAAAAAAAATTTGTTGTAAGTTGCACGTACAATGTTACACGTTACAGTTGTCATGCAACTTGTCTCGCGAAATAAATTGCGTTAGTTGAAAAATGACGCATCTGTTGACTAAAGAGTGCGGCGAAGCAGGAAGCGATTTTAGAATACCCGGCCACTTATTTACATATCTTAGAACGTTTTATAGAACGACGCATATGAAAACAAAAGGATCCATTCTTATTCAACGAGATGCAAATAAGTAGCCGGGTATTGTACAGTTTAGCCGCGAAACAAGTTGCAAGAGCCATGTTACATGTATTTTTGTTGTGCAACTTGAAGAAATTTGTTGCAGAAATTTGTTGCAGAAAGTAGAAAACGATTCAACTTTTTGTGCAACTTAAAACAAAATCAAAAATTCAATTGCATGAAGGGGTGTTACACGCAAAAAGCGTGCGTCCAACTTGCAACAAAATTTTTTGCGAGACAAGTTGCACGAATTTTTTTTTTTTTACGAGTAACAGCACCTTTAAGTAAATAATTAAAAAAATGCGCAAACTCGCAAAAACTTAAAAAAAAATCGGCAAATTACAAAGTTGAAACGCTCTACAATACACTAAATCACATAAACCTTGGCAATTCTAAAAAAAACGAATGGAACGAAATGTATAAAAATGTTTAGTATGACAGAGTAACATAGATACACGTTTCTGCAGGTATATGCTGAGTTTGTTGAAAGGTAAACTAAAGGAGGCCCTAAGAAAGGACCGTACAATGCTCATATTAAGGTTTTATAAAAAAAATCGAATCTGTGAAGAGTCGACAGAAATTCTTGTTTCACGACCAGATCATTTATTTAAATAACTGTGATTTTCTTTCATAGAGAACTTGTCAAATGATCAAGTCGTATGCGCAAAGAGCCAATGAAGTAATGTTATCTACCGTTGATACCTTCTGGAACGAAAACCAAGCAGAAAGGTAATAAATAGCCCATTTCCGAGTCGCCTTTAGCCTCTTTTTCAAACCAAGGCCAAGTGCAAAACCATTCAAATGGATGTAAGTTTTATTTGCATGTGAAACAAATCTCATATTCATATATTAATAACACTTGGTCTTGGTCATGGGCTATTCAGTTATGATCTGGTCACACGGTTTAGCATTTCATGCTGCATCATTGCAAGTAACCCGCCGGTCAAAGAAGGTTTTGTGTAATTTCTATTGATAATGGTTATTAAATATTTCTTTGTCTTCTTGATAAGTCCTTTATGGTGTAATCAGTTTGACATCACATTGATGTGTTAACAAGATGACATCCGATGTCATTCCCACAAAATCTATAAGCGCGATGAGATACAATGTATGTGATATTTACACAGTGAAGGCACATTAATCTATCCATCCACTCATTCTACCATCTGTCCATTCATCCTTCTGACCATTCTATCAGTCCATTCATTTATCCGTTCATCTATCCATACACCTATTCTTCCACCCATCTGTTGTTCCATTCGTTCTTCCATTCGTCTATTCGTACATTCTTCTTTCCATCCATACATCCATCCCTTCTTTCAACTATTCATCCATCCATTCTTCCATCCATCCATCCATTCTTTCATCCATCTATCCATTCTTCCATCCTTCTGTCCATTCTTTCATCCATCCATTCTTCCATCCATCCATCTATTCTTCCATCCATCCATCCATCCATCCATTCTTCCATCCATCTATCCATTCTTCCATTCTTCTGTCCATTCTTTCATCCATCCATTCTTCCATCCATCCATCCATCCATTCTTTCATCCATCCATCTATCAATTCTTCCATCCATTCTTCTATCCATCCATCCATTCTTTCATCCATCCATCCATTCTTTCTTTCATCCATCCATCCATCCCTTCTTTCATCCATCCATCCATCGATCCATCTATCCATTCTTTCATCCATCCATCCATCCATTCTTCCATCCATCCATCCATCGATCCATCTATCCATTCTTCCATCCATCCATCGATCCATCTATCCATTCTTTCATCCATCCATCCATCGATCCATCTATCCATTCTTTCATCCATCCATCCATCCATCGATCCATCTATCCATTCTTTCATCCATCCATCCATCCATCCATCCATCCATCCATCGATCCATCTATCCATTCTTTCATCCATCCATCCATCCATCCTTTCTTTCATCCATTCATTCATCATTTCATCTATCCTTCCACCACTCATTCAATAACGACGCTATCCTCTCCACTCTAATTGTTGTCCGTTTGTTTTACTTTTTAATGTGTTCTAGTTACAGTGCTTTAAACAAATATAAAAACCAGTTAAGAGATCAAACTCAGAGCTTAGAGAACGACTTGGACAAAACGGCTTCGACTGTAAAAGAAATGGAGGTGAGTGTAACACTCAAACACGAACGCTTGTGGATTGTCTAATTTGTGTCATCGTATGTTTAGATTTCTGTGACGGCTGTTATTTTCACGTGGGTTTTATATTCTCACATCGTTGAACTTTATTTATGGCAGTTGTCCTTATTAGTTATCCTTACTGCGCACACCTATCGCAACGTCATGCTTCGCCATGCATGAGCGCGCGCGCAAAGGAAGAAATCAAAACACATAAAGAGATGGTAGCCGTTGCGTCAACTTTGCTTAGACTTAACTCGCTTGGAAGGCCGGTGACGCATAGCTGTCAGGGATTGCAAATGCTGTCATTTAAAGATTAGGTTAACTTTAAGGGACATCGATTTGCTTAATATACCTACTTATAACATTTGGCATAGAAAGTTCCATTCTAGAGTTTCATTAGCAATATTTTTATATGAACAGACATTGGGGCCATATCGAGTAAGAAAGACCGATGTTTCACAATTAGGGTGGCCTTTCAGATATCTTATCTCTGAAACAAAGTAGATGACCCCCCCCCCCCCCCCCCCCCCCCCATTTTTTATCTGATAAGAGTAACTCCTTATCTAGCTATCTAGTTTTTACACTTGAGATATACAATACATGTAGTTTTCGTAAATCCAATAAGTATTTTAATTTGGTATTGAAAAGTTACCCTATCAAGTTCTTACACTAAATTTTGCAAAATATACAACTGTAACGAACTCAACTACATGCAGTTGTTAAGTTTCATTGGTTCATTTGGTAATTTTTAATATGGAGTACATTTTTCGCAATCCTTTCCCACCATACCGTGATAGTTGCAGTCTTAACTTAGTGTAATTTGTTTTGTATTTTCAGGACACTTTTGCAAAACACTTTAAGATTCTCAAGAGCCAAAGGCAGGTAGATGACAAGAGGTGAGTGGTTCGTGTTTCTTTAAAGTGCCACTACGACGAAACGTTTTGTATTTCTTTTCGCTTTTTTTTAACGCAAATGTATCTAATAGGGTTAGACAAATGCGAATTGCTACAAATTAGATTGATATATTCTTACACAGAAATAGCTGGCCGAAAACCCACGAAAATCACGTAAAATCCGTCCGCCATTACTCCGTTCATAAATCCGAGCCCACGTTCTACTGGTTTGCGATCTGGTACACGTGACTTGATTTGTGACGTCAATGACTCAACGCGGTTCCCTCCGAGTCACAGACAACAAAGCCAAAAGGCACGTGTTGAGTCATTGACGTCATAAAATATTTTGGAAAACTCGATCCAACTCTCAGGGCTCGGTCCCGGTCATTTTTGAATTGAGTAATGGCGGCAAGCCGAATTCGAAATGTTAAGTTAAAATAATGGCACTTCCCGTACGAGTTTTGACTTGAAACTTCGCAAGGTAAGTAACGAGTACTTATATTTTCAAAATATGAAGAGAACAGAAAATGTATATTTTTGATCATAGTGGCACTTTAAACAAAACACGCGGTTGTGAAACAATGCGAGTCATGTTTGCCCACTTCGTATGTGGATTAAGTAGGGAGCTTATATAGAGAGCAGACTTTGCTATTTTAATATTTATCTTGATTGTTATTTTAGGTTTAAAAAAATTCAGCATTTGCAGACATTAATGGAAACTGAACTAACAAGAATGGAAGGAAGAAGATATGAACAAGAGGTACTGAACCTAAGGTTCTGGAATTTCGCTTTTAGTTTTCGTCGCCTAAAACAAACTACTCCTCGGCCTCTTTCTCTTCCTCCTCCTCCTCATCTTCATCAACATTATCATCATGCTAATGAAAATACCCAAAATGGCTATGACAGAGTCCTCACGATGTACCGCGACACGATGTCATATCTTTCAAGGACATTATGTCTGTGTGAATTCTTTTCATTCGGGAAGTTTCGCGACTATTTGTTAACCGAGTTGAAAGAATAATTAATGAGAAATGTTCAATTTTCCTGTCCCATTCTGAATATAATGGATTTTAATGTCATTTTTTTACAATATATTTTTCTGGGCATTGAGACCAAAATAACGTCCAATCACTTTCCATCATTAAAAAAAGCTATATGTTAAATTCCTCTTTCTCCTTTATTTTTTTAGACAACAATGCGCGCTGAGATGGAAAAGGAAACGTTAAAGTTTCAGAAGAAATTTCTCCAAGACACAGTAAGTGAAACAATTAACTTTTTTATACGCCGAAGGGCTATCGTCATAAACATTTTTAGGGGGCATAAATATAAGGATCAGAAATCATTTGCAGGATATTTTGTTGTTTACTTTCCAAAGGCCTCGCTGTTAATCAAGCCGCCATTTTGCAATTAAATATACAAAGGCCTGGCTACAGTAAAATCCCACATATAAGAACCTTCATTTTTCCAAGTCAGCTGGCATGGGACTCAGTCTCGTTTATGCCCTCCCAATTTTGGCATCTTTCTTGTCATATCGTCTCTTTTCTTTCTTGTGGTTTTGGGTTATTTACGTGTCTGTAAAGCGCGGCAAAACAGGACGCGTGCGATCAACAATTCCAAGCGCACCGCATTAAAACAAGGATCCGGGCCTGGGTACGAGGCAGGTAAATGCCCAAATCAACATTTGTATTCTGGAGATAAAAGTCGTTTTATTATTTTTCCATAGCGCAAACAGAAAGAAGATCAGCTAAAGATGATCTTGAACATTTTGAGGATCCTATGAGATAGCACCAGAAATTTCCCTCGGCATCCACATAGATATAATTAGTTACAATGCCCGTGTGGATGCCAATGGATATTTTACAAAAACTGGCGGAAAAAGAAATGTTATAACATGGTTTTGTTCATTTAAAATGGTTTTGTGTCATTGAAAAGAAAAAGAAATGCCCCCATTAGGTAATGATGGTACAGTCAATCTATGGCACAGGGCTGATTATTTATCCAGATCAATGGTTAAGCTCAAAGCACCATTTTTGGCAGCGCTCCAAGCTGCGATCAAAGGATTTCAGCTCAAAACAATAAAGTTGATTTTAATTTTTAATTGAATCATCGTTAAATCAAAGAAATATTACCATGCTTTTCTCCTGTATAAGGTCAATGATGAAACTGTTCCTCTTGAATCGCAAGACATGTGTACTGGCATAAGGATCTGCGTAACGCAGCTTCGAATTCATCGAGCGGCCATTTTGAAAACCCAGCAGTAGTGTCTTCATGTAAAGTAGCATGAAGTGTCTTGCGTTAATGTCAAACGACAATTTTTGGCGACCGAAATTTTCCAATGGCGACCATTTTAAAAATGTAGGTCGCCAAAAGGCGACTTATTGAAAAAATGAGCTTGGAGCGCTGCTTGGGAATACTAAATTAATTCCTAAACTTCAAGGTCATGTAGAGTGATTTTCAGTTGAGTGCCGTAAATCTAAAACAAAGTTATTTCTCTGGCCAATCATAATGGATGTCGACAGTCCAATGAACCAATCAGAACTCGAAGCAAATACATGTAGCAGACGCCAAGCGCGGGAAAACGCGTGCGAACAAGTCGTAATTGGTTTTGGTTTTACTTCTGATTGGTTGATAAAGAGGCGCGAGATTTTTTAGCCAATCACAAAGCGTAGCAATGCAAAACCAAAGCAAACACGAAATTACTGTGGACATTCAATTGAAAACCACTTTATATGACTTAATTTATTTATCAATTTATTGACTGTTCACTGTTTATTTATTTACTTATTTATGGTTATTTATTTAAATAAAAGAACAGCCTCGATCTTAAGTTTGCTGGTTTCAAACAACATTAAAGAGATCTTTATCGATGTTTATATATCTATAAAGTGTTATGGTATATTAATGTTTTGTTATGTTATGGTATATTAATTCGTACTATACTTTTGTATTGTACATTGCTATTACACTTAGAAATGAAGTGAAAATAAACATTGGTCTTAAGAATCTTAATATGAAATTAAGTTTTAATGGTGTACTGCGAGAGTAACGTAATACATCAACATTTATTATGCAAATCAGACTTATCATTTGTTGTATTGCCATTCTGCAGGAAATTTCATCCATCATTTTTATCATCGCAAAAAGTTGATGTTGCTAAGCAAGAAAGTCGATTATTAGTTAGAAAATTGTTTTTATAAAAGCTCTAGAATGGCAAACATTTACTGTCGCCAAAATTTATTCTTCCAACATCTTGCTCGTCGCGTTCCCCTTACCCGCCCTTTTTTAAACTGCGGTGCAAATCTGTTTCCTGTAATAATACCCATAAAAACCAAGTGTATTGCAAAAAAAAATCCTTCTTTAGCATGAACTAAAACCATCTTTAGTACATGCCTTTTCCAACAGCGATTTGGGAGTAATTGCGACTTCTGTAGAATGAGCTGCGAGGGAAGCAAAACAATCTTTACTTTCACAACGTTGAGCGGTCAGTTGCAGTAGTACATTGCCACAGGGTGTATGAGAAATTTATGTAGAAGGACCATTTAAAAGCATAACCATATTGGTTGTAAATCGAGCGAGGACATGTGTTATTTTGAACAAGATATAATGGATCGCCCAAGCGTTTAACGGTTTTAAATATGTTGCTAAGGAGGTTCGACTTAGTAATTTTGGCCGGTCGGGTGTATGATTAGAAATCACAATTTCTCAGGGAAGACATGCTTCGGTTGCTTTCATACTTCATCAAGTTTATGAAATGTGATCAAAGTTTTATGTGTCACTAGTTTCCAAGAGACAACGGTTACTATAGCAACGTCAGCTTATCGCCTTTTGTTTTAAACAATGCCGTTTTTCTCCAGTCAGACTCTTTATAATAAAACTTTCAAATTTTGTAGTACTCATGTATTAGATGCAGACGAAGTTGCAAGGACATTTATAAGACGGTTTTCGAGTAAAACAAAAATAATTTTTAGGTCATGACAGGCAAAACAGTAATAATTAACAACTATTCACCAAAGTGGAGGTGGGTAGTGGTGGATATTTACCGAGCCGCGAAGCGGGGAGGCAAATATCCACCACTACCCACCTACACTGAGGTGAATAGTTGTTTTAGTATATACTGAAACAGTGAGATAATATAACGAAAATGATGCTTTTTAACTCATTTATTCCTGTCAACGATTACAATTTTCGCGCGCAAATTGCTGGGGGGTGAATAGCACTTGCTATTCCGAGTTTCAGTAGCCAATCAGAGCGCGTCAACAATGCTATCCACTGTTTCAGTATATACTAAAGCAAAATATTTCCAAAATGCCCTTTTCATATCATTTTACATGTAAAACAGCCAGCCGTGAAAATAATGATTGTTTACTTTGCAATCATTATTTTAACGGCTGCCTAGATTTTGAGAAAAACGGCAGTTTTAAATGAGGGGCAATAAGCTGGCGTTGCTATTGTAACCGTTGTCGCTTGGAAACCAATGACAAAAACTGAAAGACTGAGTCGAGCCTACGATTGATGAGTATTTCAAGTAGCGCGAAGAATGGAAATGTCTGGCAAGGAAAGACTAAACAAATTCATTCGAAATTCAAACTTTGTACTGCACATACATATATCTTTTATATATCGCCTTTCTTCTCTTTCTCTTTTCCTTTTTACTGCCTCGGTAAAATTTTAGTCTGGCGGGGCCCGTTAATTTATCATCTTTGGTCCCTATGTAATTTGTTCCTCTCGTGGAATAGTGAACAGTACCTGTAATGGCATGGAAATGAGAGATTTCCTGTACATATATGAAGAGAAAATAGGACTTGGCAACCTTGTCTTTTGGGGCGTTGAAGTTCGCCTGATGATTGAGGCAAAACAAAATCGTACGAATGACTCTTGAACAGGCAAGGGTACAGGTCTATACTATGACTGTCTCCATTTTAGCCGCCATGGCTACACGTGTAGTTCCCCAGCCCGCGCAACCCCTCCCCCTCCCAGTCTCCCAAGACTGCGCCCGTCCTCCGTCCGTTCAGCGGCTAATAATCGGTTCCAATCTTTCTCGATCTCATCTTTCTGATCTAAAATATAAAATGGCGCATGAATTGAATGGTAGCTGTTTGAATATCCTTTCAAAAAAGAACAGTTAAAGACTGGAAACAGATTATGTCGGATTTCATAAAAGTCTCTGGAGAAGGATAAGAACTGTCTGAACATACAGGTAAGAGCTTCAGTTTTTTTTATTAAGGCTTACAATCCATCTCTTTGCATTCTTGTATTCAAATGCATTCGTGCATTCAAATGGTATTCCAAAAAAAATATAAAGCTTAAGCTTATCTATGAAACAAATAAAAAAAGCTAAAAAAAACCCGGCTTTTATCAGTGAAAATAGAACTGCATGACGACAAAATCTCGATGGAAACGTGACGTACTTAGGAACTAAACACAAAGGTTACCTTAGTAACGCACTGTTTATTCTTCTCTTCGTTCGCATCGCGTGTAGTCGTGAATGTCAAAGCGAAAAGAAAGTTTTTAATCGTTTATCGATTCTTCGGAAAGTTCAATTTTCTGCAACCCAAGATGGGTTGCGGAGCATCAAGAGCGGGTTCTGGTGCTTGCGTTCAAGTTCCCTGCTCCGGTAAGAAAAAAGAAATCTTTTTTTCCAAAACATTAAGCTTATTTCAAGATTGTTCATGCAAATGTTATGACAGCCATTTCATAGCATGTATATTGCACATGTAACTTTCGCGACATCACTTTAAGTATTTCACAAATCACAATAAAAACTTCTCATGTATTTCAATCTGAAATTATAAAGGTGGAGCAATTCAAATTTCTTTGAAACAAGGAGCGCAAACATTCTGAAATCCGAAAAGCGTGAGAATACGCCCGCACAAAAATAAAAAACAATTGTGATTCTCAAAATCCACTCGGGATCCTAACAAGCTAATGAATTTCAAAAATTAATATAAAAAAGTAGTTGCAGTCTCTAGATTTCCTGTAAGTATTGTTGACTTCAATTTTTTTTTTCCTTTTCTAGGTAATAATACCAAAAACAAGAAAACTAGAAAACCCTTGCCGAGGTCTAATAGGTCGGCGAAGTTGAGAAGGAGTGCCACTGAAGCCAGACTTAGTAAGTGAGAAATATATATTACCAGTAACAAAGGTTTTCATATTTGAAAGGTTTCAGATCAGATAAAAAATTCTTCAAAGATTTTGAACCACTCTGCATTATTATTATTATTATTTAGAATAAACACTTGTTCTAATTTTTCCTTTTCATTTTTTTATCTCATGAATATGCAAAGTGTTGAACGAGATATAGTATAATATATAGTATAGTATATAAATTATTATGCAAATACCGTATTTCCTCGAATAATAGCCGTCCCTTTTAATCGCCCCCCTTGAATAATCGCCCCCCTTTGGTGGAAATATTTGAAACAATCGCCTCCCTCGATTAATCGCCCCCCATCCCCTCTCCTTTCTTGCAAATCGTCCCAGTCAAGTAAAAAAATTACTTCTTGTATAGGAAACAATCATTACAATTACAGAAAAGTTACAAAAGCACAGGTTTCGTGTAGTTTTTATAGTGACGTTCGTGCATTTGACTCTTTACTATATTTCTAGGAGCTATCAAATTAGCACATTAGCACATTTGCACGTTAGAACTTCCAGCGAGCAATATTTGAAATAGAGCAGTTTTCAATTGAGTGTCGTAAAACCAAAACCAAAGTAATTACTCTGACCAATCACAGCAGTCGTAAACAATCCAATGAACCAATCAGAGCTCGAAGCAATTACATGTCGCGGGCGCCAAGCGCGGGAAAACGCGTGCGAGCAAGTCACGATTGGTTTTGGTTTTACTTCTGATTGGTCGAGAAAGTGGCGCGAGATTTTTTAGCCAATCACAAAGCGTAGCAATGCAAAACCAAAGCAATTGTGTAATTACTTTCGACAGTCAATTGAAAACTGCTCTAATAGCCCCTCTTGATTAATTGCCTTCCCTTGAATAATTTCCACCTTTTGAAGTGAAAAAGTTAATAATCGCCCCCGGCTGTTATTTAAGGAAATACGGTTTGCAAATTTTCACTCAATTAATTACTGGGATGTAAACTTTTTTTTAATTCCCCAGTGTATTGTCAGTTGTCTAGACAGTCTCGCTTCACACAATGCATATTTATGTCACACTAAGATGTTTTGCTCGTTTTAAATCTTTTTTTACTTTTAAATTCTTTGACTTGAAACTCAGTATGGAGAATTAAAACTGATCTGTGGACGTTGAATGGATTTTGTAGCATTTAGGAGAAAATGTCGCTCAATATTCACAAGATGGCTCTTAGAGCCCTTTGATTGGAAGACAGTATCAATATTTTCCTTGTCTAATCCTGTTCTGGGGTTGAATATAAGTTTATGTAATTTGCAAAAATAAATCATTGGGTATAGAGGTTTTGCACGGCAGCCATGTTGCATGGCAGGAACAATAGATTCTTTTCCCTATGGGAAAGAATGTTCTTTCTAATGCAAAACATTTTCATTGTTCCTGCCATGCAACATGGCTGCCGTGCAAAACCTCTATTGTTACTGAAAATGGTTTAGTAACCCACAGCAAGGCACAAAACAATTTCCACATACTGTCACATTCACACATTCTCAACTTACCTGATTGATGTGTTCTTGGCCTTCACCAAGAATAAATAAATATGCTGAGTTGAGAGTGAAGGTCAATAAAGCCTAACTTAGTACATGTGAGTGGTAAATAGAGCTTACTGGTAAGAAGTGTTTCATGGTGGATGGTTTCATATCGGGTAGAAAACTAATACAGTCAGAGATTAATTGCACCTGTTGCTTTTCATGGGACACTGCGCACCTTAATTCACCCTAGTATCCAATCTTCTCTCGCCCCAAAAACCAATTAATAGCGACTGGGTATGAGTCTGAAAGTAAATGCTAACATTTTGTCATGTTTGAAAGGTTTCATATCAAATGGTACTCAGAGGTAAACTGCACCTCTTGCATTTCAAAATATTAATCGGGGTTGAAATTGTGAAATTCTAAAGTATTCTGAAGAAAAATGTTAAACATAACATAACATAACATAACATAACATAACATAAAACCTTTATTTTAACACGATAAGAATTAAAGCTAGAAAGCTTGTGGGGTCGTGTATACTACTAAACCAATATATGCTAATTGCACTATGTACATAAAAATTAAAAAAATAAATAATATTTTTCTCCTTTTTTAACAGAGAAGTCTGCTGACAGTCTCAAATCAAGTGCTCTTTCAACACACAGTGCACCAAACAGAACCAAAGTTAAGCGTTCAAGCAGCCAGCTTACACAAAATCCAAAACCAGCTCCTCCACCAAAAGATAATCCTACTAACATCATCAAGGCAAATCAAACAACCTCCCAACCTACACAACGTCCTTCTTCAAGTGATCTGCCAAAAGACAACCCTCCTGAGACCATCAAGGCAAAACAAACAACTACCCAGCCTACACAACGTCCTTCTTCAAGTGACAAGGCAAAGCGAACAATCTCCCAGCCTACACAACGTCCTTGTTCCAGTCATCTGCCACAAGGTAACCCTCCTAAATCCAATAAGGTAAAACGAACAACTTCGCAGCCTACACAACGTTCCTCTTCAAGTGATCTGCGAAAAGATAACCCTCCTAAGAACACCAAGGCAAAACAAATAACTTCCCAGCCTACACAACGTCCTTCTTCCAGTTATGTGCCACAGGGTAACCGTCCTAAGACCAACAAGGCAAAACAAACAACCTCCGAGTCTACACAACGTCCGAAATCAAGCCCTATGCCAAAAGACAATCCACCCAAGTCTGCTGGGGCTAAAGAAACCTGCCAGCCCACACAACGTCCAAAATCAAGTCCGTTACCAAAGAACAATCTTTCTAAAGTTGCCGGGGCTAACGAAACCTGCCAGCCTGCAGCTCAGAAGGCTAAAGTTCCTGCAGACGAAAAGATTGATATGCCGGTAGTCACCCAGGAGGCTGTGGAAAAAAGTGCTGATGAAGGAGTCACAACTAAGGAGGCCCCCGTTGTGGATTTTTTTCAGACACAACCCGAGGTAACATTTTGGATTTGTTTGTGTTAAAGTAATGGTAATACCAAGGACAAATGCACCGTTTATCATATGTTACAAAAAGTAGCCCTCCTGGGTGGGCAGAGGTTAATTAGTCTTTTCTTCGTAGAAGGAACCGCTAATGAACTCCAGCTCACCCATGAACCACTAAGGAAGCCCTGTTTGTGGCATACTCTCCAGGCACAACCTGAGCCAACATTTTACACATGTTCCAAATAGTAGATATAGTCGTTATAATCTACCTTCATAGAAAGAACCACTAATAAGCTTCAGCTCGCCCAGGAACCAGTAAAGAAGCCCTGTTTTGACATACGCTCCAAACACAACCTGAGGTAACAACTAACGTTGCCAATAGTAGTCAGAGCTTTTTTCAACACGGTATTCTGCAATAAACTATGCAGTCTAATAGAGCAGTTTACAGTCTAATAGAGTAATTTGTTAGTGCTATAGAGTTGTAGCAATCACCAATAATTGTAAAGGACAATGTCCAAGGGAGAAAAAACAATATCGCTAACCCTTAATACAGCTTCCGTAAAAGTGTGGGGTTTTTTTTAAACAATGAGAAACATTAAATTGCTCTTTTTACATTTATCAGGAATCTTCCAGTTCAGAAGCTGAACTTGACTTTTTCATCACCGAGGTTATCTATTCACAGGTGGACCTCGTTAAAAATGTGCCTTCTCCACCAAAGAGCCCAAAGCCTTCACGGTCCACTGGAGTGAGATCACCTACCTCAGCGACAAGTAAGTTCATGCTAAATATTACACTACATGAGATTTTCTTATGTATGTCTTTTCAAGATAACAAAAAGTATGACATTTTGAGATAGTCTAACAACAGTTGGTACCAAGAACAGATCAGAATGTGCAAGTTGACATAGATAGTTAAATATAACTAAATAAATGTTTTATATGGATAGAGCGGTTTTCAATCAAGTGTTTTAAAACCAAAACCAAAGTATTTACTCTGGCCAATCACAACAGAGGCAGACAATCCAATGAACCAATCAGAAGTCGAAGCAAATGCATGTAGCCGGCGCCAAGCGCGGGAAAACGCGTGCGAGCAAGTCACGATTGGTTTTGGTTTTACTTCTGATTGGTTGATAAAGTGGCGCGAGATTTTTTAGCCAATCACAAAGCGTAGCAATGCAAAACCAAAGCAATCACGAACTTTCTTTCGACACTCAATTGAAAACCGCTCTATTCTCTAATACGAACTGTCAAGGACCATCAAACTTCACGGATTGCGCAGGGATAATTTATTCAAAGAGAAAAATGCTATGATTTTATCTGAGGGTTGGAGGATTTAGTAAAAATGCTGTATTTAATTCTGAATCTTGAAAACCGCAAGCTAGTCAAAGTAGATAATCTTGGTCCTTATTCCAACAGATGCTGCAGAGGATAACAGCGCCTTTCAAAAATGTTCCAACAGTTCTGCAGAAGGCTGTCATGTTGACGAGGAAATAGTGGGAAGTATCTCTCAAGTCATCCAAGCTCCTTCATCTCCTACTGCTAAGAAGAAAAACTCAGATGCCGTTCAGTTGACCGTCGTCCAAAAGCAGAGCACTGATTCGAAGCAGCTCATAGGATCGACACATGGAAATTTGATGAAAGTGTCTAAGTCTGTGGAAGATGTGAAACGTAGTTCTTCGAGCTTGAGGTCGTCTCCTAGTGCAGAAAGATCTCAGGGGGAGATTAGAATGAAGGCGGAAAAGAAAAGTAGCAAGACCTCCATTAATGACAGAAAGTCGTCGCGAAATCTGAAACCTTCTGATTCGAATGTAAGGATCAGCAAGTCTGGTTCAAACGTGACAGTCAAGGATTCGGCGAATGCTTCATCACATTCAATAAAGGCTGAACACTCAACTACTAAGCCCTCCAGTGGTCATTCAACCTCAGACACTTCAGTTGGTTTAAAGGGTTGTAAATCAAGTCAGAGACCTTTGTCGAGTACAACGACACAAAAGTCAAGGGCGGCTGAGAGGACAACACATTCAAGTGTGACTGGGACATCTTCTGATCAAAGAGTAAGTTCGTCTAAAGAAGAAAGGTCGCCTCAAGAAGGGCCAAGCCGCAAAACGTCTGATAATGAAGCGGTTGTTAAAAACTCCAGGCGAACTTTGCCTTCACCTCGTGCGGCAAGTGCAGAGACCAAAGGACCCTCAACGCCAAAGGATTCAAAGAATCAGTCCAAAGATGGGAGAGGATCCAAACTGGAAAGCCGTGAGAAAATGAGAAGCAGCTCTTCCGCTACCTCGTCAAGGCGTTCAATGAGCCGCAATTCTTCCATATCAGGAAAAGTGTCCCCTGTATCTCCTGACGCAGATAAAGAATTGCCAATGTGTCAGTTGCTTGCAGCCAATCACAAGGATCGCCCAGTGAGTGAACAAACAAATGTGGTTAGGAAAACGTCTTCCAAGAATGAAAAAGCCGCAGAGACCAAGCCAAACACTGATGAGCGAACTAACACGCGTCATAGCAAGAGTAGACTTTCTGCACGTGATCTGCCTGCTGCAGATCTGGAACAACATCCGAATAGTGGACGATCAAGTAGCAGAAGAAACAATTCTTCCGTTGTAAGGTCGGAGGAGCGCAGCTCAAGCGCTCGACGTTCTTTGCCAAAGCAACTTGAGATTCGTAATTCCTCATCAAAGAATTCACTGAAAAGTAGAAGCATGTCTCCCATGGAAAGGACGGATGAACGTTCTGCAAGTGCTCGCAGCTCACGAGGATTCGAGGTTCTAGATTCCCCGAAAAGTTTAAATTTCGCTTCGCCATCCTACCCTGAACTACGATCAAGACGCTCACGTAGTAAAACTTCGCCAAATAAGATGGAAGTGTTGAACACTGATCATAAGCAACAAGGGGCATCTTCGCCTAAACCATCCTCAGGGAAGCTACGGAAATCCTCATCTGCTAAGAAAAGTTCAAGTACCGTTGAGGTTACAAATTTGCTATAATTCACCTGAATTGAAAATATTGTTTATTTTTATCGAATTTCGATGCATTGACGTTCCGTCTGAAATAGCAGACGCTCTTTGTAGATTTTGTAATATTATGTAATGTTTTAAAGAGAGTAAATATTTTTGCAAATGCTCATGTTTATTTGTGTGACTGGCTTAAAAATATTTTACAAATGGCCCTTGAACAGATATGGCAAAGAACTGGTTCCTCGTTTTTAACTCGCGAATACGCGAAGCGTTAAGCATTGGGACAAAATTTCCCTTGATTGATCTGTCGATCGTCTGTAAACAATGAGCCCGCGATATGTAATGGTCGCTTGCCTTACCCATGGGGACGGTGTTGCGAGGTGGAAAGTTAGACGCTGGGCCGTGAAAAGTGGCGGCAATGTATAATGAGCTGGGCGTTCGTTGTACTGTATTTGTTCAAAGGTTCAACTTCAGATTCCGGATGCACATTGGGGGTAGATATCGTATCCAACCGCTAAAAAACGGAGGGCGCATGGTGCAATGCACTCAAAACAGAACAATTTGCCAGGAACAGTAGACTTAAAAGAAATCAAGACAAAAAACGAAACATGTTGATCTCTTCGATAGGGATTTTAATCTTATTTTCTTTAAGTTGCATCACTCGTTTTGGTAGGTCTTATATCCTTATAGCTTTTATCCGCTATCTATAAGATCCTATATAACGATTCATACTTTATTGCGACGATGCAATGACACTGGTTACCAAAACTATTGGAAGCACAAGACTTTTGCGTCTGCTTTTCAAACAGTTTTTGTGAAATCCTACAATTGTGCTTGTGTCTTGTAAAAACCAGGCTAAAATCTTAAGGGTGGTTTTAAATGTTAGTGTCGTAAGCCAAAACCAATTACTGTACTCTACTGTACTCCCGGCAGTTGCAGGCAGTCCAATGAACCAATCAGAACTTGAAGCAAATACATGTAGCCGGCGCCAAGCGCGGGAAAACGCGGGCGAGCAAGTCAACTGGTTTTGGTTTTACTTCAGATTGGTTGAGAATGTAGCCGGCGCATTTTTTAGCCAATCACAAAGCACAACGCAAAATCAAAACAATCGCGAAATTACTTTCGACACTCGATTGAAAATCGCTGTAATAAAAATCAACATAACTAAAAGTCAAACTACCGAGAAAAAACATTACAATGATAGCATGACTCATCGTGTGCATCAAAATCGACTACTTAAGGTGGCTCCATATACTTTTTTGGCGCGCAACGTATGGGCACGAAAATGGCGCGAGTGCGTGAAGTTCATTTTGAAGACGTCACGAAAATAAAGAGGTTTTTACGGTAGCCAAAACGTTAATTGCGCGCGTTCCACACGGTAAGTTTTACAAAAATTGGCAAATTGGTGGGATTTTCTTGGTCCGCGATCACAGAGAAAAGACAACAATTTTTGTACATGCACAAACCCAATAAAAGTAAAAAAAGAAGTGAGTAAATTGCCGAAAATTATGTACCGATTTTTTTTATGGCTTTGTTAGATTAGACTTACTGTTTCTTCTGTTTCACCAAAAATCGTGAATATTTACCGTGTAAAAACCGAGAAAAGCCGTCAAGAGGTTTGCTAGGCATGCTAGCCTTGAACAACAAGCCCGCAAAACAAGACTGCAAAATTAGACTTCTCCGTAAGGAAGAAAGCCTGAGCTACGTTTATGCGTATATTATGCCTAGTATCGCGAAACAAAACTCTCGAAAGACAGCAATAAGATCATGTATGTTTTATTTGGAAGACTGGCCAATAATTATATGGAGCCATCTTAACTATCCCTCTTGGATAAAAACACAGTTTTCTTTTGACACCCGTTGGGAGAATTAAACGTAAACACAGGTTTCCAGTACATGACCGTTTGGTAGTTAAGAAATGTTTTGAGTTTTTAACTGAACAGATATTTGTAAAGTGACTTGAATTTGACTTGCTATAATCACTTTACCATCTCTTCGAATCTATTCACCATCAGCATATAGCCTCTTTTCTTTTGTTCATGTGCTGGTTATACTGCTTTCACTATCTCAATAAAACAAACTCATGACAAATGGACAGCCGTAACAGCAATAAAAGATCTTGATGGCAGCGACTTGCGACCGGTACTGAGTAGTTTCTTTGCGATGCTGGCTTGCTCTTGAAATAAAATCCTAACCATTTTTCATGACTGATCTGAAAACGGAAACCGCATGTAAGGCTTAAGAATTTGCCAACATCTTCATCGCAGCGAGCCTAATACTGAGAATTGACGAGAGATGACCGTCTTTTAACATCCCAATCACATGACCCTCCAGATTATCAATGTGCGCTTTAAAGTTCATCCACAGAGGATTATCAACTGGAGTTCCTGTGACACGGAGGTACGACTGCACTAAATGTGACAGTATCAAAATAAACTTGGACACAACCTGATCAGACGGCTTCTCAAGTGGACCGTGAAATGATGAAACTGCATTCTTTTTTTCCATGGTCTGCAAGAATGTTTTTATCTTCTGGTCCTTGGCTAAGTTCAACGGTTTTTCGCCACGAGCGTTTTTGGCCTGCAGCAACGGTAAACCTTAAAGAAATAAACAAGATGTCAAAATACGGCGGTTTTCAATCGAGTGACGTAAAACCATCACCAAAGAATTTACTCTGGCCAATCACAACAGAGGCAGACAATCTAATGAAACTACATCTAGCCGGCGCCAAGCGTGGGAAAACGCGTGCGAGCAAGTCACAATTGGTTTTGGTTTTACTTCTGATTAATTAATAAAGTAGCGCCAGATTTTTTAGCAAATCACAAAGCGTAGCAATGCAAAACCAAAGCAATTACGAAATTACGTTCGATTTCCGAGTTGCCTTTAGCCTCTCTATCAAAGCGAGGCTAGGTGCGAAACCTTTCATATGAAAATGAGTTTTCATTCACATGCAAATAGGTTTTATTTGCATGTGAATGAAAACTCATTTTCATATGAAAGGTTTCGCACCTAGCCTTGCTTTGATAGAGAGGCTAAAGGCAACTCGGAAATGGCCTATTCAAAAGCGCTCTATTATTTATTGCTTTTACAGTGGAACCCCGTTAATACGGTCACCAACGGGCCATGAAAATTTGGCCGTATTAACAGTTTCTTTTTCATGACAGGAAAGTAAATTGCTGTTTGATTACGTTAACGACAGAGGTCAATGACATGACAAGTTACAGGCGTTGTGAATAAATACAGTATTGTTTCTCAAGTTCTGTACAGTATTTGTTTTGTTTGGTCAATAATTAATGCGTGTTTGGTTCGAGTGGCCGTATTAACGAGGTAAAATTATAAAGGCTTATACAGGTTGGGATTTCAGAATGTGGCCGTTGGCCGTATTAACGGGGTGGCCGCATTAACGGGGTTTTATTATAAGAAAATGTATGGGCGTTTCGCCGGGACTAAAAAGTGACCGTAATAACAAGGTGACCGTATTAACGAGGTGACCGTAAGGCGGGGTTCCACTGTAGTTTAAAAGGAAAATGGTAGGTGAAAAGTCACACTCCAACCTTATGGTCGAAGGACATCTAAAAGTATTGTTACTTTCCTTCAATAGGATACCAGTCCATCGCAGGGTTACCCCCATTCTCCCCCACCCCCACTCCCACCCCCCCCCCCCCCCCAGCATTATGTCGCCGATATGCATTTCGGTATCTGGGTGGAAAGAGGTAATGTGGATCAAAGTTTCTTGTCTAAGGAAACAACACGAAGGCAGAGGACATCATGTACAGGTAGTCCTTAATCCGTAAGAATTCAACCAGCCCAAAATACGTTTCTGTTTCTTTAAATGAAGAAACACCGCGAAGCACGTTTTGGTTTCCTTAGAAAAAAAACAAAGAAATTTAAATCCAACATACCTCCGGCAGAGACAAGTAACTCGACAACTTGCAGATGATTGTTGCCCACAGCATCGTGAAGAGGCGTCGTTCCACACTTTGGAGCTGCCAGCAAGTTGAGCACACGGCAAGTATCTTATATCACAAAACAATAACAGACGAGCAATCAAAACCCAACAACCAATCCTGACAACATGTTATATTTAACCTGGCCAATCACACGATTTTTTCAAACCAGCGCGAAGTGTGGGGAAAGCGAAACGCGCGCAGGACAAGTTATGACTAGGCAACGCAAAAGACTGGGGTAAAGTATCGTAAAGACCAAACGGATTGAAGTTTGTTGTTTCCGGCGTCAGCGAATTTCGACCGGTGGCAGTTTAAGGGTATTGAAGCTACCGTGGCTCTTTTGGGAAAGTCATAAATAAAACCATATAAGACCTTGTTTAGAGAAACGTGGTTTCTATACCAATGTGTTCAATTCACATGTTCTGGAACTCTCAAGAAGTAAAGGTAAGTGAGAGCAGTAGGCCGCAGTAACGAGGTACTGACATACCATCACCAGGGTTAATTTCATAGACGAGCTGCCTGGCCTTTAGCAGTTCTCTCACGCTCTCCACGTGACCGTGATTGCAGGCCTCGTGCAGTGGCGTCCACCCCGCATGATCCGCACTGTTAGCATCTGCTCCCGCTGCAAGCAGCTGCTTCACTTTCTCCGCCTCATTTTTAATGCAAGCAACGTGCAACTTTGTTTCACCTGAGAGGAAACAAGATTTGCAGTCAAACCTCTCTTTAACGGCTTACCTCGGACAGAATGTTCCCGCCGCCGTTGAGGGGGGGACGTTATGGGGTGGTACATATCAATATGTCTTCTTCTATTTATTTAATCCACAAAGGCAAAGGCCATAAGAGGATTTGAGCAAACAAATATGATGTTGGGACAAAGTAACATGGCTATTGTAGATACATATGATGGAATATCTGCAAGATCACCTACAAAAGTCAAACCATTTCTGATCGGTATGACTCAGACTACAAATACCGGGCGAAACAGTTGAACGACGAGTATCGTGGTCAAATCTTACGGGTTGATAACTTCAATATGAGAAGTGGTAAAATATCAGGGATATAATAAGAAAAGCCCAACAATGCTAAAGAAAGGTTGAGGCAACCGCTACATCTAACGAAGTTCTTTTTTGGTTATCAGGTTCCCGTTTAGGTCAAATTTTTAAAATACATGTTTGTCGTTAGGTAAAGCTAATCATTGCACAATTAGAGGAAAGAGTAAGTCATGGACTTTCTTTTTAATGATTGCAACGGTTTTATGGAAGAGAGTGAATTTAACGCTTTCACACGAAAAATTAACATTAAACCTACCCTTAATATTCCGTCGATTTATCCCACTGACAACATTTGACGAGTTGTGAAATCCATTAAGTTTGTTTATATCGGCCCTAAAATCAATAAAAATTAAACAGTCTATTGCAAACAAACTTGAAAACAAATCAAGGAAAACGTTGCATAAGAAAGCGCTACACAGTGACTTACGATCAATCAGTCAGTCACCCAGTCCGTCTATCTCTCTGTCCCTCCATCCGTCGGCAGTCTGTCAGTCAGTCAGTAAGTCGAGCAATTAATCAATTCAATTGAGTGTCGAAAGTAATTTCGCAATTGCTGTGGTTTTCCATTAGCTAAAAAATCTCACGTCACTTTCTTAACCAATCAGAAGTAAAACCAAAACAAATCGTGACTTGTTCCCTCGCCTTTTCCCGCGCTTGGCGCCGGCGACATGTATTTGCTTTGCGCCCTCATTGGTTCATTGGATTGTCTGCGTCTGTTGTGATTGGTCAGAGAAATTACTGTGGTTTTGGTTTTACGACCTCAAATGAAAACTACTCTGAGCGACCAATTGATGGAGCGACCAATTGATGGATGAATTGATATAATAATCGATCAAAAGAGATAGCTAGATGCACTTACTCGGTGACTTCCTGAAGCGGTGTTCCTTTCCGTCGCTTGCCCTTTGGAGCAGTTGTTTCTTCTGCACTTGGCACCAAAAAGAAATAATAAGAAACCTAAAAAGGAAAGAAATATTCGACTAATCACATTGCGAACCAAAGGCCCACTTCAATACTAATCACTAAAGGTGAATGTTCAGAATTACACAATGCTTACCAAACAACGTTGTCTCTTCTATATGGATATTTATATCCCAATGCACACTTCTTAATTTAGGTGAGAATAATGCCAGTAAGCCGCTTTTTAATTGAAGCTGGTTTATTTCTTTTCCAAAGAAAACGAACGAGCTACCTATTACAAGCCGTCTTCATACAAAAAACTCAAGTTGGTGTTTGTGAACATGACAATTTAACAGTTGACAAACTTGTTGTCGACAAAGAGAACTTGTTTCTGTTTTCGCCAGCTTTTTTGAGTTGGCAAACTCGCATGTGACATGTGAAAGTTTGTCAAACACACCTTATTCTTTTTCAAAGAATCAAAAACTCGCACACTCATCACGAAATTTGGCGTCCCGGCTTGAGAACGAGCTAGGTTGACTGTTCTGAAAGTTTGTCCTGTGAAAACAAGAGTTTGCCAACTTTTTGAGGTTTGATAAAAATCGCTACAACTTTAAAACCAAACGCGATTTTGAAGGCGTTTAACACCTCATAATTTTTAAAATTTCACAATTTTTTTTTCCTTTTGTAACTCTGTATTGATAAAATAACTTACAATTTTCTCCAAGGATAAAGTTTTGCTTTTTAAATGACGTCTCTCCAAAGGAACTGAAACGTCTGTGTAGTTCGCTAGCAGCATGTCAGCTACGTGCATCCGAAGCCACGTGGAGGAGCAAGTTTCCAGAAAACGCTTCATAGTAGCCTCACAGTGCGTCCCTCCACAGGCCAACTCGATCACAAAAGTTCGCGAGCGTTCACTTAACCTAGTGCCCAGGGCAACGTCGGTGCACTTCATGGAAATGAGGTCAGAGAGGATATAGCACTGCGATGTCATCGCGACAATACTTTGCAGACTTTGCAACACAAGAATCTGAAAAAACACAAGATTGAGTTGTGTATCAGAAACGTTTAATTTTCCAGCTCTTCGTAACAGCACCATCCTTAACAAGCATACCAGAAACATTTTCCATCTCTTATAATTAACAGCACCATACCCATACCTCCCCTCCCCCATATAGTTCATTCACATTTAACAGACAAGCAAGTACTTGACCATGATTGGTCACTAACCTGATTTGGATTCTCGCATGCAGTCCACGTGATTCTAACCAGCTCACGCAGGTGCATGTTGAAAGCCACTTGGGTTGATTTCTTCCACACCATTCGCCACAGAAGAGATTGTTTAAGGCTTTGTAATTTTTCACTGGCTGTCAATATGCTAACAGGAAGGGGGAAATATGTTAACCACTGTTACTACATTACACATACAGAAAACATCAAAGATTTACAATTAAAGCAGTTTTTTTAGGTTAGATTGGGTTATGTGTATTTCACTGCATCATACATGTTAACAAGCTCCAATATAACAACATGTAGTCTGTCCACAAACGTTTGTTTTTTTTTTAATACTGGGGGCGTACGTACATGCGTCCCCAGTGCCTTATAAAAAAAGCAAATTTTAGAGCTCTCAAAAACTTCCTTCCTATTCAGAGGTAATTGCTATATCTTTTTCATTATTTGCTTATTACTTCAAAACTGACCATAAGCGTCAAAAGCGAGACAAACCTAAGTGAGTGCGTTCTTCATGAAGCAGCCGGAAGATATGAGTTAAGAGACATTACACAAGTGAAAGGTAATTTATCTGCCTACCTATTGTTGGCGCGTTCATAGAAATCCCTCTCAAGTAATGTGATGACAAACCGTAATAACAGAAGGCTGTTCTGATCCGTCTTACTGAAAATTAAAACCAAAGTTTTATCAATAACAACTTTAAGAACTTGACCGTGACCAGAGCACATAAGCCTCGAAGAGAGGGACTGCTTTCATTTTGGTAAATGTAAATGTACAAGATTACAGACAATGACGATGGACCGCCTGTCAGAGGTACTAAGAGACTGAACTGCCGTGTATAAACATGACCCTGAGCTCATGCACTTATTCCATCTATTTATCATTAGTATAGAGCAGTTTTCATTTGAGTGTCGTAAAACCAAAACCAAAGTAATTACTCTGACCAATCACAGCAGTCGTAAACAATCCAATGAACCAATGAGAGCTCGAAGGAAATACATGTCGCCGGCGCCAAGCGCGGGAAAACGCGTACGAGCAAGTGGTTTTACTTCTGATTGGTCGAGAAAGTGGCGCGAGATTGTTTAGCCAATCACAAATTGTAACAATGCAAAACCAAAGCAATTGTGTAATTACTTTCGATACTCAATTGAAAACTGCTCTTTACTAAAACAGTGGATAGCGTTGCTGGCGCGCTCTGATTGGCTACTGAAACTCGGGATAGCCAGTGCAATTCACCTCCAAGTAAATTTCGGCCATTTGCCAGCGAAAAATAATTGTAATCCACCTCCACTTTGGTAAACAGTTGTTAATTATCTTGTAACAGTGTTGCTCGCATCCACACCACAAGTAAATACTTAAAAATGTTTCATCTTGATACAGTGTGTGTATTTGTGTGCGTGCGGAACAGTCGCACAAGCCTATGACACATCTCCTACTAGCAATGTTTTTGTAGTCTTTAATTAGGGAAAGCCAGCCTTGTCAAAAGGCATTCTCGACTGACATCACCCATTTTCCCACCCAAGGCTTTGAGCAGACAACAAAGCACGCACTTCAGCACGCTTTGCATGAACAACCTGAAACCAAGAGAGAACTTCTAGGTGCATCAGCCGATGATTGGTCAGTAAATAAAGCCATAAAAGGTACTGTAAAGTGGAAAATGTAGCAACAATTAAAGAAACACTTGTCCTGCTGAAATCACCTGCAGATTGTTTTGAGCAATTCCCACACGCAACCAGCTTCCTCTGCTGGCGTCCCATCCACATCAGCCTGTAAGTTGAGCATGGACTGGTAAAGAGAAGGAGACAGGTGTGGCGGGTGCAAAATCAGGAGTTGCTGAAGAAGCAGAAATGCTTTGGTGGCCTGAGCACAAGGGGAAGGCTTCTGAAAAACAAGCAAGGCAGGGTAAAATAAAATAAAAATACGTATACCATTGTCAGTAAACATGACCTCTCCGAGCTTGTGCCATTTCACAGTGTTTTGATACTTACAGATTATATATGTTTGGAAATGCAAACTTGCACGCAGATTTGTGTAAGGTGACAAAATGGATTGGCAAATAGACAAGTCAGAGCAAGTACAGTGTATAGTCAAAACCCACTATGACAGACAACTTCAGGACCATGATTTGGCGTTCTTAATAGAAAGAGTGATTAATAGCAGGCGCTATTTTCAGTATTCACTTGGACCTCAACTCAGGGCAACTGGCTATTATGGCCGGCATCTGCAGGCCACATTGGTTTAAGCACCATCCCTGCTCCCTGCAGTACATGTATGGTAAGACTGAGCACTTCCAATCACTGCAGTTATTGCTTGAAATGAATTTAATAAAGAACTATAAAACTTGGTAAATACAGTACTTTTATTATTCGACTAACCGTACAAGAGCAAGGGAACACACAAAATCTGCGAGCATATTACACTGTAGCATAATGGTTTGACAGGTTAGGAACAGAAATTGTGAGTGCACTTGCTCAGGACGAGAGTGAAATACTGGGCGAAAAATCACGGCTATATTGAGAAGTTAATTGGAAAATTAAGCAGTCGAATAATAAATTCCTTATTTGATGGTTTGACAGATGATATGCGCAGATATTTTACTCACTGCTCGCATTTTTCCTCACCCCTACGGGGCTCGGAAAAATACTACACAACCAGGGATGTAGCTAAGATATCCAACAGGTGGAATTTTGTTCATCACAGGCGGAAAATTTTGTTAAAAAAAAAAGAGAAAGAGTTAAGCAGACAGTTTTCCAGGCGGAAAAATCAAGAAAACTCAGTCTTCAGGTGATTATTTTTTCCTCCTTCCGCCTATCAGTTACATCCCTGACAACTTGTAAAATATCCACGCGTATTATCTGTGAAACCATCTTGAATAAGGTGTATGTATATTCTACCAAACTTACCTGAAGGGTGTCGATAATGGTGCGAAGCAGAGATGGGGGAGGATACTGCTTGGAGGTCATAAAAGTAGAAATAACATCCATGACTGTGGACTGGTGAGATTCCTCTAAATAACCATCTATTGAGTTCATAATGTATTCTGGGAACTCGTTAGTGCTCACCTACAGAAACAATATAAATTAAATTATTTTCATAATGCTTTTATCAGAAAACATCAAGCTATTAAAATGAACTTGTAATGCAGTTGTTGGCTAATACTTTTACGCATTAATGAAAATTGTGCAAAATCGGTTGGTAAAGTTTCCGCTACTAGCACTTTGCAATATTATTTTGATGAGTTACTTGCAAAACCTGCAAAAATACATGCACAAAGCTCAAACAATAGAGTGCACATCAAAAACGTTGCAGAAAATCAAAGTGTAGAAAAAAAAAATACAAGACCAACATGACAGTTTTTATACATGTACATGTAGTATAAAAAATAAATACCACCCCTTCCCCCTTGTGCTTAATGAACAGTCCTATGAAGGATCAGATTTACCAGTACCTTGTTTTTAACAAATACAGATGCATTCAAAATTGACACTGGCTTCCATCTGTCCAAACAACTGAAATCCACCCTACACTTCTGATCCTAAACAAAAAAGAAAGCACTATTCAGCATAATCAATATGATGGTGTGCTGTCACTTGTCAGTAGACGATTAGGGTGCATTCAGGTCCTTGCATTTTCAGCTGCATCTTTCTTCCATTAACAACTGACAACTACATGAACGAAAGAAAGAATTTACTCTGATCCATTTAATACTGGTAATTATACAACAGCTTTTCTAAAACCTTTATGTACACTGTAGTACTTTTTACCAGCAGGTATTAATAGCTATAAGAGACTCAATCCTTTCAAATACAACTGTACATAACTCCTCATAGTAGGGGACGTAGTCCCTGGTGTCTGTGGTCTGGTTTCTTTAAGTTACGGGGGCACCTGTGTCACATTCAACATTAATTGTAAACTGCATTGGGAGTCTGGCAAAGTCCCCCGAACAGTGCAGTGTCGTAAAGCGCATTTGAGTATATTCACATGTACGGTAGGAAGTGCGCTATATAAATCTCCGTTTTTATTATTACTATTATTAATATTAATATTATTATTATACATGTAGACAATAATATTGATGAATTAATTAAAGTAGACAGTGAAAATGTCTAAAAAAATGTCATCTCCATTTTCCAAAAAGTCATCTTCAAAATAATTCAGTACAAAAAAGTACCTGGTTTTGTTTCTTGTTTGGAGATTCAGAAGTACATGAGGATTCAGGTGGTTCCTTTATCATTTTAGAAGTTGATATTGTATCTATGTTATTTCGTTTTCTAATTCTGGACTTTGTAGCATCACTGCCAAGGACAGGAGTGTTTTTGAGCCTGCCAGCATTCCTCTGAAGTCTCTCCACTGCAGGGATAGTAACTGGTGACTTGTAAGATGTGATGACAAATACAGCAGGACAAGGGGCTGGATCCTTGTTTATAAAAATCAAACAAGACAATGCATAAACATACAGATGACTTGTGTTTGATGGAGAACACATTCTAATCTGGTTGTGTTCCTGTGGTTTCTTGGGTGTACTGTGTACGCAGGTGAAAGGATTTCAGAATTTTTTGTTCAATCAATTGATCAACCATCCGTTTCCACCCCTATTTGATAATTATCTGGGCTGGGAAACTGGGGACAAGCGATAGTTTTGTGTGCATATAATTAAAAACCTCCATGAAGTATAAGCCTTTACTCTTCTGTAAATGAATAACATGGCATACGAGGGTTCAAGAAGTTCTTGCGCGGCATACACGTATAGAATGAACTTTACACTTGTCAGCAGCAGAAAAAGGAAGACAACTGGCCACTTTGTCAAACGGCAAGCAAAATGAAGACTTAGTACATTGTATATAGTAGAACTCACTTGTAGTATAAATTCTGGAATGTAATCAGAAGAGAGACACTGGACTCCAGCATTTTGAAGAGCCTGTACATCATCTTCAAGAGCCTTCTCTACAAATACATGTGTCAGTTTGGAAGCAAGACTGGGGGGATATGGCGGCTTCCCACTCACCAGTACGGCACCTCCTACCTCTAGCAACCTAGCGATGATAAGCAAAGGAAACTGATTTAATCAAGCCTCGATAGTTTTATTGCACTTCATTTCAACACACTGTCAGTTCATATACAACAGTCTTGAACAAATTTACAGAAAGATAACATTGATTTCAAATGTTTAGGTGTTATATTGTGTTGAAAGCACTTCCCATCCACTTCATAAAATCTCTCAAAGAGATAGTACATGTAAACTACCAAAATCTATATGGCTTATTTAAATAAAGTAAATTAGGCCTTCAGGCAGGAGTAAAAGTTATTAAACAAACAGAGCAATTTACAATGTATAGTACAATGTACATGTAGTATATGAAGTTCACTTTCTCCTTGCAATTTTATGATGGCTGTAGTTGTATAGCTCCAATTAAACCAGCTTAGCTAAACTGATTACATCTGCCTACATTTGTACATACAGTATTGACAAATAAATGACTAAACAAACCATATCATGTGCATGTGCATGTACTGTACATGTTAATACCTTGTAAGTAAAAAGATAGTAGCATTGCAAAATAATATTATCCACATGTACATTGGTTAATAAAATTATTGCATTTTCTTCAATTAAATTGTCTTTAAAAATTTGACCCTGTCAAATACATGTACCACTTTAATTTATGATAAGACTTAGCAGTGGGTTTCAAAAAGGCATGTGTACAACACTCTTAGCACCGTTCCATTTGTCCAGTTTATTTTTCAAGAGGTCCATCAAGCGACAAGCTCATTAGTTTCCCAATTCAAAACTCGATTTATGACACTTGAGTATTGTAGAGTCTAGAGATACAAGGATTGAGATGCGAGGATATGTCAACTTACATTTGAGCAGTACTGTACAAATTATACAGTAAAAAATAAATTACATATATTCTTATTACATAAGAATATACAACTGTATAGAGACTTTAGGAGTGATTCATCACTTTATTGCAGCTACACATGTACAGCTCTGTTTCATATGATCAGGCAATTGCAACTAATTGTATTATTGTCATTCTTTGATCATACGAGACAGAGCTGTACATGTACACGTACTGTAGCAATACATGTAAAGCGATAAATCACTCCTGAAGTCTGGAACGATTTAATAAGAGTAATAATGAGTTATGGGATCATGTGTACTTAAGGCACCTGTCGGCCGACTGTCGACCTTCACTATTGGCCGAGTATTGGTCGACATATCGGCCGACATATCGGCTGACACTCGGTCGATATGTCGACCGAGTATCGGCCGATAGTGACGGTCGACATTGGTCGGCCGAATGTCGGTGGACATATTGACCAACATGTCAACCGAGACGCGGCCGATATGTTGGCCGATACTCGGCCTACATGTGACAGCCGGTATGTTGACCGATACTCGGTCAATATATCGATCGATAAGCCACTGACATTTGGCCGATACTCTTAACCGACACTCGGCCGATACTCTACCGTTACTTGGTCGACTCTTGTTACTAAGTTTCATTTTCTCTCTCGAGTTTTTTTGTTTAAATGTTTACTCCGCACGCCAAAATGGTAGCACTGCATGCTGCCCCCGGGGGAGGTTTTTGGTCTAGAATAGGGTATCATTTTTCGCGAAACTGATCAGTTGCGTGAAGAATTTAGTCTAGACAAGGTTCACTGGCTCCTGCTATGACCTAATGTTTGTTTTCGCCTAATGTTTGTTTCAGACGCCGACGTCAAACAAGTAAACGTACAATAGCATGAAAAGTGACATTTCAGCAAAACGAAGACGTTTAACAAAACACAATACTGACAGTTGACCGATATGCCACCGACAGTCGACCAATATACCAGCGACAGTTAACCAATATGCCGCTGACAGTTCATCGTAACGTAACACTTGAGGTATCGAAGTGTCGACCGACATACTGACCAAGTGTTGACCGCGCATCGGTCGACATATCGATCGAGCATCGGCCAATATGTCGACCGACACTCGGCCGATATGTCGGCCGATACACCGGTCCACATGAAGACCGAATATCGGTCGACATATCGGCCGATACGCAACCGACATGTCGACCAACACTCGACTGAGTATCGGCCGATATGTCGACCGATATGTCGACTGATACTCGGCCGATAGTGACGGTCAACAGTCGGCCGACGGGTGCCTTAAGTACAATGCTAAAATATCAATAATTTCTTAAACTCATTAACAATATTCATGACGAGAACTTAAAGAAAATCACTACCGTGAAGGAGGTTTTGAAATCGTTTCTTAATTTGCATAGATTTTGGCAATTTTATCCCTTTGTTTTCTCCGCATTCTCGAAAGTGTTGCAGCATCAGATTTCCAAACACCTTGAAATGGGTTAAAAAAAACTCGGCTGCACCTTTCCAACCCACTTCTCGGTGTTTGGAAATCTAATGAAACACTGTTCCTTGTGTTTTATATATATTACATAAACAATGGAGTAATTACATGTACCTTACACCCTACCTTTTGTATGCTGCTCTTTTTTTAGCATCTGCCACAGCCACCAGTGCTTTCCATCCTTTAAAAGGTCCTTTCTTTTGTTCCAGAATTCTCCTCCAGCGAGCAGGTGATGCCATGTGACTAGTAGACACTCCTTCCACTGTACTTTGCTCGTTCCATTCATATAACTCCTCTTCCAACCACTTCCCAGCCTTAACACTGTCCTCAATGAACTCCCGCTTTAAAATCCATTTTCCTATGTGCATAATAATTGTTGCATATACATGTACATGTATATATTGTGGTTCAAATTTTTCTTTGGTTTGAAAATTTTCAAACCAGTTTGATTTTTGTTTGCCTTTGTCTGAGACAAAGGAAAATAAAAACTAAACTGGTTTGAAAATTTTTTATCTAAAGAAAAATTTCAACCACAACATATATATTGTGGTTCAAATTTTTCTTTGGTTTGAAAATTTTCAAACAAGTGTAATTTTTGTTTTCTTTTGTCTGAGATTGATTATCATATTCTGAGACAAGGAAAATGAAAATTTTCAAACCAGTGAAAAACCAAACCTGCCAAACTTGCCAAAACTTATGAATTGTAAACCTTTTGTGGATTTGGTAGTGAGTAAGTTATTATTTTTAGAAACCAAGTGTCCCATGAGACCAATAGTTTTTTCCAGGTTCCATAAGTAACTAATGCCCCATTCACACCAACGGTTAAACATGTTTAAATGTTGTTTAGTTTAACTACGTTTTAGCCTCTATCTTGAACGTTTTGAAATGTATATGACTCAAACTGTCTGGAATGGTAATAAAGTCAATAAAGTTTCTTTTAGTAAAGATTTCACTCCAAATATTATGGGAAGTTAGGAGGTATTTTTCTAAACCTGTTTTAAACTAAACAACATTTAAACATGTTTAAGCGTTGGTGTGAATGGGGTATAAGAGTGTTGCTACAATAATTGTAGCAACACTTGGTCTGTAAAAACACTTGGTTTGTGAAAAGACTAAAATTAACTGATAATTATTATCAATTAATTTTATACTGACAAGTATAAGTTGTCAGAGATAACAGTACATCAAAAAATTTATCAGTGTACAAAAGTTATGTTCATTAACTACATGTACATGTACATGTATAAGGATTATCATCATTGTCATTGTCATCGTCTTCATCATCAAACAATGTCGTCGTCGTCATCATCATCATCATTACCTTATGCCTAACTTATGCCAAGTGGTACACAGGATACAATACATGTAATAAAATGACAAAGTATTGTTTGAAAATACCACCATTGCTCCACCCTTTTTAAAAATAATATTAAAAGCAAGGTTACATGTACATTTTTGTTTCACTGCTGCCCACCCCCCCCCCCCCCTCCCCTCCCCTCCATCACAATTTCATGATTATCTTGATGATATATGTTGTGGTTCAAATTTTTTTTTGTTTTGAAAATTTTCAAACCAGTTTGATTTTTGTTTTCCTTTGTCTCAGATTTATGGTAATGAACCTGAGACAAAGGAAAATAATAATTAATCTGGTTTGAAAATTTTCAAACCAAAGAAAAATTTGAACCACAACACATACATATTATATAAAGAAGCCTATTATGTGACCACCCCAATTGCATACTGACCTCCAGTCTGCAGACAATAATTCTCACATGGCAAAAAGAGTGTAGGACTTTAACATTTAATATCTACCTGCTGCACATCCACAGAGGAATTTTTCCCCTCGACTGGGCCTTCCACAGATCACATGCGAGCAAGAAACAAGAAAGTGCTGGGGAAAAATAAAAATACCTACATGTAGCCAAGTGTTATGTCACGCTCGAGTGCGTTGAAGCAAGAACTACACGGAAAGATTTCCGTATAACCCCATACATTAGTTATGTACCAGTCAATTCCAAGACCGCCCATCCCCTCCCCAGGCATACCCCGGGCATTTGACGAGAGGTTAGCTCCGCATAGTGGGGCATTTGACGTGAAACGAGGCCCGACGGGGCGGGCATTTGACTTCAACAAAAACGTTGGTCAGTGGTCGCAAGGTAAAAGATTTCGTTATCCATTCTTTCTGGTTCCACGTGTCTGTTGACTCGGTTGATCTTTGTCGTAAAATATAAATTTATATTCTGGAGTGAACTAAATCTAGTTAAGAGATATATAAACAACAGACAACAGCACAAGCAAAGATTGCAAGATATTTAAAGTGAACATGAAAGATAATATACGATTTATATGTTGGTCGAATTCAAAACCACAACTGAAATAGCGGCATGCATCTTACAGCGTACGCAATCTCACCTCGAAAACAATCCGAACAGCACCAGTTTATTGATTTGTCTTGGCAAGTCTACAAAATAATGTTAAAGAAAACCATCCAGATCGGCTAAAAATTGTTTTGACTTCGCAAATAGCGTTTAAGAACAACTTCAGACTTTACATACAGGCTTCGTTGGGACCGAAGTTGCCAACTTTGTTTCAAAGTTCGCAATTTGGGATCATTTGGGTGGCAAACTGACAAATGTAATTGACTATGGAAGGCCAAATGGTGCAAAATTCAAGAACTCTAATTTGATCACATTCAAGGATAACGATCACATTCAACAACCACATTCACATTCAACATATCTAAATTAATCAATTTCAACAGTCATCTCGATCACATTCAAGGTCACACATCACATTCAACAAGCACATTCACATTCAACATATGTAAATTATCAATCACATTCAACAGACATCTCGATCACATTCAAGAACATTTAAATGTCAACATATCCCATAATGTTTTGCGCTACTGTCGACGCAAAATAGACAGGCTGAACACGACTCCCACTCGCCTTTAAATCACAGTTATGAATTTGTTCTCTTCAATTATATTGACCTTTTGATCTCGGCGGATCTCAAATTGATAGCCGGGAGGATTTCATGCTGTCCAGGGCCGTTAAAATTATATTATTTCTTTATGCATTGTTCAGTGCTAGCACAATTGGCATACATTGCGGTTTCTTTGGCTCACTTTTGTTGCAAGATAAATACTCAGTATCGGCTAAAGTTTGTTATCGCTTTGAAAGCGCTAGGATTGTTAAATTTCTCAGGCCGTGATTTAGTGTCTTGCAACAAAAGTGAGCCGAAGAAACCGCAATGTATGCCAATAGAGCTTGCACCGTACAACGGCATATAAAATAAATAATATAATTCTATAAACGGCTCTGGACAGCATGAAATCCTCCTATCAATATGAGATATATAAATACGCGGAGATCAAAAGGTCAATGTCATGGAAGAGAACAAACTCATAGCTAATAGCTGTGAGCTAAAGGCGCAAATCTCTCAGACATCTCACTGGGAAAGCTTCATGCTGTTACTAACATGGTATGTAGATACCAGTGTTACAATCATTCACTAAAAGTTTCAGGTTTTAACAATGTTTTGCTTCCGATTTGGAAAGGTCACGCAATTCGTCACGCTATTTCAGATAAGCCGTGAAAATAAACAACATTGAACCAGTTGAAAGTTATTTTTGCATCATACATGCTTATAAGCCGATTTAATGGAACTTATAGTGAATCCAATCTTTTGTGATGGGATTTTTGCGTAATTGGCCGTCATGTTGGTGTAAGTGTAAGCGCTCAATACAATGTCTATTAATATTCTCTGGCGCTTCAAAATTTGGCCCAGATGTGTAGTTTTAAACCCTCTACAATTCCATAAACATTTTGGAATCGAAATCTGTTTTTCAATGCTTCCGGAATTTTGATATGAAGTGCAAGCCAAGAATGATTTTTAAGCCACTGGCTACGTCGACAGTAGCGCAAATCATTATGGGATATGTTGACATTTAAAAAATGTTCTTGAATGTGATCGAGATGTCTGTTGAATGTGATTGATAATTTACATATGTTGAATGTGAATGTGCTTGTTGAATGTGATGTGTGACCTTGAATGTGATCGAGATGACTGTTGAAATTGATTAATTTAGATATGTTGAATGTGAATGTGTTGTTGAATGTGATCGTTATCCTTGAATGTGATCAAATTAGAGTTCTTGAATTTTGCACCATTTGGCCTTCCATAATTGACAACTTCGCAACATAGTATCAAATGTCCCAACGAACTTGGCAACTGGCGCGGCCAAAGTAAGCTGAAATCCACTGTAACTAGTTACTTTAATCCCTCCTTGCCCGGACGGTGGGGCATTTGACGCTCTGTGAAGCCCTGCCCGGTGGGGCATTTGACCGTATAAACTGCCCACATAGTGGGGCATTTGACAATTTTTTTTTTAAAAAGTCAAATGCCCGGGGGTTTGCCCGGGGGGGGATGGGCGGTCTTGGAATTGACTGGTACATTATGCATACTTTCCTCAAGACTAAAACAAAAGCCAAAACAATAAAACGCCTGAAGAAAAACAATGGCGCATACATGTATAATTAATGTATGGGGTTGTACGGAAATCTTACCGCAGCTAGTGCTAGACCACGTTCGATTCCAGTATTGTTTGTCCCAGGAAAGATCCCACTCATCAAACTAATCGAAGATAAACTCTTAAAGTCTGGTAGTGCCCCGCTCAAAATTAAGAAGATTTTCATAAATATCAGATCAGACACAAATTATTCACGTCAAATTATTAACCGTCAATTTCCTGTTTATCGAAGATCATAGTACTTTTACAGTCGAAATGTTGTATCTCTTATTTCCTTTGAAATACAATTCGAGAGAACTGGACGTTCCAAGCATCATATTTATAATGTATTGTGTGAAAGTTTGGTAAGCGCAGAGACACTGAGCGCAGCGCATATAAGCTTAACAACAATACATCAACTGTTTTCATTCATCTATTGTAAGCCTCAGTTAAACTTGCATAGCTTACCGGCGTATCAAAATAAGTCCCTCCGAGTTCCTGAATCGACCGTGACAGCTGTGCTTTCTCCTCGCTACTTAAAGACGACAGTAAAATGTGGTATCTTTTCCTCGAGCTCGCCGCCATTTTCAAGGATTCCCGCCAAATGATTTGTTCTTCGATTTGCATTTCCGGTCCCACTCGTTCCAGGCCTCAACCGTTTGGAAGCTGCGCGGTGTCACGTTCCCTCTGTTTCATCTGTCTGTCTGACATGTTGATAAACATGACTTCTTTTTGTGAAAATGGTGACAGGCAGTTATTGAACTGTTTAAAAGCTGAAATTATCTTGAAAAGGAAGGATGATGACAGTATACTACTTTGGAAATGTAAGAATGCAAACCAGTGGGAATTACCTCGGTTTCTTCTAAGAGAAAATGAAAGTTTCCGAGAAGGCCTTCAGAGATGGTGTTCAAGTCAGCTGGTAAGCAGTTTTATACAACATGTTTGGTAACTACATCGTGTATTCATGATAATTATACCATAATCTATTAACACTGGGAGAGATCTACCGATTGTTATCTGTTGGGATTATCAGGTTTTGATGAGATCAGTAAACATTTAAGCTAATTAAGACAATCGCAGGTTCCGTGTGTTGAGTTTGTTGATGGTTTTAACCCGGAAAAAATTCCTCAGAGCAAGGTCGCTCAGGTTTTTCTTCCTCCGCAAACACCAACATTTCTATAAAAATTCCCATTTGATTCGGAAAATGTGGAAGTTAAAGAGCCATGCATCCTGTATTAAGCGGTCAGTTGAGAAACCTCTGGGAAATTCTCCCCTTAATTACAGTAACTCAGTTAATGTACCACAGACCTCTTTTACATGTACACTAAGCGGTTGTGATCACCTGTTCCTATGTCCCAACAAGTTATTTTTATTATGCTCACTTGTATTAACAGTCACTTTGTACAAGTACATTTGTACACATGAAATACATTTATGTGCAGCTTGCTGGAAAGCAAATTCTATATTATTATTGCTATATGATCACAATTTAATAAGGTTTAAAAAGACTGGTATAATACACTTTGTGTCAGATTTGTCTCACAATGGGTCTTCCGGCCATGTTACACAAATTTGTCTTTGCTTGATTTTTCTTTACTTCAAAGCAGTTAGTTGGCCATTCCCCAAGGGTGAACTCCTGGGGGGGGGGGGGGGGGGGGGGGGGGGGGGGTTGGACGGGGGTGTGCGCTGGGACTCTAAGACCCTTAACCTATACTAGACCATTTTAGCTGCATTTTGCAACCCTAGTTTAGACTAAACACCGAAAAACCCAACCCTATCCTAGACCTATTCCAGACTTGCTGTTTTCCAGAAACTCGTTCACTATCACAGTCTAAGAGTCTAAGATGCCAGTGGTCAGTAAAAATGCCGTACTGCCCACCGTACCAATTTTTAAAAGCCATTTGCCAGTATTAAACCTGGTCTAGACTAAATTCTTCATGCAACTGATCAGTTTCGTGGAAAATAGTACCCTATTCTAGACCAAAAATCTCTGATTAGGGAAAGTTCATTTAATACGACAAGGGGGGGATGAAGATATTGAAACTCGAAGCTTGAAATTTCAGCAGCCCCCCTCGCTAGCGGTTCAATTTTTTAGGAGCCCCACCCCCCTTGGTAGTAATTTCAGAGCCCTCCCTCCTTCTTCAACAATTCAATTTTCGGAGCCCCCCCTCAATATCTTCATCCTTCCCCTTGTCATATTAAATGAACTTTCCCTTACTATACCCTATCCCACGCTAAACTGCCTGAAAACCATACCCTTCACAGTGGCACATACCTATATAGCTCATATATGGGAGTACCCCCATATATGAGGGGGGGGGGGTGAAGTCTTGAGACAGGTTTGACTGCATGTGTATCAGCAAAGACATTGCACCTAATTTAGGCTTAATGAGTCTACTTCTTTCCCATAGGAAACTGAGGAGGATAAAGAACTGAATGTTCATGGTGTAGCTGGCATCAGACATTGTATTACTGACCAAGGCAGATCAATCTGCTTGATATTTTTTGCGTCTTGTACCAATAATTATCAGAACATCATTCAGCATACAGAAAAAGATTCCCACAATGTTTGTGAACTATGCAACTCAAACCACAGTGCAGAAGTAATGACCAGTCACTTGGTTTTTAAGTGGTTTTCTATTTCTGATGCGGAATCTCATAATGAAGCTGTAAAAGAAGATGTTCGTAACTGGATAAAAAAAGCATGGAATGAAGGTACAGGGTATATATACAGCAGTATCAGAATTTATTCGGAACGACTGGTTTGACATCTGGCAATAAGGTTATTCTTTATTGTTGGTTTGCACTTATGTCATATCAAAAGTATTAAAAAACAGATTTTGATCCAAAAAGTTTTACAAATTGTAGAGAGTTCTTTTTAGCCCTAAGAGTGCCAACTGGCACATGATGTCATAACTTGGCCAATATTTGGTAGGTTTGTATGAATTGTTGTCACCAAAATTGTCTTGTAAGGATCTACTCATTGAAAGCATGAAATTGTGCCCCCTTTTATTTATGATGTAGTTGACCACCCCTATAACTTTGGATTTTTTTTCTGAGTACATCCATAATCTAAGAGGTCCTAAGACATGTACAACATTAATCTATGCACTGAGACCTGCAAAATAAGCTATAGTTATATCACATAAAAATAGTATAAAAAATAGTAAAAAACATAAAATATAAAATATAGTAAAATATAAAAATAGTATGACATTTTTAAATGTTTTTATTTTTGTGTTTTAAACTCATTTCTATGAAAGCCATAACTTCCTTCATAAATGCTGATATGATTTATGAAATACCCTGATGAATAGCTTTCAAATGGTATATCATACATGGGGGCAGAGTTTGTATTTATTAATTTGGAAAAAAAAAATGGCATTTGCCTTATGGCTTAAAGGGTTAATACACATCTGGGCCATATTTTGAAGTACAAGTCAGGGCATTTCATTCAAGAGTTGTAGGCGAACGATGTATCGCTCAGATTTGCCTCATTTTATCATACATGTACAACGGATAATAGCACAAACCCTTGTCGAATTTGCACTAACCCTAAGGAATTTTACTAATTTCACCGGAAAAAAGCAGAGTTCTGGCTCTCTAGTGCTTTGACTGTACATTCAGAGCGCAATTTCAACACCATTAGAAAGCAGATTGGCCGTGAGAATATGCGACCACAATACTCCTGACCTGCGGCAACAACCTAAAGTAAAAAACATCATTTAAGGCGGGCTTATCGAATGTGTTTGCTACTCGAGACAACATGGCTGAACAGCGTACAACTCAGTGATTGAGTGCTGGTTTAAGCCTTGTTTAAGGCCTGTGCAGTGATGGAAGGACATCATGAAGTCTGGAAATCCTTATGTCCCTGAAACCTCTCGAAGAATTGAGTGCGTGTGTCCTTGCCGCCTCGGCCCAAAGCATTAATTCAGCACTCAAGGTGAAAATGAGCCGTTGTGGACAAGATGAGCCAGTGGGAAAGTCTGGAATCATTTCTGATCAGATCATGTACTTAATGGTTTGTGAATTCAACAACAACAACAACAACAACAAGGTTTATTGTACTGTAAAATTACAAAGATGTATATGTTGTAGTTAATTTTTTATCTCAGGTAATTTTTATTTTTCCATTGTTTTGGGTGTGGCACCGTAATATATCCTAATGAATTTGAAACAAAAGAAAAAACAAAAATTACCTGAAATAAAAAATTAACTACAACATATACATAATATATAAATTAAAAACAGATGCAGTAGCTGGTTACCCAAAATAACTAAAAAGCTAACTAGTTGGGTAACCATCATTAAAAATTAAAAATAATATACACGCTAAGGAGATCAGAGAGCATGGAGTAAAATGTGATATACATGTACATTGATTTCAGCCCTTCAGGCCTTACCTGTATTTTCTTTGCACATTAAGGAGGGGGTCTGTATCCCCTAAGCCCCTCCCCTGAAACTGAAAAACACAACTATACCCCCTCTACCAGTACCAGAGATCAACAATTTGACATGTTGTCAAACTCTTCAATTCTATTCTTTTTTCAGGATTGGTAGCTTTAGAAGTTTTTGAGGAATTTGTCAACTCTTCTGGTGTACAAGAGGAAGCGCCAGCAAAGAGAACCTTGGAAGGAATTGTGACTGAGAGTGCAGCATCAAATAGCACATGTACAAGTGGCTTGGCAAGTGTAGATAATCATGTCCAACAACACCCGAAACTGTGTAAAGTATCACGTGGTGTACAGGATTCTCTGGTGGTGGATGAGCAACTTTCAGAGACTTTGACATGGAAAGGTGCAAAAAATTCTCAGAGATTGCAGCAAGATGTATGCACTCTTGCATCTGTCATGGAAAAACTTGTGGAGTCAGCTCATTTTGGAAAGCTAGGTATAATTTAGCAAACAATTTGGTTAAAAATGTTTGCAAACTGGAATATTCCTTGAACGAAGCAGCTTACTGTAACTGCCTGGGTTATCAAGTGCTGCAGTACCCCTTATAGTTTATGACTGACAAATCCCTCAGAAATGATTGACTGTTCGGATGCTGAACACTGCTTTGAAGCACTGTATAATCAGCACAACATGCTTTCAATGTACAATAGCTTGGTTGCATGTCAGCTAGGATGCTTGTGCATCACAACCCTGCAGTCTCTTCTATATTCATTGATTTTTCCACTGAGTGCACTGGGTGCCTGGCATCCTTGTTGTGAAGATTCATGAAGGGTGGCATCATCCTGTGCAAACAATGTAACTGCTGGCCACTATAACAATATCTAAGCACTCTTTGTTGTTAACTCATCAACATTGCATTTTAATGTGAATGTATCAACAAAGCTAGAGGGTAAATATTTCTGGGTTAGGTGGTGTGAAGCAGTTATATTTTAGCGCTTGAGATCACGCATGTGTGATGATGGATTGCTCATGTCATTCTCTTTATTTTGACCAGGTGTGTATAATTATACCACTGGTGAATTGTTGGACAACTTTAAAAATTGCTTGGGGAAACACTGCCACTGTCTAATGAAGAATAAGTACTATTTTATTATAACTGCAATTCAATTTAGTTCCATTATGAGTTGTGTTAAAAAGTTTTCTTAATCCTGTTTACAGAAAAAGAATTTATCAAGAAGAAGTTTGAAAAGTGCAGCAGTGGAAGAAAGACTGTAGGGATTGAAGGGTTCTCGCTATTTATAGAAGAACTTGGAGTGAAAACAGACAGAATCAAAGACTTGTTCAGGTTAAATCTCAAATTTACAATAATGTCTTATACATTTATAGTGCCCCGATAGATAGTGATCTGATGAACTGATGAACTGATATAGTGAAATGATATGCAATTATTGAAGAACTGACCTCCTTTGAAATCTTGCTTTCCCCTTTTCCCACCTCCTGTAAACTGCCTGGCCCCTTTTCTTTCGGGTTCCAGCCCTTCCTGGAGGCATGGTGGTCTTAAGAGATTAGTGCATCAGGCTTGTGAAGGCTTAACTACCTTACCGGTAACTCTGACTCTTTTCCTACCACCCCCTCCCCCCCCCCCCCCCCCAACCCTCCTGCCCCACTCCCTCCTTAATCTATCTTAATGAAGATAAATTGTATTTTAGGTTGCTTTACACAAGGAGAGGTGAGGCAATGCCTACCCTCTCCAATATTACATCTGGGGCCTAGGCGTGCTTAAGGTGATTCCTCAGAAATAAAAGTTGTCGAACGATTTTTTTAAAATTTTCCCTAACAGCTCCCTACCATAAGTTGTTTCAAAAAATTCAATAAGAAAGATAGGTCACCATGCTCGGTAAAGAGATATGATGGACCAATGTTGCCCCATTTATGCCTGTAGCAATACCAATCACGCACGTCATTATTTGATCGGTTCATATTTCTTTTCCCGGTAACCCGTGAAAGCAAAGTTTACAATTCTTCAAAAAACCTTGATAGGTTAAAGTCTCCACCATATGGGAACACTTTGAAATAAAAGTTATAAAAAAGTCACACATCTTCAAATGACACAGACTCAAAACATTCCTCGCGTCCATGTTTTCAAGGTCATCAATTTGCTCCCACGAGTAACTGATTTGAGAACGTTTTTAGCGATATCTTTTTTTCCTGTCGAGGAATTTTTTTTTAAACTTTTTTAACTTAAAAAGCATTAATTTAACATCAAAATGATGCTTTAAAAAATATAGGTCACCATGCTCGTTAGAGAGAAAAAGACAGTCGTATTTTCTAACGAGCTTGCAGGCCTTGCAGTGTCGTTTGATTTTTCTTTTCTCTCTAGATCTTGAAACAAAATTTCAGTTCTTTTTTTCATTGATGATTTTATGAAGCGCCCATTTTTATGCCTGGTGAGGTTTCCGGCCAAAAAAGCAGCCATGTTTTAATGCTGCCGATGTTGCGAATTACGTGTGTTATGCGCAGTACAGGATGCGCAGTGCAATACTGAGGAATCACCTTAAGAAACATTTGATTGATCTCAGTAAAATATCAGGTTGCATGTGCACTGTATTGCCACGCCCAGTCTTCCCTGCTGCACAGGGTGTGTTTACCCGCTGAGAACACTAAAATCTCTAAAATGTTTGTTTTTAGGTCATTTGATTTTAACCGTCATAACCAGCTAACATTTGACGACGTTCTCTTTGGGGTGGCAGCCATGGATGGCTCTACACCTCATGGGGGCCCATCTGGGGAGTTGCGTTGCCGATACATTTTCAAGTTCTACTCCACTGAACAAGAGGGTTTTCTTTCCTTTGACGAATTTAAGTATGTAGCAATTAAACCATTAGGTTCCAGGAAATATCCATGATCCTCTATGAAAGGTCATTGGAAATTCTGAGGGGGATGGGGATCTCAAGAAAAAAAAAACTTTTTTATTAATTTCCTGAAGGCTGGGGGAGGGGACGTTTCATGTGGGAGGTGCAACGTATGTATATTTTCTGGAACAACACAATGACATTAAGATAACAAAAGGTTAATGTTACAGCTTCAAGCTCCGTTCAGGAGAGAGAGGGGGAGGGGAAGGGGGGGGGGTTAAATCTTTTTGGGTTGATGATAATGGATGTGACTGTAAAAAGTACTGTTACAATACAATTGAGAAATGAGCACTAAATGGGACAATGGCTTTGATAGCAGTTGAGCTGATTAACTTCATCTCCCAAGAGTGCCAAACATAAAAATTTAAGAAAAACAAATGGTACCATGCAAATATACTGCAAAAGAGGTTTCATTTGAATGGTCACACTGTAGGATTTCGTCCACAGACTCAAAAGTTAGAACAAATGGTACCATGTAAAAGTACTGCTGAAGAGGTTTCATTTGAATGGTCACATCATAGGATTTCATCAACAGACTTAAAAGTTAGAACAAATGGTACCATACAAAAGTACTGCTGAAGAGGTTTCATTTGAATGGTCGCACTATAGGATTTCGTCCACAGACTCAAAAGTTAGAACAAATGGTACCATGCAAAAGTATTGCTGAAGAGGTTTCATTTGAATGGTCACACCATAGGATTTCATCAATAGACTTAAAAGTTAGAACAAATGGTACCATACAAAAGTACTGCTGAAGAGGTTTCATTTGAATGGTCACACCATAGGATTTCGTCCACAGACTCAAAAGTTAGAACTACACTACATGTCTCCATAATTGACACTGGATGTGAAAGGGTTAATATTTGAATTAATGTTCAGTAAGGTTTGAATTTATCTTGAATGATTTAGAGTAAAAAATATGTCTCTTATTTGTTGACTGTTTCTCGTCGCTACTTCATTGAGACTAATGTTGCCAGTTGGTGGTTAAATTTAAACCATTTTCTGCCTGACATTCCATGACTGTTTCATGTATAAGTTAAAGTAAAAGGGAACCATTCAGGCCAAAAGATCCTGTATTTTTACTCCAAAAGAGGACAAAATACATTTTGGCTGATAAACATTCCATAGGACTCTTAATAGGCCAAAATATTTTTTTAATGTAGAAGCTATTGGGACTGATTGGATCTCTGTTACTTCAACTGCAACTAAACCACTAATATTTGAGAAACAGAAGGTTTTTTTTGTCTGAAAAATACAACAAATTATTTGTCAGTGAAAATGCCAACACCTGACATATAAGGCGGTTATGCTCCCAGCTCTTCATTAGCCTGGATTATTTTGATAGTAGAGCTACATTGTATGCATTTTCCACATCACAGGTCAATGATCGGGGATATTCGTAAAATCCAAGGGGAGAGTACAAAAGAAGATGCTGTCTATGAGGAGGCAAGGAAAAAAGCCAAGTATGTGGCAGCTTGAATCATTTGGTTTATGTCCATACTGTTAAAGTGGTGATAATTGTAAGTGATGTATTAATTACAAAGGTTTCAGATCTTCTTTCTAATGTGCGTTTGCTTTATTCGGCTCGTCAGACTTTTCGGGACAGGACACACTGACAAACTTCTGTTGGCAGACTTTTTGGAAGCTGTGGGTAACCTGCGATTCCGTGGAACGTCTGTGCTGTACCGTCTGCCTGTGTCAATCATCACACTTGCTCGAGATGAAATGTAAGAAAGTCTAAATAAAGATTACAGATCTCAGTCGAATACACTCTTATATCCGTCCTCTTTTCATTATTTGTTTTGGAACAGTTTGTTGCAAACTTCGCTTGATCTGAGAACAAAAGTTATAAGGGCACTTGTCATTTTTCAGTTGTGGCTTGCCATTCTAATAAGTTTTTATTTGTGAGGGCATGAACCAGCCCTGCTCTTGAATTAGAAGTAGTCGTTTTGCAGTGTGTTTCTAGATATTTGAACAGGCAACTGTGAATCATGTAGCCAGGGAGCGAAGAAGTGAAAACAACTTAGGAGCTAGCAGATAGCGAAGGTGCAAAACAAGCTACATGTACTGTAGGCCAGACTGGAGAGCTCAAGCAAAGTTCTCTCTTCCTTTGATTTGCTTAAGAAACGCTACTTAGGACATGTCTTAACTTAGGAGGGCTTCGTGAATCAGATCCCAGGCCTTCAACTCCTGTCTATGCGGGGTGTCTGTTATCGTACGGTAAGGTGTCTGCAAAGCAAGGGTTGGGCTTATGCTCCATATACCATGTCTATCGTGCTGTTCTATTGTCAAGTCTAAAGGCCTTATTCACGATAACTGATCTGGTATATGGCACACTATCCGGGAGTAGACTATATTACACTAAGCACGTGTAATAAACGTTACATGCTCTGTTACAAGTAGTTCATATTCTCATGTGTAATTCTGCACTGCAGCTCAAATTCTTCAGTAAAGAAACGGAGGAGTAATGATAAAGACGACACTATGGATTTTCAAGGAGATGGCTTTCCGATAGAGTAAGTTAATATTTATTATAATACTGTAATTCGTTTTGTTACATGATAACGTTGTTTGTCCCAAAATTGTCTTTTTTTCTGTTTGCACAGTCAAGTGAATGATAACTGACCAATTAGTAGAGAGGCTTAAAAGTGGAGATCTGCCATGTTTTTGTGGATGATTACATGTTTGACTTTTGTTTTGTTTTTCTTGCTTTTTACCCCACCCCCCTACCCCCGCCGAGATATCTCGTTTAGAAGATTTAGAAGGAAGGCTGCAAAACACAACCAGTGTCTTCATTTTGTGAGATTAGTTTGGGTATATGTGGTGAAAATATCGACTGTGCTACCTGCAGGCAGTCCAACTGTAACAAGGTAAAAATAAAGAAAATAAAGATTGTTGTTGAAGATTGTTGTGCTTACGTAGCAGATGCAGTATTTAGCTAGCATCATCTAATCTCCCGTAGGCGCATACCCATCAATAACGGACACTTCTCCTCAGTGGAACGTAACATAAAAGAACATACAAGGGTGGTAACTAACAAGAGGTTGGACTATGGTTGTGTGTGTTATTTTTACAGGGCTGTCACGGATCAGTACGCACTGGCCACACACACGGTGAAAGTTCGTCGAAGTGGAATGTTGAGTGACGTCAGTGTATTGTGGGATACCAGTAAGGGCATCATGGTAACAGGGAGTGCGCAGACTCAACTGGCGTCTACTAAACTGAAAATAGAACGGCTGCCATCCATCAACTGCTTTAACCAGGCATGCGACCCTTGTGTACACATTTTAACTCTTTACGTAATAGAGTGGTTTTCAATTGAGTATTTGCTTTGGTTTTGCATTGCTACGCCTTGTGATTGGTTAAAATATCTCGCGTTACTTTCGAGCAGTTTTCAATTGAGTGTCGAAAGTAATTACACAATTGCTTTGGTTTTGCATTGCTACGCTTTGTGATTGGCTAAAAAATCTCGCGCCACTTTCTCGACCAATCAGAAGTAAAACCAAAACCAATCGTGACCTACTCGCACGCGTTTTCCCGCGCTTGGCGCCGCCTTAGTGAATTTGCTTCGAGTTCCGATTGGTTCATTGGATTGTCTACGTCTGCTGTGATTGGCCAAAGTAATAACTTGGATTTTGTTTTTACGACACTCAATCGAAAAATGCTCTATATCAAACACGAGAGAGCTCGTTTCGTCATGCAGGATTTCCATTACCGAGAAGAGAGTTGAAAACGCGACACGTAGTGGAGTTTTGGGATAAATTTTGAGGTGTTAGAAGTCCTAATGAAGCATTCTCTTTAGTATTTACTCTGTAAGATTTTATTCACGAGTTACAAGCTACTCATAATTTAATAGTTAGAACCATATGCATCTTGCACAGGACAAGGGATAAACAACTGAATACCAAAGGAAACTTCTGCTTATTATTTCAGTTTCATTTGAATGGGCACATTTCTTGATTTGATTTCTTCCACAAGTTAGAATCAACTTGTACAGCACAACCAACATCACCACAGAAAAGTACTGCTCAGTTGCTTTCATTTGAATATGCTCAAACTTCACACGTATCTTCAGGATCGTTTATGTTTTCTTTTTAACCCGTGAATACGCGAAGCGTTAAACGAGTTATTGCAGTAGGGCAAAATTTCTCTCGATCGCTCGGCTGTCAACATTGAGCCCACGATATGTAATGGTCACCTGCCTTACCCATGAGGACGGCGTTGGAGGCAGGGGCGGGAGGGTGGGGAGTAAGATGCAAAGGGTGGGGGGAGGGGGGGTACGGTGGAGCAAAACGCCTAGGAAAGGGAAGGGTCGGTGAATATTGAGCATGCAATATATGATAGTCACCTGCCTTACCCATAGAGACGGTGTTGAAGGAAGGGGTGGGTGGAGAGTTGGAAGCAGGGGGTGGGGGGGGGGGGGGGATCAGTGAAGCAAAACGTCTAGGAGAGTAGGAGAGGGGAGGGTCGGAGCGTTTTGTATTCACGAGTTGGTTCACACGAGCCTTTGATTTTTCGTTAATGCTTTCTTTTCTCATGAGTGTATTCTATCGAATATGTTGTTTATGTAGCAATCAGATGCCAATCAAATGCTGTCCGCCCTGAGGTACTTTGAGCGCGCTATCAAACCAAACTCGGCTGGAAGTAAAGCCGGGGGGCCTAAAGACAGCTTCAACTGGGGGTGTGTGGAGATGCCATCACTTGGAAACTGTTTTGTGTGCATCTGTCGAACTCTTCTGGAGATAATTAAACGGGAACCTCGACTTGTTAAAGTCAAGTCACCTACGTACATTGTAGGTAAGAAGCCATGAATAGTCAAACGATACCCCGATTATAGAGTGTTCTCACTCACGAGAACGGCGGTCATATTGGATTGCTAAAACAATAGGGAACGTTTGAATAAGAATAGAACTAAAGTCCCATAGGATTCGTTTAGGACACCAATATGGCCGCCATTTCATTGTTTTGGGACACCAATATGGCCGCCGTGACGTCACGTGCAAACGCTTTTGAAGCAAAGGAGCTTGCAGGTTGTTTGTGTGTCATATCCGGGTGTTTTTGTTTGTATATCCGCCTGACCGTTACTAACTTCAGCGGCTGACTTAACTTACAAAGACTACCAACTGAATATTTGGCGACAACGTATTTTAGTGACTTTTTACAGACACTTTAACGGAAACGTGCAACGAAACAAGTATGGAAATTAATGTTACACATTTCTGTTTTTGTAATCGCTTGCTAAAAAATATTTCTAACTCGGCTATTTCCTATTTCCAAGGCTTGGAAATGGTTTATTTTGTGGTATCGTTTACAACACCAGTGATTTACCGCTTTATTTAAATGGCCGATCACAAACGTTAAATGAGATGAAACTTCCCTTCTTGTGAGTTTTTTTTTTTATGGTTTTGGCAAACAGGTTTAGCAAATTTAAAAATTAGCTGTTGCCTCTAGGTAGTTGTTATAAACATATAAATACACGTGTACAGTCTGTACCGTATTGTTGAACTTTCTACTAGCCGTGCCTTTATTAGAAGAAATCTTAGGAAAATGTAGCCGGTACAAATATTTTTAGCTTGTTTGCTTTATTTTGATCAGGTGACCTTCATGGTAATTTCCGTGACTTGGTGTGTTTTGAGAAGGTTCTGTGGCGGTTGGGTCCTGTTCTCACACCCGCTAGTTTCATGTTCCTGGGGGACTATGTCGACCGAGGAGAGAATGGTGTTGAGGTATGTTTTAAAGTGCCTATCACCCCTAGAAAGTTATTTTCAGAATCAACTCTATGTACACTATATAGTTGAATGGTAAAATATTTCTTATTTTGAACGTCGTGTTAGTGAGTTATAGAGATTTGAATTTACAAAATGCTAATAAGATGACGTCAACCCGGGATGCCATTTTTCCATATCGTGATGTTGCAGTGTGTTCTTTTTTTGGCAGGTTGTCGCTTACTTGTTCGCGCAGAAGTTGCTGGCCCCATCCAAGTTTATTCTGATTCGTGGTAACCACGAGACCAGAAGCATTCAGAAAATGTTTACTTTCCATAGGTAAGGTGTATTTACACAAGATGGAGTGGTTTGAATTGATTGTCGTGAAACCAACACCAAAGCAGTGGCGGATCCATGGGGGAAGGGTCGGGGGGTCCAGACCAACCCCCCACCCCCCCCCCCCCCTCACCCCCCCCCCCCCCCCCCCCCTCACCCCCATCAGACCTGTGGTTTTCCTTTTTTACTGCTTGTTTGACACAGAAATTCTTGCATTGACGGGATAGCATATCACTATCACTATTCAACTCGTTCCAATGAAACGCGCGTTGCATTTTGCCACTAAACTAAACTGCGACTGGGTGGAGGGAGGGGGTAAGAGTGTTTACGAACGTTTGGACCCCCCAATCAAAAATTCCTGGATCCGCCTCTGCAAAGTTACCACTCTAGCCAAAAGCGGTTTTCAATTGAGTGTCGTTAAACCAAAACCAAAACCAAAACAATTACTTTGGCCAATCACAACAGACGCAGGCGATTCAATGAACCAATCAAAACTCGTAGCAAATACATGTAGTCGGCGCCAAGCGCGGGAAAACGCGTGTGCATGAAAGCCACGTGTGCTTTAAGTTTGACTTCTGATTGGTTGAGAAAGTAGCGCCAGATTTTTTTAGCCAATAACGTAGCTTAGCAATGCAAAACCAAGACAACCGCTAAATTAGGCCCCGTCCACACGTATACGTTTACGTTCGTAAACGCATATTTTTTTTTATGCGTTTAGGCCTCCTGTCCACACGTAAACGATGAAAACGGTGACCCTAAACGGATATTTTCGAAAACGCTCTCCAAAGTGGATATTTTCGAAAACGCCGTTTACCCGTTTACGTGTGGACAGCGTAAACGGATAATTTCGTAAACGCTGATGTCACAGATTCGGACCCAGTCCACAAATAAAGAAAATAGAGCAAAGTACTTATCTACGCATACTCAATGCAGATTTGAAGCGTTTACGTATCGTTTTAGCGTTTACGTGTGGACAGGTGAAAACGAATCGTAAAATGGCTGGCTTCGTGTGGACGGGAGCGTTTTTGATAAATAATATGCGTTTACGAACGTAAACGTATACGTGGGGACGGGGCCTTTCTTTCGACACTCAATTGAAAACTGCTCTATAACTGCTCACAATGCATTTATCAACATTTAACCAAGAACTGAAGTTTCCTTTTCTTTGACGTATGCCAGTGAATGTATACAAAAGTTTGGTGGTGATTTAGGCGAGGAGGTCTGGGAAGCAGTCAACGCCGTATTCGATGTTCTCCCAATAGCTGCCATCGTGGATGATAAGGTAACGGTTTTATTTGCTGTTCACGGTTACTAGTTCTGGTCTGTTACCTTGCCATTTAACTAAAGAACTTGCATGGCCACTGTGCTCAAGGTTGTCACACAATCTGCCCATAAGCGTGACAACCTAAGCAAGGCCGCGACTTCATAGTAAGTTATTTGGAGTATCAGTGGTTTGCTAAGCAGGCTCACATCTGAGGTCTCACGCAAGAACGGCGAAGCCGCGAAAACGAGCCGGGTGCGTGATTAGCATCCCATTCACGAACAATTCCGAATAACCACGATATTGCATCATGGTTTTTCTGCAACAAATATCCAAATAACAATCACAATAAAAATAGACCATAATTGGAGAAAAAGTGTTGTTTGTCTTTTCAGATCTTTTGTGTTCATGGTGGTATTCCGCTGCCCAGTCAAGGTGGAGGGCTCGTCTCTTCGATCGACAACATTCCTAGTGTTCTGCTCGAACCCGAAGAACAAAGCGAGCTGGCCTGGGAGCTAATGTGGGGCGACCCTTTGAGGTAATTACTTCTTTTAAACTGAGAACAAAACCAAGATTTCACAAAAATACTTTACTACCTCATTTTTACATTTTGATATCTACAAAGGACTGGCTTTAGAACGGTTTTCAATTGAGTATCGAAAGTAATTTCGCAATTGCTTTGGTTTTGCATTGCTACGCTTTGTGATTGGCTAAAAAATCTCCCGCCACTTTCTCAACCAATCAGAAGTAAAACCAAAACCAATCGTGACTTGCTCGCACGCGTTTTCCCGCGCTTGGCACCGGCTACATGTAATTGCTTCGCATTCTGATTGGTTCATTAGATTGTCTACGTCTGTTGTGATTGGCCAGAGTGATAACTTTGGTTTTGGTGTTACGACACTCGACTGCAAACCGCTCTAATGGTGCGACCTTGGTTATGACTGTTTATGCTATTTCCTTACGTCTTGCGAGTTTTCTCTTTCGCACCCGATACGTTATGTACAATATTACAATATTCTCTGCTGTGTCAAAGTGCGAGAAAGTAGTGATTATTTTATCGTGTCATACCTTACACAGTTTTCAAATGCCTTTTTAACAATTCTAGCTTACTATTACAATAATGTTAGTGTAATAATTATTATCACACATGGGATGCTCGCGGAGATGTGAAATTGAACACGAGAAGTTCTCCAAAAATTTTCGAAAATTCTCCGAAGGTTGTAGGAACATATGCGATCACTAGTTCCGAAAATTTCCGATTGTGGCCTAAATTTCCGAGGAAGATCCGAAAATGTTTCGATTGTAAACCAACATTCACTCACGTGACCTTCAGTCCCGTGGGACTCGAATGACAAAGGCCATGGCAGCCATGTTGGTGTTCCAAACAAAAGAAGTTAATTAAAATTATTTTGTACGGGAACATCAATATGGCGGCTATGACGTCAAGTGAAAACGCTCTATAACTTGTTTAACATTTAATGAGGGCAAAAGATTTCGATATCTTCACGTTTTACAATGAAGATAAATTTGTCGAGATATGATTTTTTTCGCGTTAGGAGAGATCCTTTTGTTTCACTGAAGTTCAGTTCATATAATAAATAAATGTTGGTATAAAAGTTATCACACGAAACAAAACATATAAATATCGACTTCTTTCTGTAGAAATCTTTAAAACCAGTTCGGAATTTGATTCCATTTGACTATAAATAACCTCAAAAGTAATTTCTTCGTTTTGTCTTTCCCATTATTCACGCCCATTTTACTCTTTTCCACACTGCACGTACCCGGTTAAAAACACGATTGCTTTAAACGTGTTTTAAACTATTAAAAGCACAGTAGATGTTTAGTCTTCTTGCTGTGTGTCTTCCTGTTTTCTCTTGTCTTTCTTTTTAACGAGTGCGTGTTTGGGAGACTCATCTTCGCTTGTCATCAGATTGGACTGGAATCCTTCATCGTTCTCACTTTCACTGCTGGGGGACAGCGGTCCGTCCTCACTGCTCACAGACCCGGCACGCAGGCGAACATCACGTTGCGGCACCGTTAATCTATCAAGGAAGTCACGTAATCCGCTATCTCCGCTCAAGCCTTCCTTGCTGTTATGGAGACCGTACATGAAGTAAATTGCCATACCTATTAACAAAAGATGATGGACTTTTTTAAACGCAAAGAATCGCGTCATCTGCCAGAGCAAAACGACGTTGTTGTTTCTTTTTTCAAATTTTTCCTTCGCTAAGAAAAATGCACTTCCTTGTTTAATTTCGCGGTCTTGAACTTTTTATTATGTTATTTAATAATAAACGCACAAAAAATGATTTCCTCGTTTGCTTTTGCTTTTGCGTGCTCAATCTCTTTAAGAAAACAATACCGACTTCCTCGTTTGATTCCGTGGTCTTAAACTTTTTGTTATGTCAATAAACGCATAAAAAATGACTTCCTCTTTTGCTTTTGCGTGCGCCATCTCTTTAGTACGTTCACTTCAATAAGATAAATTTACTTCCTCGTTCGATTTCCGGTCTTAAACTTTTAATTATGTTAATAAACGCACCAAAATTGACTTCTCTTTTGCTTTTGCGTGCTCAATCTTTTTAGTATGTTTATTTCAATAAAACGTCCCCGTCCAAACAAAACATTAAAAAAATGAAATTGACGAATCAAATAGCTATTTCCAGACATTCAAATAGTACACTCAGTAAAGCCTAAAAGCCAGCCAGTCAGTCAGTCAGTCAGTCAATTTTTTATCTTTTTTTTTTATTCCAAGCAAAAACATTGAAAATAAAATTGAGGGACTAAATAGCTATTTCCATACATTTACACTCAGTATAAAAGTCAAATCAATTAGTCAATCAATCGATCGAGCAATCAGTGAGTCCGTCCGTCCGTCAGCCAGTCAGTTAGTCAGGTAAGTCAGCCTTTCAGGCAGTCAGTGAATCAATCGATTGATCGATCAATAAGAAAGGTACTTACCAAGAAACATCCAGGCAGCAAACCGAGCCCAGGTCCAGCCAGACAAGCTTGTCAGGAGGTAAATATTGAGCAGAATACTGGTGAGAGGGACAAACGGGATGCAAGGAGCCGCATGGATAATTCTGATGTGTCTAGTGGGTAGAAGAAACAGTAGCACCAACGCCAGGATAACAATAAGCCCCATAAGACAGGACACGAAAAGTACCACGGGATTTCGGTGGATAACATGGGGCAAGCCAAGGCTTGGAGATACAGTAATAGAAAAACCTAGAAAAGCAAACAGTAGACAGGCTGCAGCCACTCCGGCCATGCGATGCGTGTCTTCGCTTGGAGTCTCACCCAATCTGCTACGAAAGTCCTTTATACTGTGGTATTCTGTGGACGGCGGGGAGAGTGTTGTCTTTATCCGTTTATACAACGTTCCACAACAAGTGGCACCTCCGTCTTCAGATATGTCCTCGTGCTCTTCATCGCCATGAAAGTCGGACTCTTCCAGAGGTCTGTAACGCTCCAGAAGAACAGCTAAAGGTACCGCAGTGTAGGCCATAAGTGTCCCTACTGACAGCATCTCAACGAGATCACTCAAGTCCAAGAGTAATGCAACAGCTGCCGCGCTCAGGCCACAAAGTAGCGCCGCTCTCAAAGGGATTTGAGTTCTATTGTTTATCTTTGCTAAACTTTGAAATAACAACCCATCGTTCGCCATGGCGTAAATCAAGCGTGTTCCTGCATAATTAAAGGTTAGCAAGGCGGCGGTCATTCCAAAGAAACCCCCGATTGCAACGAAATATTTACCAGTGTGAAAACCTGTATAGGCAAACGCATCAGGCAGCGGGCTGTAAAAACTGAGTTTATTATACGGAATTATAAGGGTTAAGATAGCAGTAGTGATGAGGTATATAAACACTCCAACGTAAGTGCTAACGGCATTACCGAACGGCACTACTCGCTTGGGGTTTTTAGTTTCTTCGCTTGCCGAGTTAATGATGTCGAATCCGAGAAACGCAAAATAAGAGAGAGCGGCTCCCTCCATAATGCCGTTGAAACCATAGGGTGCGAATTTCTCAAGTGTATCCCAGTTGGTGGTGTCCATGAAGTAAAATCCAGAGAGTATGACAAATAGAATGACCAGCAGATTGATTGTGGTCGCAAGTCGCATAAATAAGGCTGGTTTTCGCGGCCCTGTAGCGGATAGAACAGTGAAAATAATAACTATAGCAAAAGCTACGAAATCTGGAAACGGACGAAATCCTTCCACATCCCAGTTCGCTACATGTTCTTTCATGAAGCTGTACATTCGATCACCGCTAATGGAATTCATAAATTTGCTAAATTCGTTCCCTAGCAGTGCGATGGCGAGAATGTTTTCCAAAATAACATTCCATCCTATTATAAAAGCCCATATCTCGCCGAGAGCGATGTAAGTGTAAACATACGAAGACCCTGTCCTTGAAACTCGGGCGGAGAATTCGGCGTAACACATAGAGGACAAAATGGCCGGGATTGCCGCTATAACAAGGGAGATGACAATAGCGGGGCCAGCTGTATCTCGAGCGATCTGCCCAGTAGCTACGTACAAACCAGGGCCCAGCATGGAACACATGCCCAGTAAAGTAACGTCCAGTATTGTCAGACACCGGTTGAATAATGTATCTTCGCCTGCAAGATCGTGCCTTCTTGAACGGAACAAAAGTTTTAAGAAATTATTACAGCTCATTTTGGTTCACTTCCTGTGCTTTGGGCCAATAGAGCAATCCTTAAACTCTTGAATTCAGCTTGAATTTGTTGTTAGAAGAGAAACGGAAGGTTTCTGAACATAGTTATATTTATTCCTGTTTCTCTCGCTCTGTCGCGATAGTTGATATTTTCCCGCTTGTTGTCAGTATTTCAGATAGATTAACTTCAAGGTCGTTTCTTGGGCAGCGCATATCAAACGAGGACCGATATGCAGCATTCGAATATCCACTTGAAGTGACAGGACGCACTTTCTTTTATACAAGGTCGAAGCAATCACGTATCCTCCCTGCTTCACTACTCCTCAACTATGCCACAAATTAACTTTCAAATGAGCCTTATTACGTGTCAACTCCTTTTGTTATTTTTGGATGATGACCTGATGCAGCTCTACTGTCATCTGTGTAAACATTTATTGTAAGCTTCCTTTGTTTCTATAATCCTTCTGTGCAACCTGCTTTTGTTCAGACGTCAAAAGTCTTATACATAAGAAACATCTTCCGTTCTATCTAAAACAGCTGAATTGCTAAGGAACTGCATCGGTTGATTGCATCTTTTGTTTCATATTGTATACCGCCCTCTTAAACAAATTACCATTTCAATTAACTCCTTTACACTACGAATTACTGAATAATTTTGCAGTCCTTGCCGCAATTAGCATAAGTAAAGGGGCCGGTTATTAAAAAAAATTAAATAGTGCTTAACAAAACCGCGGTGTAACCAAATTATTTAAATTTGGCCAACCCTTATATTTAAATGTGTTTTTTTACTGTAAACAGTATCCAGAAAGCATATATCATAGACTAGAAAAACAGCTATTTATAAACAGATGCGGAGGGCCATTAATTGTCTTACACCGTGGTCTAAGTTCCGGCCCTAAGTTTTTGTGATATTTGGGGACGTCATGTTCTATTTTAAACTTCCCAGAGGCTACGCAGCGGTTTTGTGATAAAAGCACTTTATTTATTAATATTGAGTTTTTTTGAGACAGTAAATGAGTGTCGAAACAGCGAAGATTGTCATGTTTGTTTAAAAAAGCAAATGTTATGTCCAAATTACATCAATAAGGTGGAAGGATATATTCGAGAAATTGAGAACGTGGTGGAGACTTTAGAACGAGGCTGAGCTAAAAATATGGCGAGTAAATTGCGACATTTCAATTTTACTTATTTCAGTTTCTTCGAAACAATGGAATGCATTATGGTCAGAAAATAATACAGAACAAACAAACTTTCGAATGCGATTGAATAAACGTGTTTCAAGGGCATTTTGATGTTTTGATATCAAAACTCTGCTTGAACATTCGTAATGTATTATAATGTATTTCATTTTTATGCATAAATTTTTTATCGTACATAAATAAAGGTTGTCTGGCTGCATGTACGTATATCAGACTGAATTCTTGAAGAGAGAATAAACCTTTATCAGTTTCTACTGACTTTTACAAGACACATGGAAAGAACTGTAAAGGAAAATTGTCCCGATCGCGATATTTCAAGTTGTAATCCGTTTTCCTATACTACTTATTAGTGGTTACTGCCTTTCCTGGGTGAAACGCCACTCTTGGAATTTTGTATGATGATTTTCAAGGGTTTGATGACCTTCCATTTTTTTTGAGCTTTTACGTTATTTTGTCCCCTTAATTTATATTTCTTTGCTTTCACGTTTGGCGTTTTTGTTTTTCGTTCCATTTCAAATAATGAAGCAAGCTTAAAGCAAGGTCCTGGTCATACGTTGTAATTTGAACGTCGTGGTAACTGTTGCGTAATAGCGAAATTATAAGGATTTGTATGGGGAAAATTCGCTCCGAATTTAAGCGTAAAATTAGGAACGATATTTGAATAAAACTGGCTCACCTGAACTTCTTTGTGTGTTTACTTGTGTCTTGAGTGGTTTTTGGGTCGATTCGAAGCGATTCCAGCGAGTTTTAGTTCCACTGTTTCTTCCTCCTTCTTCAAATATCGTTCCTCCGTACAAATCCTTATAATTTCACTATTACGCAACAGTTACCACGACGTTCAAATTACAACGTGTAGACAACACTTGAGCTTGGGGTACCTGTGGTCATACTCAAGAAAACACGATATTTCCGCCGGGACACTGGGAACGAGGTTGGCTGGGACACTGTTCCTTTAGCTTTCCTTAACCACTATAATAAAAACAAGACTCTACCGTTGTCAAGGAGCTGTATGAATTGAAACTGATCAGAATGTCTCGTGTTTTAGGCCAGAAGATGTAAATCCTAAAGTTGTAGAGGAACTCAAGCGAAACGAAGGATTCGTTCATAACAAGAGACGAGGCACTGCGCATCTGTTCAGGTAAGAAAGGCTCTTCTTCTAAAACTATTTTGGGCGGCGTGGCTTCACTTTAAGCCGTGAAATAGAAATAAGACATGTAGACAATTGGACACTAAATTCATTTTCTTTTCCTTTTTTTTCCCCTTCTTTTTTTTTCACTTATCAACAATGATTGAATAATTTTGTTATGCGGTTTTTGTAATATCACTCGACTAACGTTTAGAATATAAAGTCTCAGTCAAACTATTGTCAAGGCGTTGGTGGTGACATCGTCGTCGAAGGTGGAGTTTAGACCAAAAGAATCGAGCCTGCGAGCAAGCTCTCGGGCTCGGGCAGTCGGGCTCGGGCTCGGGGTTTGGGGGAAGAAAAGGAGCGAGAGCGGCATTCTCGATTTTCGAATTGCCCATAATATACTTTGTTTGCCCCTCACATTTTGCATAAACTATTGTTTGTAAATGCCCTTGGGAGGACTGCATATTCCCGAGAGCATTTCAAAACAATAGTTTATGCAAAATTTGGGGGGCAAACAAAGTGTATTATGGGCAATTCGCAAATAGAGAATTCAAATTCGTGAGACATTGCTGCAAGCTTTCGCTCCTTCCCCCCTCCCCCTATTCCAACCCCTGAGCCGGAAAGCTTGCTCGCAGGCTAAAACGAAGCCGGAAACGACTCGGGTCTAGGCAATGGCAGTACAAGGCTCTTTGTGTCGTTTTCGTTTTTTCACACTGTTGACGTTGTTGCAGTTGGAAGGGCGTCTTACTTGATCGCGAGCGCGAAAACTGATCCACTGTCGCGGAAGGCGGTGACTTGCTTTCAAAATCTTTTAAAGGGAGGCGGAAGTGATTGTCTGAGCTGTTGTTAAATTCTTCCAGAGTTCATGGCTCTGTCGAACTGTTCGAGTGTCTCTTAGCAAAGAGTGAAGAACATTTCCATTAAGGGCCTGTGTCTGGGTGGGGAAGGCGGTGTGGTTTTCTAGCGTTCCGGATGAGAAGGGACTTAACACCCTGATTCCATATAATTGTGCTCCTAAAATGGTCTAGTGGAAGGTCGGGAATTTGTCGGTATTCTTAGTTTGGTACTCTTAACAAACACAGAAGATGGAAGGCAATAGAGGTTAGCCATTTTCTTCTCTTCTTGTCTATAGTGCGGACGCCTTGGACGCCTTCTTGAAAAGAAACAGCCTTACCCACGTGATCAGGGCACATGAAGTGCAGGAAGCTGGCTTCCAGGTTAGTCACTAAGGCACTGACAGTAGGCGGAATAAGTGCTTTTCATCCGTTGGAAATACAAAAATTTGGTTTGATAAGGTAAATAGCGTTCCGCCCAGATTCTAAAAATAGAAAACTCGCGCAGCATCATGGGATTGAAATGCGTACAAACATTCAAGAACTATGCAGAAAGCTACGAAAAAAGCAGGTGCTACGAAGCACTGTTCTTGGGTACAACTCGACAATTATCCTCAACATGTACAGGAATCGCAAAACCTGGTGTTTCCGAGGCAGCCATTCTGAAATATTTGTCCGCATTTCGATCCCACAATGCAATGCTGCCAAATATGACGTCACCTGGGCGGAACGCTATTGGTCGCAGTCAAGAGATTCAAAAGCTGACGTTTCGAGCGATCGCTCTTCGTCGGCCCACGCCATTGGTGGAAACATGATAACGTGAAAAACAAGAAGAAATTAGTTGAAAGAAAAGCGTTCGTTGCTGTCAATCAACCTGCGCCGTGGAAAGCTACCGTTTGTTTTAAAAACTGGCGAAAAGCGGATGCTTTAGTATGCTTCCTGTAAGTTGAAAAAAAAAACAAAGACAAAATATCGGTAGAAAATAGTACCGTAACTTGGATCTTTATTTGCGCTTCACTTGCAGGTTCAACAGAACGGAAAACTGCTCAGCGTCTTCTCGTCGTCGCATTATTGCGGGGGGTCTAATGAAGCTGCGTGCATCCTGGCGCATCAGAACAAACTGCGCACAATTCGACTGGATACTACGTAACCAGTAATAAGCATATTCAAAGGGTTATATACTCCAATGTGGCAATCTCCTGCCCAAAGTCCTCATGTGTCTTGTTCAGCGGTATGTCTGGGGAAATAAGAAATCGTGCGGCTTTCTTATACTGACTCTGGGCATGAGATCGCAAACAGCCAATCAAAAAATTTAATGTTTTTTCCATTATCCCAGAGTTACCCTTGGCGACCTACTGTTTACCAGAGGGCTCTGGGTACGAGATTAACAATTAGGAAATCTTGTTTCTAGAGCCCATGTTCATTTTGGTCAGCACTTAGGAAGCATTTGGTCTCCGCTGAGCTGGAACGCACGGAATCTGGGCACGAGATTACCAATGTGGTTGAGTTAGAGGTCTGTTGTCATATTTGTTTAACAATCTGTAAGATGAACTATTTAAAAAGACGATATTACTGCAAAAACGGTAAAATTTATTGAGTTCATATTCAAAGAGGTCGTATCCAATGTTAAGTTGTAAGAATGTTACGTTTTACATTATAATGCACCCTAAAAAGATTATTATTTTTTTAAAATATAAAATCCACGTTGCATCCTTTCTTGTTACAGTTGAATATACTGTATTTGTATACTTAGTAATTGTTATACTAAGAATATTTACAGTCGTTCGTTAAAGAATAGCGAATTTAGAACACTAGAGACGTCACGACGGTCTTTTAGACATAAATTTTGGACTCGTGAAAACGCTAAGTTAAAAAAAAAAAAAAAAACAGAGAAGAAGACGATTCATGACGTTTATCACAAATCGGTAATCAACGTTCTTATCTCCGAGCAAGTTTAAGTTGTGTTTTTCTCGGCTTTTTTCATCAATGAAAAGCTAACTTTAATTGAAATACTCTAAATGCGATGGAGAGAGGTAGAGGATTTATAACGTAACGTTTTTATTTTTTTATCCGAACAAGTTTAAGTTGTGTTTTTCTTAGCTCATTTCTTCAATGAAAAGCTAACTTTAATTAAAATACTCTGCATGGGTTGGGGAGAGGTAGAGGATTTCTAACGTATGAACAGGGAAACACATCATAAAGCGATAATGACTGTTTCTAGATACGAACTATCGGTGCCTTTCTCGTTTCCAGTTTCTTACTGAATAAAAAGCTAATTTTATTGACGACGGAAATTCCTGAATAAACAATGTTGTTTTGTCATGTGTCTATTTTTTTTTGCCGCCTGTATTTGACACTCACAGCTGTGCGGGCTATTCTTCTTCGACTACCCTCCCCCGGTGTCTTTTAACCGAGTGCAGACGTCTACTGAATTGAAAGCCTTCTCACAATCTATTTCTCTTTTAGCAACAGAACAATAAAGGCTGATTCACACTAGCGACGGAAGCGACAGAACCGAACCTTGAAATGGGTCAAATTTACGCATCACTGCCCCCCACCCCATGGCTCATAGGAGCCTTTGATTTCTTAGCATAGCCGTTAGTCTAATTTCACCGCTGCCAAAATTACCTACAATATAGAGACTTCGAAATCTAGAATTGAAAATACAGAATTGCTCAATTAGTCCAGCACTTGTCCAAACGATGTCTGTGATTCGCTAAGAAAACAATAGATTTGTCTCGCTGGGATAGGGATTAGGGATAGGGGCATTCTTCAAGTGATATATCAATTGTATCGTTGGCCAATCACAGACATCGTTTGGACAGCTGCGACCCCGCTATTAATATGGCTAATCCTGAAACAAAAAAATAAAGTAATGTTTAAATTAATAACATTTATACTCGGTAAACTAATGACTAAAATACGAAAAAAGCAAGTGACACACTTAAACACCAACCCCGTGGTCTGGCAGTACCTTACGCATGCGCACAACCATATCACCCTGGCAGTGGCAGCCATGGACAGCTGTTTCGTCCTTATTAGGACTTTTTTTTTGTCAAATTATTTATTTACATTGCCATTTGTTATTATACAATAATTGGATGATTAGATAGATTTATAATTAATTAGGTAAATCACATAAAATCATGGGCTGATTACATAATAGCGTCATAAGGGCGATAGCCCTAGGGTAGGGTTGATAGTAATAGTAGGAGTGATAATAATATTGATTCGTGTCCAGGCACCCCGCACGGAGTCCCGCGAGTGCTAAGGCCCCCGGGAAAGCTGCGACCACGGCCGGGACCTCAGCGCGCGCGGAGACGCGCGTGGGCTGGGATCAGGGGTATATATTTTATAGTTAGTTACACAAGGACCCGTAGGGTCTTATTTTCTATTTTACAGAGTAGCGCCTTATGGCCCCAAGATTTCACAAACTCCTGTGTACAACTGAAATTATAAGCAGCGCGTATTCGCGCGCGTACTCGGCCTTTGATTTTTGCTAATTACATTATTGGGGGTGGAGGGTTGCCCCTCGAAAGTGTGGAGGTTGCTCGCCGCCCAGAGTTCATTTAGAGCTATATTGACAAGAAAGCAGGTCAGAGCGTTCGACCTGGAGTGCTGGGCTCCTGAGGGGACGCCTTGCTTGAAAAAACAAACTCAGGACGGCGAGAAGCCTACGGGTTGGGGATATCATTTGACAATCAGTGTGAAAAGCCACTAGTCCGGCAGCAGGCCACAAGAACCTTGCAAATGCGTCCATACGATGTTTTATTGCAAATTCTAATAAGAATTATGCGCTTTAGAAATAATCCGAGTGATGACACTTCATATCTGTTGGGCATCTTGATTTACAGGGGGGAGGGGCGGGGTACCTATTTATGACGTCATACATATAGATGTGGTTAGAATATTAGACTTTCTGACTTGTTTTTTGCTCTTTTGCCATTAAAATGTAATAAATATTGCATTTGGAATACATTTTTAGTATAGTGCACATTATGAGTGAGTAAGGGGGAAGGGGGGGGGGCGTGTAGGGACTGATGACGTCATAGGTGATAGGCGATAAATATATCAGATATACTTTGTTTTTCCTCGTTTTTTTTTTTCAATTCCGTATTAAAAGTTTCCTGAGCACTTGCTTCACTAATTGAGAATAACAGAGAGACTTTTGATGATGACGTTATATTTATTTCACTATAGATCTGCACACGTCACTTACGCTGATAATGAGTTTAACCGAAGGTCCTTGGAAATCTTTTTCCTACTTTCAGTGGTTAAGCTAATTCTAACTTTTTGATTAACAATACTAAAGTTTGTTTTAAATCCGGCTTAACAACAGTGCATGATTTCATGTAAATAGTCACTCAACGACCTCCCTTGGTGCGCCTACGGTCTTGGTAAGCTCGTTCTGGCAATCATTCTCACCACTGCATCTACAGAAAAGAGTACACGGTAACTTGTTGCGGCTGCACCTGCATCTCATGTTCCTACAAGGTGTATCGTCACCACAGCTGCACTTGATCAAGTCCATGATCTCATATGGTGCCAATGACACACCTTCTGGTACTGTCGTAGGTAGTAGTGACTTTGATGGCTCGCGCCTTGTGTAGCCATACTCGGTTGGATCAACTTCAGGTGGATCCAAGGCCAATGCGGTCTTCCATATGTAGGTTTGTAAATGGGATCTCTTTACATTTTCCGCAAAGGCTTCCGAGGTAGGAGGCAGTGATTGGATCTTTGGGGCGGATGATGCCGCGTTTCCAAACTTCGCTGCCCATATCTTGTATCGTATATCAGACATGGTCTTCTCGTTCACTTTGTTACTGTAGCAACTACCGATGAACATTGTAGCTTGGTGAATGACCTCAGGTAGTGGTGTATCTAAGCATCCCAGCTTTGACAACGAGCTTGGAGCAGCAACAAAATTCTTCAATACAGTCCCTTTACCAATACCGAATAATGTAGGAACAGTGTCGCATCCAGACAGAGCATGTGCTGCTGGTAGGCCAGGTATGATTGCACGATGAGCGTGAACAGTGGCCTTGATGTCGATTAGGGATCTTTGTTGGATGGGCGAGCCCATAAACATATCACAAGACAGGCGCTCCATCAAGTAGTGGTACAGCAGAAGGATAAAAACATCTGTATCATCAGCAAGCACAGCCACAGTACAGCTAGGCTGGGTCTTCGCACACATGATGGCCTGTTGAGCGATGATGTTATCGGCTTCTTCGTGTGATGTCGCAATGTCCTGCCTTGTGATGATAGCGCCTTGGTGGATTTCTGTTGGCGCATCTTCGCTTCCTGTAATCACTAGCTTGTGACTCATCGTGTATTTGCAATGGAACGTGGTATCCTTGATTATGTTCTGGCAAATGGTGGACATCAGCTGCTTCTTGTTGGCAGATACAGTAAGAACCGCCTTCTGTGAGGGAAGAGGTGTGGTCTCTGTTAGTTGATACACCCTGCTGGCCTGACATGACCTTCCATCTCTTGTGGTGCTCTTGGTGCTGTACTCGAGATATCGATCAAAGATCAAGAAAACATCTACTTCAAGCAGTTTCTTCGATAGGTACTCCTTGAAGTTGTTGACGTAATCAACGATGGTACCCTTAGCAGGCCAGTGCACAACCCACAAGACAGCCGAGCCATCCAGCACAACTGACCCAACCTCTGATGCACTACGTCGTGATGATGCTTCCTTTGCGAGTCTGCTTTTCAAGTCAGATTTACCTTTGCAGATCCTCATTGTTCCAGAGTCGTGAAACATGGACGTTGGCACCGGAGACAGCTCATAGTGGCTAAGTACATCCTGAATGTCGATGTCTCTAGAACTTGCTTGTATTCCTATTACTCTGCTGTATATCACTGAAGTGTTGAATACTTTCTTCGATCCAACTGTAATGCACTTCTTGTTGCTTTCTGCGACAGTCTTGACTTTCTTTTTGATAGTACTTCTGAACCCCTCTGGCCAGCTCATTTTAAACTCTTTCATTTGGGTAGTGCCAATTTCAACTGAGTCTTGGCAGTTAACTGAGCCATCTGACACTTGACCTGTCACAATATTCACGATGGTTGGTGGATGTGATGTGGCATCCAGTGGATCAATGCTCAGGGTCAACTTCTCTCGAATGCTTCCTCGATCCGCACTATCTGATACTATTCTTGCCTTTGTCTCCTCTTTGTGTGTTTCCTGCATTCTTTCTTGCTCATTTCCAACTACGTCAGTGATGTCTTGCTCCAAACGAGAGAAGATGTGCAGACCAAGGGCCCACGTCTTGAGCGTCTCAGGCTTCAGGGTTATTCCGATAATCCCCCCGGGTCCATGGCCATAGCGCATGAAAGTGGTCTCGATAAACATGTCGCTCCAAATGCCATTCCACAGCCCAGGAACATGGTGCATCACGTGCTCTCCTCATCACCACAAAAGATACATTGTTCTTTGAATCTAAAATATTGCAGATGGGAACGACGCTTTTTAGAGGGCTGGTTTGCTGGAATACTGCTGGTACTCTTCAAATGTTGTTGGGAGGTATACGTGGAGACACAACTCCTATGGACATCTATGATTAACTCAGGGTTTTTTCTTAGCTTCTCTTCAAGCTCTATATGTATAGAATCCTTGTACTCTTTGCTAAAATGTATGATTGTTTCAATACGAGCAGGGCCGGCATGTGTTCTATCCGTCTTGCCGTCACAATCAAATTTGCTCTTAAAAATGCACTCCATTCTAATCACGGCTTTATGCAAGCTACAAGGATAAAAATGATGAATACATTATTATTGTTTCGAACTCTTTCAGAATAAAAACTGACAAAATAAACAATAATTTTGATTTTAAACCCCGATTGAAACAATAAAAACGTCGACATTTATCACTCTGAGACTCAATTAAATAATAAAACAAGTGTTACAGCTAAGATATTGGGTTTTTTAAGCAGAAAAAAAATCGGCAAATGTTGATTCATCGTTAGAGCAATTTCAAATTAAAAACGTCAAATTAAACAGGGATTTTTGTTTCAAAACACGGTAAAAACAATTAAAATAACGACATTTATCACTCTGAATCTCAATTCAATAAAAACAGTAAGTGTTTTAGGCAAGATATTGTATTTATTTTGCAGATATACTTACAGTTCTGACAGAACAGCATGGAGGCCGCCATCTTGGATTTGAAAAACCGAGGGTTCCTGGGTCCTAGTGTCCATTCCCAAAATTCTTCAAATTCGGTTATTACCGGTTTTGTTTGCGTTTTTTCATTTTTTTTTTTGCACCTCATCATCCATTTTTGTTAATAAAAACACCTAGAATCTAAAAATAATACATAAAACTCGGCTTACAACTTTCGCCACATGGTGCCCAATTCTATGCATACAGATGTCTATGCAGGGAAAAATGATTGCTTGATATCTCGAAATGCCCAAAGATTATGGGATGTCATCAATCGGATTATGAAAGGCAATACCTAAGACTAAAAGAATATGCATTAAAACATTGTATGGACCCATTTGCAAGCTTATGGTAAAAATCAACATCTGGCTGCCGGACTACACGATCAGATCGCGGGTGAAAGGGAACACTCGCAAAAGGCGTGGTAAAAGGTTTCTATTTTGCCGCATATAGCACAGCGATCGCTCACTTGGAACCTTTGCCACCGTTTGAGATAAGATCTGGTTTTAACGATGCCGTGAGCAGCAAAGGGCACTTACAAAACGACGTTTGGTATTTTATTGCCTTGTTTTCACTAATTTCTTTGATTTTAACCAAAAAACTATTGCAGTGCAACAAAAAATATTCTTTCAATTTTTTATCAGATTTTCTTATGCAAGTAAGTTTATTGCGCATGAAAATCGCCTATTGGCTACGAAAACAAAGAAAATTAGTTTGAATTTGGTATGAATTTATCATGAATATTCAATTAAATTGTTTGTTTTTTTTCTGACACCTTTTTCGCGAAGAAAGAACATGGCGAACCTGAAGCGGCTAAACTTGAAAGCTGTATAGTTATTTTAAGGGCAAGGAAACCGCCGTGGTTAGAACTGGAAAATGTAACTGTCCATGATGTATAGAATGGTACAAGGCCAAACATGCGGAGGGCGGCTCACAGAACTTTGCAACGATCGATGGTTCCATACACGTGGACTGATTCAACGTCGAATATTTATGAAGGCAACCCATTCATAACAGGTAAATAAGCCGTTGTGAATTTCGTAGTTGCTCTCGAGAATTACTCCGTTTGATATACATGTTGACTAATTATAAGATTTTAGCAAAATATATTTAGACTGCCAGCAGTCTCATTTCTGGATCAGTAGTCGACCGACATGAGCTAATCGCGCGCGCGATTGAAGGTCCCAATTCCTCGCTCGCGCGTATTATCAGCTCGACCAGTATATATCTCGCTAACTTAAACTCGGTTAACTCGAATTCCCGCCAACTCAAACAAAATCCCGCGATTTCCCCTGGATTTAACTCCTTATTTTCAGCGATTTATTATCAGCTAACTCGAACTCCAACTAATTTGAAATGAAATTTTATTTTAAATGAAATTTTAAAATGGGAATTTAATTTTTTTTTTCCATCGGAATCGGCATACCCTAATTATGTGCGTTTGTGAAAGTGAGATTGCTAGCATTTCACCCAACGTTTGTTTACACTGTTCTCGCTTCTCTCCAGGCAAATACCAGGAAACAAGTGAGAAAAGGAGAATATGGCAGATGCAATGTGGTTCCTAAAGATGAATTCTTTTGCAAAAAGGTAAGCTAATAAGTTCCATTTGTATTCTATTTTTTAAGCTAATAAGTTTCATTTGTACTCTATTTTTTACGTCACAAATCTGTGAAACTTGATGTTGCCATGTCATGTCAACACCCTATGCCCTTGCCCCCTACCCTCTTGTTTTGCGATTTTTAAGTCATCCTGACTCTCTTATATACAGGTTAAAAATCATATAAAAACACCCGGACAGCAATATAGACTAATACAGACACCCAAAACGCAACACTCATCTACAGAAAATACATGGCATGTACGCCTAACTCAATGCTTTTCAATCGTGAAATTGCGTTGAAATCTTACTAAAGAAGAAAGATCGGAGCAATATAAATCTTAAGGAGAGAAAAGTATTAGACATTTTGGACTTAACTTAGTAATTTAGCAATACATCGATCAGTACTCTTGGATTTGCTCTGACGAAGGGGTAGCGCTCCAACGTGAGCTTTTCAATATCTTCACGGTGGCCAATTTACCTTAAAACTCAGTTGATCAATCCAAATGTTTCGACTAAGCATCACAGTTTCATTAGAAACTAATCCCTTTATTCCCTTGGACAGTAGGCCTTCCCATTTGCCTTTGTTATGCGAGTCAAAATAGAGAGGACTTCCAGACACCATCGAAAGTTAGAATGCATTTCAATCAAGTGTCTAAACTAATTTGTGCGCGCGTTGTCTTCATTTAAAGAATCTGACCCACCCAGTTTGCGTTGCGCGCCTACGTTGGTTCATCCCGCCATTTTCAGGGCCCCCGAAAGTCCATTCTGTATTGTAGATGAGAAATCACTCGTGCAAGAGGTGATATGCTTGTCCAAATATGGAATAGAGCCGTATCATAACAATAAGAGAAGCGCGCAATGCAAACTGGGTGGGTCAAACTCTTTAAATTTCTTAAAGTGCTACTGCGATCAAATTTTTGATTTTCATTTTTTTACATCTTCGTGTACAATTACACTTTCTTACTCATCTTGCCAAATTTAAATCCATTACGAACATCAGAAGTCATTTTATTTTAACACTTATGTCCGAGAATTTACGGCCGCCATTAATCAACCTTGTTCCAAGGCTTGGTTGCGAATAGGATAAAGTGACGTCAAAGGCTTAAACATACCTCACGGGTTGAAATTATTGCCCCCGCAGGGTTTTGGCCCAGAGGCCAAAACCCGAGGAGGCACCCTAGCATTCCCCGGGTGTATATGTTGTGGTTTAAATTTTTCTTTGGTTTAAAAATTTTCGAACCAGTTTGATTTTGATTTTCCTTTGTCTCAGATTCATTATCATAATGTGACACAAAAGAAAACAAAAATTGAACTGGTTTAAAAAATTTTAAACCAAAGAAAAATTTGAACCACAACATATACATACAAGGACAAAGAATATTTGTTGAAAAAGTAAGAAATGTGTTTGTAGTGGGCGAAGCATTCTCGATTCAGTTGACGAAACTAGGCGCGCACGGTGGTCTCGGGTAATATTTTAGCAAGCGCGCACGGTGGTGTCGGGTACTTGCAACCACCAGGTCGCATTTCGTCACCTTTGAGCTTCGCCATCTTCTAGCAGCATCTTGCGGGTGTGCGGAAAACTCAGACCCAGCGGAAAACTCAGACCCCGCGAGATTACAAGAAGTTTTCTTCCTAGAAACCTTGAAATAATATTAAAAAACTGATTGTTGGACACATCGCATGCTTTGAAGCGCTAAAATAATATCAGCCTCGGAATTCATCTAAATAAACGTGTTTTGTTGCGATTAATTCCTGAATGGCGCTCTCTTCAGGTGTTTGCTCAACGTAAAATACGCAACTTCGTTAAGACAAATCTGAGCGCTTCTACACTCGCAAACACGGGAAATCCGTTCTGTCTAGCACTATGGATAACTATGAATGAATACAAGTGACTAAATTTGACTAAAATTTTCGCGACTCTCTTTTTTATTTTTTTTTTCAGTGAAAAGTAACCGAAGTGCCGGCTGCTATTTTAAACCATGTTTATAGTTTTTCCCTGTTTGGTCGAAAACGATGAACCGGGCAAGATAAATATCTCGCTGTTATCTTCAGTTGCCAATTAACAGGAAGTGCATTCTGTCGACGACAATCAAAGTAAATCTGCACTGGTGGGGGGATTGCGTGACAATAAAACATTTTACGCGAGGTGAAAAGAATTGATCATGAGTGAAGTTTATTTCTTTTGTAATTTCGTGGGGTCTGAGTTTTCCGCTGGGTCTGAGTTTTCCGCCGGGTCTGAGTTTTCCGCCGGGTCTGAGTTTTCCGCACACCCGCATCTTGCAGCATTTGAAGGTCTTGCATTTACGAGTTCGCGTTTCGCCATCTTCGAGAAGCATTTTAAGGTGAGTATTTTGCACTTCAGTGATTTCTTTGAATTCAAAAGCATTCAACAGTACTGAATAAATTTGGTTTGTCAGACACAAATCAGCAACGGGGTCGACAGACTCGATTCAACAGATCGCAAATATCTCAGAACAGAATGATGAATCTCAACTCAAACGTTTGTAACACTGAAAACTCAGAGTTGCATCGATATTTTCAGATCATTATATTGTCTACAAATACATTGTTGCAAGTTTGGTTATTGTTGTAATGGTTTCTGGTGACCTGTTTTTTGTTTCTTCAGTTTTTTTTTTTTCAAAAATTACACGAATTTTTAAAATAACATACAATATGTTGCTGTTACACAGAATATAAATACAATACTATATGATTGTAATAGATTCCATTGTCAAATTTACAGATAAATATGTCGACTACTTAGTACATGCATGTGTAAAATGCTTGAAACGTTAATTTTTCAACAGTCGTAGGCACAGTATTTATATTCAATACACATCCCATAAACAGGTTATCAAAAGCGGGGGCAGCTATAGTGAACACTATTTCTAGTAATAACAATAAGCGTAGAGAATTGCACGAAGAACAAGTCCAAAGTTTTTGTTGCTTTTCGCGTGATTTTCAATACTTATTGTTATTATAATTTCAACCCGTGGGCCCGTGAGGTATGTTTGAGCCTTTGACGTCACTTTATCCCATTCGCAACCAAGCCTTGGAACAAGGTTGATTAATGGCGGCCGTAAATTCTCGGACATAAATGTTAAAATAAAATGACTTCTGATGTTCGTAATGGATTGAAATTTGGCAAGATGAGTAAGAAAGTCTAATTGTACACGAAGATGTAAAAAAAGGAAATCAAAAATTTGATCGCAGTAGCACTTTAAATGGCTAAGTTACCATTTTTAGTGTCACTTTAAAAAGCCAGAATACATCTTTATATCAAGGAAAACCCAAACATAAGGGTCCAGTTAATTATTCTCCCAGTGCTCTAAGAGTAAAAATAAGTGTTTTGGGCTGCAGATGGCCAGGATGAAAATTGGGCTAATTTTTTCAAGTTTATCGATTGTGTCTTGGAAAACTCGCTAAAAAACTCTGATTATGGTCTACCTTCTCTTCAAAAATTCACTTAATATCTTCCTCTTAGTGTTCTGTAAGCATTTTGTGTACGACAAAGGTACTTAGTTTTAATTTGAGGCAGTTTTCACCCAAAATCCTCAAAATTACCATGATACAGCTCCTTTAAAAAACTCATGCACTGCACTATGAGAAACAGTCATAAATAAAACCAAAACCAAGCATGACTTGCTCACACGCTGTTTCTCAGATTTTCCCATCACCCATCTGAGGTGTATAAATGAATACAGCTCTTTAATACGGACACGGAGGAGATGAAGCCAAGTGTCTGTAATCAGAGAAGTGTCCATAAGGAGGGTGGGGGGGAGGGGGTGTGGACTCCCATATAAAAATGACGGTGATGATCATCGTGTGCCTTTTAGGGATTAAAATTTGTGGCTCGGTACAACTGTTATTCATAGTTACAACGAGTTATAATAATAATAATAATAATAATAATAATAATACAGTCAACTCTCTCTTAACGACCACTCTATTAAGCGACCACCTCCATTAAGCGACCACTTTGTAAATAACCATTTTGTTTTTCAGTCAAATACTGTTTAGAAAACTCTCTCTTAAGCGACCACTTCTCAAATTTCTTAAGCGACCGCGACCACTTTCGAGGTCAAAAATGTGACAAATTCCTTTGTTTTGTGTTTCCGTTAAGCGACCACCCTCAATGTTATGAAATTCTGGCGTTACTCAGATGTCACAAAGTTCAGTTTTTAATCAGAGGTTTTTAATAGCGCTGACAGATATTTTACACAACTGAAAAACTGCGGCTAGATCATGGTTACATAGTATTGAAAACTTCAACAGTTACAGTCAGAACGATAAGAATCAGCTGAACAATTTTCTATTCCACGTGAAATACACCAGTGCTTCCAATCTTTTCCTAAGCCATGGAATAGAAATGTCGTTATCCCCATAGAAAATGTAATCGCAGGGAATTTCCAGTCCATAACCCGCTCCTCGGTTTACACGCTTCCCTGTAACAATGGCTTTTCCATTATTGGTCCTTCGTTTCAGAAATTTGCTCACATACTGAGACATTTGTAATGGTATGTGGCCGACAATCTCGTCTTCTTTGGAAACGATACTGGGATGATTTGCTTCAGTGAAAGTTGTCGACAGCGGCCTTACTACTGCAACAGCATTTTTGTCTTTGTCATTCAGGGGCTCGCGCTTAAGACTACGTTGCTCACCAATTTCGGGAACCCATGTTGTTTCATCCTTGTAGACATGGTAACCTCGAATGAATGAGTGGACCGTAATGCTTGAAAAATTCTTGTTCTCCATCTTGGCGAACGGAGCAAATGACAACGCAATGAGAAGCAAGTGAAAAATATTTTCTTGTCACCGTATAAACGAGGTCTGTTGTCGAGTTCTGTTAAAACAACGTGTACATTGTAGTTTTGATTGGCGTCGGCAGTTATTTTCTCTCACCTCAAGAGGTGCCGTTCACGTGGGATTTCCGCCAACATTGTCATAGCATTTGTGGCTGCTTTCGTTCCATTGCATTTAGAGATGCAAAACTGCGTTAAATGCGCAAGTCTTACAAAGTATGTTTGTCTGAAATGTGCGAAACCTGTTTGCAACAAGTCTAAAGAATGTTCAGTTCCTGCGAACGAAGACAGTCCCGGCTGGAAAGCTGGTGTTTCAGTGGCTCATTGCGCTGGTTGCATTTCTTGCTCTGAAGCACCAACTTTGAATGAGACGAAACAAGCAAGCATCCCTGTCGAGAAAAGTAAACCAACTACAAAGGAATGGTCCGCAAAGAAACCAATAGCACCTCCAAAAGCTGATGCTACTCAAAGAAAATGTCTTACTCTAAAAGAGAAAGTAGAAGTTATTCAGAAATCTACCGAGGGTAACAGCACGAGAAAGTTGGCGCAAATGTTTGGTTGCGGAAAAACGCAGATCATCAAAATCTTGAAGAAAAAAGCTAAACTTCTGGAACTGTGGAACTCCAACGAAGGCACAAATTCCCAAAAGAGAATGAGAGTCGGAAAATATGGCGAGATTAATGGATTGTTGTGGGAATGGTACACAAGAGCAAGGGCGTCAAATATCCCTGTGGACGGCCCCATGCTGACTGAGGAAGCGAGAATTATTGCTGAGAGGATTGGAGACGATACCTTCAAAGGAACAAGTGGCTGGCTAGATAAGTGGAAAAAGAGACATAATATTGGCCAAATGAACATTGCTGGGGAAGAGGGAGATGTTAGCCTAGAGACCTTGGACAGCTGGAACGAAAGAGTGAAAGAGCTAACCAAGGGCTACTCCCCAAGGGATATATGGAATGAGGATGAGACTGGTTGCTTCTGGAAGGCGATGCCTGAGAAATCGCTGTCAGAAAAGGGAAAACGTTGCAGAGGCGGCAAAAATGCGAAGCAACGAGTAACCGCTGCATTTTTTGTGAATGCAGCGGGTGGAAAAGAGTCTCTTATTGTGATAGGAAGTAGTAGACTACCACGCTGCTTCACACGTTTGGCCAATCCTTCGCAACCATGCGGCGCTCAGTACTTCAGTAATGACAAAGCTTGGATGAGAACCGAGATTATGGTTACTCTTCTTACCAGGTTGAACAACCGAATGAAAAGAGAGAATAGACACATTATCCTCTTCTTAGATAATGCGCCATGCCATCCACCCTCGCTAACGGACATGTTCTCAAACATCAAAGTAGCCTTTTTACCGAAGAATACGACCTCTCGCACACAGCCCCTGGATGCGGGCATAATCAAGGTTTGGAAGATCTACTACAAAAAGAAGTTGCTGCGGCATATCGTTGGTCAGGTGGATGGAGAGCGTTCAGCCAGCACAATAGTTAAGTCTGTGAACCTCCTAATGGCTGTGCGATGGATGGTAAATGCATGGGACGAAGTCAAGGAAGATGTGATTAGTAAATGCTTCAGACATGTTGGTATGTCCCCCTGAGCCATGGATTTGGATGACGATGGTGATGATCCGTTTGCCGGCGAAGAGTTACTTGACCTGGAGGCCCTCGTACAGAAGATGACCGAGAGAGGTATCGACGTTGCACCCTTTACTGCTATCGACTGTGGCGCCGAAGCGCATGCCTCTTTAGACCCCGCTCATCCTAACTGGAGGCAGACCTTGCGAGATGAGATTCTTGCAACTCACTTAAACAGCGACGATACAGAAATGGAGATGGCTACGGACGACGATGATGACGGTGAAGACCCTCCTTTACCAGTCCCGACAGTGCGAACAGTAAAAGGGGCACTTAATCTTGCAACTCAGATTGCCGAGTTCGCAGATTATCAGGACTGCGAGGAGTTGTCTTCTGCAGTCGCGAAAGTCACCGATGTTCTTGTCGACATGAAATTTAAAACACAGAAACAATCGAGCATTCTGGACTTCATGAAGAAACTATGAAACGCCACCTTTAAAACAGATGTACAGTATTCCATATGTGACATTATAATTGGAAGTTTTGTTTGAGTACAGTAAACTGATTTTAAGTGATTTAACAATGAACACATTTTCCAAGTGCGTGTCTCAAAAACCAACAATGAATAAGCGAGTAGCTTAATATGTAGTACATTGTCCGCTTTAGAATAAGTTTTTTCTCGAAAGAGCTTTGTATATTTGCTTCATTTAAACTGATAAGGCAATACAGAATGGTAATAATTAGTGGATTCTTGCAGTTTTTGGCTTATTGTCTTGATTTTTCTATTAAGCGACCACCTCCATTAAGCGACCACTTTTTCCTGCACCAAGGGTGGTCGCTTAAGAGAGAGTTGACTGTAACAATGTTTAACCAGGGAACCCACATCACCGAGGTGCTTTTCAGTGGGGCCCTGCAAATAATAATTTAAAAAAGATAAAAAGCTACAAAATACTAAAAGAACAATAAAACAAGAAAAAAAAAAACACTTAGCATGCATATTACATATATAAAGTTAAAAAATAAACATTATTTAAGTCATTTGTATTATTAAAAAGCTAGTGAGAAAGTCAATTATCGCTTCAAAAACTAAAATGTAAGTTCTGATTTGAGTTTAGATTTAATTCCATTCTGTTAGGCTTTGGTAAGCAAAACGTTGTTTTCCCCAATTTGTGCGTACGCGTGGAAGATGTAGATCACTTTATCGTCTTGTGTTGTGGCTGTGGATGGATTCGTTATTATATTATCAAAATCAATTAAACCATTTAAGTACTTAAAAATGGTCACGCAGCGGTGAAAGCGCCGTCGGAACAAACGTGGTTTCCAGCTCAAGGCCTCCAGTGCCTGAGATGCCGAAGAATTAGGATGGGCATCGATGATGATGATGATGATTTTAGCAGCTTTATTTTGAAGAACTTGAAAATACCTTTTAGGTTATTAAGCCAAAACATATGCTGACGGAAACAACTTGCAAGAAAGAATTGGTACCCGCGCTTAGGAGTGAAACGTAACGGTGAGCCACACCCACAAACGAATTTTTGGTACATTTTAGGGGTTTCTTTTAAAATTTACGACCACCACGCCCGTCACTTAGTGTTTTGATATCCTATTGAAACAGTTTTCCTCGTGTTTGATTCAAGAGAACTAGCGAGCAGAGCAAGGGAGGGGGAGGGGCAAAAGGCCAGCTCCGCTTGCTAATTTCTTTTCACCCTATGCCCTCCCCCCCCCCCCCCCCCCCCCCCCTCCCTCCCCGTTCATAGGATACACAGCTATTTCAATTAACGTTGTCGGATGAAGGCTCAAAGGTACAAGCCAAGATAGTTGGGAGCGGCGCAAAAAGAAAACGTTTTTCCCGCTCGTCGCATCGCTCATTCGCGCCGTTTCTTTTCGTTTCGCCGCTCCTACCTATCTGCATGCCTGGAACAGGCGTTCGGTTTACTCGTTCGGTCTTGACTTGTAGGTTTTAAGCTTTGAGCTTTGAGCTTTGAGCTTTCACCCGACAACGTTAACTGAAATAGCTGTATAGTTTTAAACTCCTATTCACTTCATGTTACGAAGACCGGTGTTGAGCACGGTAAGTATTAAGTGGGATCCCTTCATAAATTATATGTACAAGTTTTACCCAACAAATGTTAACGTGATTTTTCTTATATGTCGTCAGGCAAACATCAGGCAAACATCAGGCAAACATCAGGCAAACATCAGGCAAACATCAGGAATGGAATTTGAAAAGAAGACGAACGGCTTAGACAGTCAAGTTAAGGAGGACATTTGTTGTAAAGAGGTAAGTTAACTAGTTTCAATTTCATTCTTTTTGACATCAACAGTCCGCTTAAAATACATTTCGCCATGTTATTGTGAGTGGCGAATTATAAATTAAAGTCTTTCTCTCAGACAAAACGGTATTTTCATAGCAACAGAGTGACTTCATTTCCATTTCACTGGTAGTCGATTTTCTTGAAATCTAAACATTCTTTTTCAAAACCATCTGTTGTACTTAAACTTTTTGATGTTGTTATCAGGTTTACTGTCTTGGAAACATCAATGCTAAAGCTTCAGTTGTGATTGGTTCACCAAATCACAGCTTATTCCTGCGCTTGGCAAAGGTTCTGATTCGAGTTCATTTAAGTGTCTGTTTGATCTGATTGGCAGATAAGATCATAATCAATTAATAAAAAGAGTTGCGTTACGATATCCAACGCTTTCAGTTTTGCCAAAAAAAAATGTATAATGTTTGACTCAAATGTGTGCTTTGTTAAGGTGGCTCGATTCATGTAGCTAAGCTAGCTAAAGGCATTTCGGGAAAAATTGTTTTTTTTTTCGATGATCAAGACCCCAAACAATTGCTACTCGTGTTTAATGTGATATGAATTTCAATGTGAATGTAATAGCCCATTTCCAAGTTGCTTTTAGTCTCCTTTTCAAACCGAGGCCAAGTGCAAAACCATTCATATGAAAATGAGTTTTGTTTCACATGCAAATAAAACTGTTACTAATTATCTGCTTTCTTTCTTCTATTTTTCAGAAAGATGCGTGGTTTGAATGTTTCGGCTTAATAAACGACGTAAGCAAGTATGAAAGCAAAAAAAGAAATCAAGCAACCACATTAAACAAAGAAGAGGTAGAGAAGCATTTTTTGAAGATCACTTTGAAGGGTAATAAATTTTCCATTAAGGTGATTCGATTGGGTTATTCAAGGACAATACGTCTTAACTTTAAACCACTATCACACCGCCGCAAACAATCTAATAGTAAAGCGACTTTTAAGCTGTGCTAGAAGAAAGATGAAAGTTTGAGGTGGAGTACGTTTTATGGACATCGGAGTTACCATAGCAGCATGACGTCGTCTTGACATAGAGGTAACTTTGGCTTAATCGCTTTTCAGTACTTCTAGCAGACATGCTTGCCTTACAATCGGCGAAGTTTAAAGAAATTCTAAGAGAATGTTTTGGGCAAATTTTAAAGGGAAGTTTATTTGGTGTCCGAAGTGCGGCGAAACACAACAATTTAAACAGGTTATCAAAATCTATGGTTTAAGGCTCGTTGAAAATACATTTCGATCTTATATTATTACTATGCCATTTGCTTACCTTGTGTGAAAATCTGGAAGAAATCGCTTAGTTTGTTTTTGAGATACAGATATTTCAATAAACGTTGTCGGATGAAAGCTTAAAGCCAAGACCGCAAGGTAGTATGGGTTAGGGTTAAAAGCCATTGAATAAAAATCCCATACTACCTTACGGTCTTGGCTTTTCGCCTTTTTCAACCGACAACGTTAATTGAAATAGCTGTATACGAGAAGGAATATATTTTCTGTATTCACTAGAATGGTCGCAACTCGAAAACCGATTGAATTTTTTATATTTACTCTCAAAAGATAAATTAATATCCAACACCGCCTCCGAGTTTCACGTTTATTGAAATATTCCCATCTTGGTAGGCGGCAAATAGCAAAGAAAAAAATAACGACAAAGCATAGATTTTGACAACCTGTTTAAATTGTTGTGTTTTGCAGTATTTTTTTGAGCACAAGAAACCTTCAACGTGAATTGGTCAAAAATGATTTCTTAGAATTTCTTTAAACATCGCCGATCGTGAGGCAAGCACGACTGCTAGAAGTTCCGAGGAGCGATTTCCTCAAAGAAATGGATGACGACGTCACGAAGTTTATAAAATTTACCTCATCTCAAACTTTCATCTTTCTCCAGCACAGCTGTAACACTGAGTCACTTTACTGTGTGATAGTGGTTTAAAGTTAAGAGGCCGCATAGTCCTTAAATGACCCAATCGAGTCACTTTAAAATTTGTCAATTTACTAAGTTATCATTGGACGCATTCAGTTTTCTCAGCACAATTTTTGAAACCCTGATTCAGGCTTTTATAAATCTTTTGGGACTGTTTTAGAAAAACGCAGAGTTAAGTTTTCACAAAGTTTATTACGTTTATTGCGCATTCCAACTTGTTTTTATGGATGATTTCGTTTGACTTTCTGCAAAACGGCTTATTAGTTATAAGTCAGGATTTTCACATTCGGGAAACAAAGCGTTTCAGCACACAAAATTTTCCCTTTACAACTGTTAATTTAGTTTGAGTACAATACAAAGTTTTAAGCAATCTATGTACTCACTATATTTTTCCTATGGTAACATCTGTTCAAAATGTTCTAGTTTTCCCGCCAAAAGACTTAGAGAAAAAAAATACGGGCGCTTTAAATACGCATGCGCCAATTTTTTAAAAAAAATTCAATTTACACCATTATTTTTTACTTCTTAGTTAACATTTGTTTAATATGTTTTCATTTTCCCGCCAAAAGACTTAGAAAAATACGGGCGCTCAAAATACGCATGCGCCGTTTTTTTTTTAAAAAATATGAACTATTTTTCTAAGCCTTCGTCATCACATAAATAAACCAGTCTTTTCAAAAGTACTGTCTTGTGATCTTTATTTCTTTTATTAATGTAATAAAGCAATAAACATTTTGTTGCTTTAAAATTGTCTTTTATTTACCTTTTCCTTCAAATAATTATTTTAATTAGTTAATTGAAATCAATTTAATCATTAAAAGGTGTCAAGAAAAATTTCTCCTATATATACTAAGTCTTTTGGCGGGAAAATCTGGTGAAATTTGCACAGCGTTTCTCCTGACAACAATTGTGAGCAAAAATTTAGACAGGTGTTCTTTAAAAATGTCCCGCCAAAAGAAACTTAACACACCACCTCGTGCAAGAAATGTGCAAAACAAATATTTTAACTTCCCTTTGCCAAAGAATACAAGTAATATGCGGCCCAATTTCTCGCTTCAACAAAATCCGAATGAAAATATCCCTTTTCCAACACTTGCACGAGTTGGTGTATGGATTAACGTTAAATGAAACATGGCAAGCTATAAATCACTGTAAAAACGTTTGGCAAAGACAATATATATATATATTTATTTAAAACTTTTTAACCGTATGCAACCGCTTTGATGTTTTATAAACAGATTGATACCTCGCTATGTTCCATCTTAAAAGATCTTTTCCCGTTGGTACGTTTGTTTGTAGCACAGAAACAAATGGCCAATTTTCTTTTCGTTAAAGAACCCGTCCCCTCAACTGAATAATGAACATTTTGGTTAGAGAAAGTCATAACAGAATTGAACAATTTAGATGATAATATGATAAAAATTGTCTCCACGCAGTTCTTTCTGGTATCATTGTACTTCCCATAAACTCTCGACTGTGACTACAATTCAAAAATCATCTCCCTTATTTTTGCTTTTAATGTTTCGTCCTGTGCTACATCAAACGTAATCCCGAAAAGGTCTTTTCCACATAATTTACTATAATAGCCTATTGTAGTATTAAAACCCAGTATCTGGTTATAAAACAACTGAATATATCTGATGTTTCCCTTGAAGCAAAATTTCACGTTTTCTCGAAATGAATACAGACCACAAATTCGAACAAAAACACGTCCTTTATGAAAGATTTACAGCTTATTTCAGCCATATTACAAGCAAATGTTGTACAAAAACCAAATAATTTATTTCTAACTGCATATTAAAGCAATGAATGTTTAAATTGCCAACAAAGCTAAACAATTTTTATGATCGTAAACAGTCCACTTCGTGAGTGTTGAAACGAAAGCAACCTTTTTATAGCAAATACGCGAATGACCTGCCTTGCTTTTAAATATCTTATAATATTGCAGAACCAATGATCTATTGCTGATTTTATTTGTAGACTTTTTTTTTACTTTCTTGGCAAAGGTGCGATATGTTGCTACAAAAACAACACCCCTTTGGTCCTCCTTTATGGGCAAAAATGATACCACTGATATGAATCACAAATGTGCTATCGATTACTGATTTTAAGCATCTGAAATTGAGTAAAAAATTTGTCCACCTAAAAGCTACGATTTTCAATAATTAATTTAATTGATATCTGATTCATTTGTCCTTTGTGTATAATTAACTCAATGGCCAAACAACGAACTATTTATCGACTCAAATAATAGCCGTCTTCAACTGGGTTTTTTTAAGTTAAAACTACACTGATGAAGTCGAAACATTTTTGCTTTCGTTAAACGGATACTGTCCTTCCAAAATATCGATGTTTCGCTCTCCCAGTGTCACTGCTATATATATTACCAAATTCCACCAAACATGCACAAAATTATATAAAATATTCTATAGACCAAAACAGAACAACTAGTTTGAAGAAAACATGATGGATTATATTTTATCAAACTGCTATTTCGTTATTTTGTCTTTTCAGTTTATATTTCTTTGCTTTTACCGTTTTTGGGCAGTTTTTTCAAGGTAATTAAGCCAGCTCCTGACTATAGTTAGGAAAAACCTCATATCTGCCGGGACAGTGCCCTTTTAATGTTTTGATTTTGTTGGTGCCAAGATAAGTTTCAGTAATTTCTCAAACTCATTAATAATTCATGAAGAAAATACAAAGGAAATTAATGTTTAAAGTGCCCCTGTGATCAAATTTTTGATTTTCATTTTTTACATTTTCGTGTACAATTAGACTTTCTTACTCATCTTGCCAAATTTCAATTCATTACGAACATCAGAAGTCATTTTATTTTAACATTTATTTCCGAGAATTTACGGCCGCCATTAATCAACCTTGTTCCAAGGCTTGGTTGCGAATGGGAGAAAGTGACGTCAAAGACTCAAACATACCTCACGGGTTTAAATTATAATAACAATAAGTATTGAAAATCACGCGAAAAGCAACAAAAACTTTCGACTTGTTCTTCGTGCAATTTTTTATGCTGATTGTTATTATAATTTCAACCCGTGAGGTATGTTTGAGTCTTTGACGTCACTTTCTCCCATTCGCAACCAAACCTTGGAACAAGGTTGATTAATAGCGGCCGTAAATTCTCGGAAATAAATGTTAAAATAAAATGATTTCTGATGTTCGTAATGAATTGAAATTTGGCAAGATGAGTAAGAAAGTCGAATTGTACACCTAAATGTAAAAAAATGAAAATCAAAAATTTGATCACAGGGGCACTTTAACGAGTGTTTGGAAAATTACATCAAAAGGCGATGGAAATCTTTTCTTGTCCGTTTTCAGGCTAATTTTCAAGTTTCAGCTTTTTGGAAGATAAATCCAACTAATCATCCAGTTTGGAGGCACTCAACAATACTTGGATTCACGTCCGTATAAAAAATCTAGACAACTGAGGTGAACGAAAGAACCTGTTGCGGAACATCAAGACAAATCGGTCGCGCGTCTTGGAAAAATGAATGCAAAGTTTTCTGATTGATTTGAATTATTTTAGTCAACTTAAATTTGGAGATCAATATGAACACATCAATTAAATAAAATAAAAAACACATGACAGCTCCTATCATCGCATTTGAACAAATCCATAAATTTATGGCACTAGAACAAAATATTTATCCTGTTAAGTTCATGATATTGTTGAAACCGTCCACCTCATTGGCTAAAACATGAAAATCTACTATCACTTCATCAGGTAGCGCATTTATTTCTCTTTAGTTCACTTATTGATTCCCTTTTAGTGAAAACTATTCTGAGTTTTAATGCAGCAAAATTTCTATGTGGGAAACATGGAAAATTAGAAGCCTTTCTTGGCCATTGTTTTGGAGTCTCATGATTGGTTAAAATCTTGTAACACAAAAGAAATATCGCTTTAAAATAAAGTTTCAGTACATTTTATTTCCAAAACGTGTTGTCCAGAGGTCGGTGTATTCTCAGTAAGAAAATCTAAACAATCTTATGTTGGGAAAGCGAAATGCCGCAGAACAATAGAGATTGCCTAGTTCTTACACGCATTGTTACTTAAATATTCAATAAAACATCTATTTTTAAGAAACAAAAATTACACCTGATTCAGTTGTGTAACTTAATTGGACTAAACAACGCAAAACTGAAATGCGAGTAAAACTCATTTAATTCCTATTGATTATAATTCCAAGCACCGGAAACTGAAAAGTTAATTTCTAAAAGAACGCAATATCTTTGTAGTCGACCTTAAATTAAAGCTCATTTTCTTAACAACAAAATTTTATTTACATCTGCTTTTGTTCTCCATTGTGTAAAATGGCCAACACAACGCATTGTAGCTGTCCTAAACCGAGGTAAAAACTGCATCGATATAGTCAAGTAACTTTGCTGTCTTCGTCAGTAATTTAGTGTTCTAGCAAGAAGGTGATGACAACTTGGCTGAATAGCTCAACAAATTGCACCCACAAGCCTTACGTTACATTACGTTGCCATGGCAACTCTGAATAAAACTACTTCATTGAAAACGTGAATCTGTTTCTGGCAAACGGTGTAGCAGTCAAACTCCCGATTTATTTTTTAAAGCGATGTACTGTTCAATTCAAACTGAGAAATCTAATCGAATTTGGGCAAGACAATATAGTACTGACACCTTTGTCAAGGAACCCGAGCTTTCTGCAAACGCAGAATTCTACTATTTCTAACGCTTCATAAAACACTTGAGTTGGCTCGTCTTTTGGACATCAAACTGACGATTCGCTGCATTTCTGTTTCAAATAGGTCGAAATTTGAAAGCCAGCCTTATAAAGCACATAGGACCCTTCAGCCCTTCAATTGCTAAAAAATTATATTTATCTTCAAAATTTGGTCTGCATTTCAACCACGCGAAATTTAAATGGAAAGAGCTGCACACTAGATTAATTAGATTCACTTAGCAATAAATACCACGAGAATCGTTAATTTTGCAGCACCATTTTGGTATGAAAAGTTAAAAAAAAAATAAAAAAAATTTGTTCTTCATTTACATCAAGTGAAAAAATTGCACGAAAAGAACTCCACTCCTAAATAAAAAAATTTATCTTTTGCGGGGCCATTTTGGTATAAACAATGTAAAATTAGTTTTCAGCCAAAGCACCTTCACATCTTTTAGAGTTTTAAAAGCGAGAAAAACTTTCGAAACGAAATACTTGTTTAGAAACCCTTCAACTCCTCAATTACACGGAAAGTAAGTAAATTGCATGAAAAGAGCTCCACTTCTAAAGAAAAGAAACCTTATTTTTGTGATGCTATTTTGGTATAATGCCGACTCATAACGATTAACGATGGAAACATGATGCATTTTCAGCTAAAACAACTTCAAAAAAGTACTTAAATAAGCTCGATTAAGGTGGCTGAACACAGTTTCACTGTACCTATGCGTCATTCATTGTCACTTTAAAACCACTAACGTCTGGGCGTCCAAAATTGGTGAGGCATACGATTAAGCAACAAGCTATATATTTTGATATTTTTGTTGAGCTTTTAAGGTGTTGCCATGGCAACACGATGTTGTGGATTGTAAATCAGCCTGCAGTATTTGGTTTCGTTTATTTTCAGAAAATCTAGTCGTTAGATTTTGTCCATCATTTGTCTCCAGTAAACTCGTAAAAATATTCGCGCGTTAACACTGGTCTCATGTAATTTTGACAGAGGGATCTTCCGTAATTTGTGGTTTAATATGTTTGCGTTTTGTAAAAATCTCCTTTGTTAGATTTCAAATTTTTGATAGCAGGTGAGTTCGGCGTATTCGGAACTATTATTGTGCCAAATTTCGTGAAATTCTAACGAGTGGTTCCGTAGAAATCAGCACGTTTCCGAGGAAAGTCGCTAAAACATCCAGTCACAATTTTTTGGTCAACTGCGCATGCGTCGCATTTAACTAGCTTCTCGATCCAAAGACAAAAACGACCAAAAAGGCAGTGTATTTCTTCAATAGTTCTATAAATTATCTATTGATTCGACAAGCATTTTTACGAACAATAAATTATTTGATTTTAAGACAAAAAACAACACTTTCGCGATTCACGCTGAGCAAAATAAAATGATCGCTAAATAGGCGCCACGTTTGTTTTTCTCAAAATTCTTCAAAATTTTCTCAAATTTCTCAAAATGTTTTTCTCAAAATTTAGGCGACCCTTCAGCGCTTCAATTGCAAAAAAATTAGCTCCAAAATTACACGGCAAGTAAGTAAATTGCATGAAAAGAGCTCAACTTCTAAAAGTAAAGAAACTATCTTTTGCAATGCCTTTTGGTATAATGACTCTTAATGACTAACAATGGAAACATATGAGTTTTCAGCTAAAACAACTTTTAAAAAGTACTTAAGTCAGCCCGTGTGAGAATTTTCAAAACGAAATACTTGTTTTTGGACATTTTCGTGCCTCAATTTCTATATGTTTACGCCACGAGTAAGAAAATGAGAACTGCACGCCAAATCATAGTCCATTAATTTCTAAGACAAACCGTTATTATCCTTTGCAGCGCCATTTTGGTAGGAAAAATCAACAATGGAAAACCAGTTCTCAGCCGAAATAACTTCAGTTTAGTACTTCTCACCATTTTAGAACTTTAGCAATCAGAAGAACGATTTCAAAAACCAGATCCTTGTTGTTTTTGTGGTCTGTATAACTACTAGCCCATCTACTGACTGGAAATACCCACTTTCCCCAAACCAGACATTTGAGTTTTATAAACTACATGCAAGCTATCAAGACAAGAGAACATGGACTGGCCCTTTCGATTTGAAAATTTCTTACCATCCTTTATGCCAAAAAAGCCGTGATTTTGTTACTTTTCTTACAATCAAATTAACGATAAATTACCTTCTTTGCTTTTTAGAAAAAAATTGTAACTTGAAAATGTAGTTTGCATTGAAAAAGTCTGTGTTCTCTTGATAACTTATTAACCTTTGATGACGCAAACGAGTGAACTTTAAGGTGGCAGTGTCAGTCATTACTTTATGAATCCTACACATCAACAACAATTTCTTCGTGCCCTTAAAGTGCCCCTATGATCAAATTTTTGTTTTTCATTTTTTTACATTTTCGTGTACTATTAGACTTTCTTACTCATCTTGCCAAATTTCGATCCATCGAACATCAGAAGTCATTTTATTTTAACATTTATTTCCGAGAATTGACGGCCGCCATTAATCAACCTTGTTCCAAGGCTTGGTTGCGAATGGGAGAAAGTGACGTCAAAGGCTCAAACATACCTCACGGGTTTAAATTATAATAACAATCAGCATAGAAAATTGCACGAACAACAAACCCAAAGTTTTCGTTGCTTTTCGCGTGATTTTCAATACTTATTGTTATTATAATTTCAACCCGTGAGGTATGTTTGAGTCTTTGACGTCACTTCTCCCATTCGCAACCAAGCCTTGGAACAAGGTTGATTAATGGCGGCCGTAAATTCTCGGAAATAAATTTTAAAATAAAATGTCTTCTGATGTTCGTAATGAATTGAAATTTGGCAAGATGAGTAAGAAGTCTAATTGTACATGAAAATGTAAAAAAATCAAAATCAAAAATTTGATCACAGGGGCACTTTAACGCTTGGCTGCGGTAACTAAAATAAATTGAAGCAATTTTCGAATTCTGAAAAATTGTTTTTTATCTTTGTTAACAAGATACAACTTTTTGCGTCGTGTTTGATAAAAAACCCCAGTGATTTGCAATGCAATATGCGTTTTCATAACCTTATAGCGTCATCTTTAAAATGTCACTTTCTTGCGTCACCAACAGAAATTGTAACTATGGTAACCAAAGGATCTGAGCTTTGTGATCTCGTGTTCATGTTGATGGTAAGAGACCTTGAGCGAGAATAAAAATCTATTTGCTTTTGTTGTCACACTAAAGCGGGTACAATTTGTTTCGATGATTTTAAAAGAATATTAACAAAAACATTAAGCCAAATCACTAAGCAAATCAATTATTTTTAAAATAATTTGCTGCATAAGATCGCTCAATGGTCCCAATCCAGTGTAAGATCTAAAGATTCATCCCCTTTGGAAACGAAGTCAAAAATGGTGGCTAAGATTAACTGAAATGATATATACTTTGTGCGAATTGTACTAGTGTCTGGATAAAGTCCTAAAGTGTGAAAATTCAAAATGAAAGCTATTGAGCAGCACTTTCCTGTGGTACTGTTTTTTATGCTGTACATGGTGGTTCTAACTTTTGAGTTTGCGGATCATGAAATCCTTGTGTGCGATGACTCATGACACGTATGCTATTGAGCAGTACTTTCCAGTGGTACTGTTGATTATGCTGTACAAGGTGGTTCTAACTTTTGAGTCTGTGGATGAAATTCTAAAGTGTGGCCATTCAAATGAAAGCTATTGAGCAGTACTTTCCTGTGGTGCTGTTTATTATGCTGTACAAGGTGGTTCTAACTTTTGAGTCTGGATGAAATTCTCAAGTGTGACCATTCAAATGGAAGCTGTTGAGCAGTACTTTCCTGTGGTACTGTTTATTATGCTGTACAAGGTGTTTCTAACTTTTGAGTCTGTGGATGAAATTCTAAAGTGTGACCATTCAAATGGAAGTTGTTGAGCAGTACTTTCCTGTGGTACTGTTTATTATGCTGTACATGGTGGTTCTAACTTTTGAGTTTGCGGATCATGAAATCCTTGTGTGTGCGATGACTAATGACACGTATGCTACTGAGCAGTGCTTCCCTTTTTCTTATGCTGTTCTAAGTGTTTTTTTAACGTTGGAGTCTGTGGATAAATTCTAAAGTGTGACCATTCCAAGAAAAGCTCCTGAGCAGTATTTTCTTTTAGTTCTGTTTATTATCCCGTGCAAGGTGGTCATTCCAACTTTCAAGTATGATCATTCAAATGAAAGCTACTGAGCAGTATTTTCCTGCGGTACTGAGTGTTTATCATGCTCCACAAGGTGATTCTACCTTTTGAGATCTTTTGAGTCTGTGGAAGAAATCCTTAAGTGTGACCATTGGAATGAGAGCTACTGAGCGGTACTTGTCTGTGCTACTATTTATTGCGTTGTGCTACAAGTGAAGCTTTCTTGTAATGAATAACTAACTACTGAAATGACAGCTGTTGAGCAGTACGTTCCTGTGGAATTGTTTATTATCGGCCTGCGACTCTTACAGGTGGTTTTGTATGAATTGGTCTTTTTCAAAACTTGACCAACACAATTGATAAATCTTCTACCAGAACACTACTGAATTTGGTCAGCCACCATTTTTTGTTACTTTAATGTTAAAATTTAATAAAACATCTTATCTTTGAAGCATTTCTTCCCGACTCCGATGATCCCATCTTGAGTGTTCCCTGAAGGTTCTTTCCTCCTCTTGTCACATCACTGTGTTAGTTATTCTGAAAACAAATATGATAATATAATTGGTGAGAACATGCTCATTTTTTTCGTAGTTTCCATAAGACAGAAAGCCAGCTTTTAACATAAACACAAGAATCATGAAAAGTATCAAATGCAAACGTAAGTCACAGCAAATAAAAGCATTTTGGTCCTTTATCCTTGTGCTTGCGTCGCTAGTGAAAACCGGACGTTACAACACAAAATTTAAAGTTCAGCATTGTCCGTCTTACTAAATAACGACGCTGTTTCTACAAAGTTAACAGGCGTAGACGGATTCCAATTGAGAAGCCAAATTTTTCTCTTAATTATTTCTGTATTCTTTGGCAACCAAGAATCTTTATTTCAGCGCTGGTGCAGCTTGCATTGAAAGCAACACTGCGGCATTTATGTATAACAAATGAAGCCAAGCACGGACGTTCTAGGAACACGTGGTAATTCTTTCGAACAACACTTTGAATGTTATTTAAGTTAACGGGACAAAATTTAAACTTTAATGTCTGAAACAAGCGCTCACCTTCGTTTGAACTCGTTTGAAGATTTCTTTACTCCGGCGATTCATATCTTCTTTGTTACTCGTGTAACTTCTATAAATGTAAAAAAAAGAACAACATTGGTAAGTTATAAGTCTCTGCGTCTTCGGTACAAAATTTAAACAATAATGTCCAAAACCATCACTGGCCTCACCTTCCGTTGTATACTTGTACATGCCAGTTGACGACTCACTTCATTTCGTTTCAATCCCTCTGTGTGTCTTCCTAATTTAAGAGAAGAAGGACGTCCATCCTTACATTTCAGCGTCCTGACTCATCTACGACCTCGCTTAGTTTCTGGCAAATTCTACAATTTTACATGAATATGGATTAGGAACTATAGCCAATCGCTGAAAAGCACGCTACAGATTTGACGCGATTCTTTTTGCACGCTCTTTCAGCGAACGAATCCAGAAGCGCGAAATAGAAAGACCTTGCACGTGAAAACAACATTTATACTACGACTGAGGTGCTTTTATGATTAACACAACATCTGTTTGCTGCGTTTCATTCTTTTAAAATTTTTATGGAGACTTTAAACTGCTATTTCAATCAATTATACAAGCGTACTAACAAAAGACAAAAAAAGCAAAAAAACAAAACTGAACACAAGCGCGAGCAAAACGTAATAATAATGATACAAAAAGGTCACAATTTTCCATTTCATAAGGTGATTTTATCTTGTTCGTTCTGTATATCACTTCAATCCTCTTTCGCCCTCGATTTACCCCCATAAACGCTCTTTACTTGCAAAATATATATTTTTAATGAATGATGACTGCGAACTCCTTCGTTGATCGAGACTGATCGAAGGACGCATAAGGACAGAAATTCAATCTTGAAGCCAAGATAAAGCCGGAACAAACAAAATACAAACGTCTTACTACACTAAGCTGTTCCCGGCGTTCAGATAGTGGAGAGCAAACTGAGAATACCCGCCTACCGGCCCCACCTACCGGACTGTCCACAAGATGCTCCAAATTGTTAAAAAAAGATGCTCAAAATTACTTAGAAAGTTGCTCAAAAGTTGCTCAAACATTCGTAAAGTTGCTGCAAAATCTTTAATGATCTTTTTCATATTTGCTATAAGAAGTTGCTAATTACCCAACCAAAGAACCATTTTTCACTGTTCCTTGACTCCTAAGTTTTCAACAACTTGCCAAATCGAATTACAACATTTTCTCATTTCCTTTCAATATTTATACTTAACCAAACAATCAATCTTATGACTAAATAATTTTAACTTGCTAGCGGAGTTAGTCTGTACTTTTCTTTCTCGGAAAATGTTAGAAGTTATGTGGAGTACTCAGTCTGGCACCCAAAGGATTTTTAAAATCTTCAGAGGCACTCGAGCATGTGATGAGGCATCGCCATTGCCCGCCATTTTGAAAAAAGTTTAAAAAAATCCACCTACCGCTGACCACCTGAATCGCCTTTTTTAATAACCACAGGCAAACCAATGCTCTACATTCCACAACGTGCACTTACTGAGTACTGTTAACAAACCTGTACTGCATGTGACGGTTGTGACCAAAAAGCGAAATAAAAAAGCATTTAGTGTTTAATATGCCTGTTTGGTTTGTATTAATTTGTAGTATTGTCGTAGAAAGGAAGAAGTTGCCCTAAGTTGGAAAAGTTGCCCGAAATATAAAAAGTTGTCCAAAAGTTGCCGAGCATCTTGCGGACAGCCCTACCCACAGGCGGCTAAACTGTTACGCGCTCAAGACTTTGATACGGTACGGAGCCTCACAAGAGACACACATATCAAACGTCGCATTAAAAGTGGCAGGAAAATAAAAAATGTGTGTGTCCTTGGGTAAGGGATGAGGATCCTTCTGAGATGAGGCTTCTCCTTCTGCGCGCCGCCTATCCTTCGCTTAACCACGGTCAAACGAGAGAATTTTGCAAAAGTCAAGCAAAGTACTTAAAAGTTAAGGTTGTCATTTTCACTGTTTAAAGTTTAATATATTGCCAATACACTGCCACTTTACCAAACGTTTTGAAAGTTTACCAAAAAAGTTTTGAACTGTGAACTGCAGAATTGTCGGCGCCATTGTCAACATAATTTTGATCAGGCGCAAAGAGTTTTGGTCAGTTTTCAACGGAAAAAAGCTCATCATTTTGAGAAAAATTAAAAGAAGTAACGTCAACTAATTTTTTTTATACATCCTTGCCCGTACTTCCATTTAATACTAAATAAAATCGATTCTGCATGCCAAATATTGAAATTTCAATATTTGACATACAGACTGGAATCTTGAAATTTCAATATTTGGCACGTCAAATATTGAAATTTCATTATTTAGCATGCAGAATCTTGAATATTCAAGATTCTGCATGCCAAATATTGAAATTTCAAAAATCTGCATGCCAAATGTTGAAATTTCAAGATTCTGCATGCCAAATAGTGAAACTTCAAGATTCTGCATGCCAAATATTGAAATTTCAATATTTGACATGCAGAATCTTGAAATTTCAAAAAATTTGAAATTTAAAATTTGACATGCCAAATTTTGAAATTTAAATATTTGACATACCGAATATTGAAATTTCAATATTGGCATGCAGAATCTTGAAATTTCAATATTTGGCATGCAGCATCTTGAAATTTTAAGATTCTGCATGTCAAATATTGAATTTCAATATTTGGCATGCAGAAATTTCAACATTTGAAGTGCCAAATATTGAAATTTCAATATTTGACATGCCAAATATTGAAATTTCAATATTTGGCATGCAGAATCTTGAAATTTCAATATTTGGCATGCAGAATCTTGAAATATCAAGATTCTGCATGCCAAATATTAAAATTCAATATTTGACATGCAGAATATTGAAATTTCAAGATTCTGCATGCCAAATATTGAAATTTCAAGATTTTGCATGCCAAATGTTGAAATTTCAATATTTGACGGCCCAAACATTGAAATTTCAATATTTGGCATGCAGAATATTGAAATTTCAATATTTGGCATACAGAATCTTGAAATTTCAAGATTCTGCATGTCAAATATTGAAATTTCAATATTTGACGGCCCAAACATTGAAATTTCAATATTTGGCATGCTGAATATTGAAATTTCAATATTTGGCATACAGAATCTTGAAATTTCAAAATTCTGCATGTCAAATATTGAAATTTCAATATTTGACGGCCCAAACATTGAAATTTCAATATTTGGCATACAGAATCTTGAAATTTCAAGATTCTGCATGTCAAATATTGAAATTTCAAAATTTGACGGCCCAAATATTGAAATTTCAATATTTGGCATACAGAATCTTGAAATTTCAAGATTCTGCATGCCAAATAGTGAAACTTCAAGATTCTGCATGCCAAATATTGAAATTTAAAATTTGACATGCCAAATTTTAAAATTTAAATATTTGACATGCCAAATATTGAAATTTCAATATTGGCTAGCAGAATCTTGAAAGTTCAATATTTGGAATGCAGAATCTTGAAATTTCAAGATTCTGCATGTCAAATATTGAATTTCAATATTTGGCATGCAGAATCTTGAAATTTCAAGATTCTGCATGCCAAATGGTGAAATTTCAAGATTCTGCATGTCAAATAGTAAAATTTCAAGATTCTGCATGCAAAATATTGAAATTTCAAGATTCTGCATGCCAAATGTTGAAATTTCAATATTTGACGTGCCAAATGTAGAAATTTCAATATTTGGCATGCAGAATCTTGAAATTTCAATATTTGGCATGCAGAATCTTGAAATATCACGATTCTCCATGCCAAATATTGAAATTCAATATTTGACATGCAGAATATTGAAATTTCAATATTTGAAGGCCTAAACATTGAAATTTCAATATTTGGCATGCAGAATCTTGAAATTTCAATATTTGACATACAGAATCTTGAAATTTCAAGATTCTGCATGTCAAATATTGAAATTTCAATATTTGACGGCCCAAACATTGAAATTTCAATATTTGGCATGCAGAATCTTGAAATTTCAATATTTGGCATACAGAATCTTGAAATTTCAAAATTCTGCATGCCAAATATTAAAATTTCAATATTTGACATGCAGAATCTTGAAATTTCAAAAAATTTGAAATTTAAAATTTGACATGCCAAATTTTGAAATTTAAATATTTGACATGCCAAATATTGAAATTTCAATATTGGCATGCAGAATCTTGAAATTTCAATATTTGGCATGCAGAATCTTGAAATTTCAAGATTCTGCATGCCAAATAGTGAAATTTCAAGATTCTGCATGTCAAACATTGAAATTTCAATATTTGGCCTGCAGAATCTTGAAATTTCAATATTTGGCATACAGAATCTTGAAATTTCAATATTTGACGGCCCAAACATTGAAATTTCATTATTTGGCATGCAGAATCTTGAGATTTCAATATTTGGCATGCAGAATCTTGAAATTTCAATAAAAAAAAAACATTTAGTTCATAATATGCCTGTTTGGTTTGTATTAATTTGTGGTATTGTCTTAGAAAGGAAGAAGTTGCCTGAAATTGGAAAAGTTGCCCGAAATCGAAAACGTTGCCCAAAAGTTGCCGAGCATCTTGTGGCATGCAAAATATTTGGCATGCAGAATCTTGAAATTTCACTATTTGGCATGCATAATCTTGAAATTTTAAGATTCTGCATGTCAAATATTGAAATTTCAATATTTGGCATGCGGAATCTTGAAATTTCACTATTTGGCATGCAGAATCTTTATTAGTATTATTATTGTTATTAAATATCTTCAATGCTTTCACGAGTTTACCGCTCTCCTCCGCCTCGGCTTCGCCGCTGCCGGCCTTCCAACAGCCTTTCGTCGTGGGCCCAGATTTTTCCCCGATGCCGGCCCAGATTGTCTCGGGAGGTTTGTGGAGCTCTGCGATTTGCTTTCAGTGAATTTGCTCCAGAACGAACCCGAGCCGCAATTACTGCTGGACGGCCGAGTTGTGCTTACCACCACGCCAAAGCGCCACAAACGTCGAGTTGACGATATTGTATCTTCGATGGAGGCCTTTTCAATTTACTCAGTGATACTGGCCTCTCATTTTCCCCACCGTTGGCGCGACCTCTCGCAATACAAATTGCTAATCTTACGGACTTATCGCCAGTTCAGTGGACAGGTCTGGCTATCGTATGATCGTGCCTTCCGCGAGCATGCCGCTGCTACTCGCCTAACAGATTGGTCTAACATGAACTCCCAGTTGTTCAACTTTCCTTCTGCTGGCGCTGCGGTTCGCAACTTAAATGAGAGGTCCACCTCCAGTGCTCCAGAGCCTCGCGGATCCCTGACATCCCAGGTCGTTTGCCGTTCGTGGAACAATGGCCAGTGTATCGCCTGCTCCCCCTTCTGTCGTTTTGCACACAACTGTAGCCGCTGTTCGGGGTCCCATCGTGTGCATGAGTATCCGGGCTCTTCGCATTCTCACCAGTCATCGGAGCATCGACGGAGGTCTCGCTCCCCTGTGTCATCTTCATCTGCGTACAAGTCAAAGAAACGTTGAACACTTTTCTGCCTTGTTTTCTGTTACATTTGTTCTGTAATAGATTGCTCCGCAGCTCAGCTATTCAAGCCTATGTCCTTATTTATTGTGTCCTGTTCATTCTCCCCCCCTCCCCTCCCCGGTTTCCTCACTCCATCTATTACAGCTGCTTGCCTTTTGCCCGTCTTGCCACCCGTGTCCCAAGTCAGTCCTCTCAAGCCAGAGGCATTTGCTCGCGAGCTGGCCAATCATCCAGACCAGAACCTAGTTTCCTTTGTCATTAAGGGGCTTCGGTCCGGTTTCCAACTGGGATTTCATGGTCAGCACAGGCTCAAGCCTGCGAAGAGAAACAACCCTCGGCATTCCAACATCCCCAAATTATTGATGATTATCTGGCGAATGAGGTTTCCCTCCTCCGCGTTGCTGGGCCGTTCTCCTCCCCCCCCCCCCCCCCCCCCCCCCTCTACCTGCCCTCCACGTGAGCAGTTTCGGTGTCATCCCTAAGAGAGGGCAGCCAGGCAAATGGCGATTGATTGTAGATCTCTCATCACCTGAGGGTGGTAGTGTAAACCAGACTCCAGCTGAAGGGTTTACCAATTTGTCCTCTCGCCTGGCCTCTCGCTAGCCGTGCCTACGGGATGCTGGCCCTTCCGATGGCTTGGGGGTTATAGTGCATGGATGGTGTTTGGAGGTCTCGAGGTCCATGTCCTCCCTGTCCCAAGTCCCTCTGTTTTTCTCCAAGCACATTGGAGCCGTTCTTGGATGGTGGGCTGTGTCAGGGTTGCCATGGATACCTCTTCGTGCCGGGTCATCTATAAGTGATGAGTTTAATTGTGGCTAAAAGCAGTTTAGGCAAAGTTAAACTCGAATCCATGGTAGCGGCACTTATTTAAGTTTCTTAGCTGGTCAGCGGCTATCTGCCATCAAGTCACATGGTGCGGTCCAGGTGCCTTTGCGGGAGCGATCTCAGCCTTCGCGTGTTCAGCTTCCTTGCTTGCTTGCTTGCTATTATTAGTAGTTGAATAAACGCGGTTCCCGGTGCATCCTCGGGCCCGTTACTTTTTAACGTAAAACTTATCTCTAACTTATGCACAATAGTAGCTCAAAATTTCGATTAGCCTCGTTATGTTCGAAACAACAGAACTCAATAAAAATATTCCAGAATTTCATTTCTCATTTTCTCCTAAAATCCTCCACATTTTTCGAATCTCATTTACTGTCATAATTTACCAGAAATATATTGTCATTGATTGAAAAAATGCCATTTCATTTTCTGCTAAATCAATTTTCCAACTATCCCTAAAGTCCACATAATTTGAAAACGTTTCTAATAAGGGGCCCTTCGGCTCCACCGGGAACCGCGTTTATTCAACTACTGTGTCAAAAAAACTGGGAGAATATTTGGTTGACAAAACTTTTTCATTTTCGTTTCCAGAATCTGGAGTGGTTTTTGAAAAAGTTTTTCAAAAACCAGTTCTGCAAAAAAAACTGGAGAAAAAAACAAATCAAAAATGAAATCTATTTTTTGTTTCCAGATTTCAGAAAATATTTAGTTGACAAAATAGATTTCATTTTCGTTTCCAGAATCTGGAGTGGTTTTTGAAAAAGTTTTTCAAAAACCAGTTCACCAAAAAAAACTGGAGAAAAAACCAAATCAAAAATGAAATCTGGAGAAATATTTGGTTGACAAAATAGATTTCATTTTCGTTTCCAGAATCTGGAGTGGTTTTTGAAAAAGTTTTTCAAAAACCAGTTCTGCAAAAAAACTGGAGAAAAAACCAAATCAAAAATGAAATCTATTTTTTATTTTCAATTTGGAAACAAAATCATTTCCAAAAAAAATCTGGGAAGAATCATCTCAATCTCCAATGTCCTCTTGCAAATGTATCTATTCCATTTTTCAAAATCACTCTCTTGTCATCATTGGAAGATAACGCAATCTTCTCCATTCTTTCTGTGAAAAGATGATGTTCTCTGCTGCGAATCACATTCTGCTTCCTGAGTATTTTTCTTTCTTCTTTCAAACATTTCATAAAGTTGTTAAATCGTAACTGGTTTTTAATCACACATTTTTTCACGCCTTTTGCTTTCTTTTCTTCTTTTCCTTCATTTAACAGGAAAGCATAAAGTTTTGGTCTCAGCGCAACAAATTCTGTCATGGTTTCTCCAGCACATTCATCTTTCATCAACCCAATCTTTTTCTTGTTTTCTTTCACAATAGGCAATCCATTCATCACTGCAGGATGATCTCTGGAAAAGTCATTTGTGTCAAAACGCTCTTTTACATCATCTGCAATATCTGCATAGAAATCTTCTGTTTCAATTTCATAGACCAAAGAATCTGTATCTGTGTAAAGAACTTGGAGATCTTTCCACTTTTTCTTTGCATACCCATAATGAAAGTCATACATCAGGGTTTTGGAGAGATCCAGAATTGACATTCCCACATAAACTGGTTTATTCATGCAAATTTGCGTTTTTCTCATCTTGATTGCAATCAAAAATTCATCGAAAATCTGCACATCAGCAAAGTTTGGTTTGTTGATCAACTTTTCTGCTCTTTCAACATCTTTCACCAGTTCAATGGAAACTCTTTTTCGCACATTCTCTATTGTCTTCCCAAACACTGAATTATTCATCAGCTTGAAGAAATCTTTTTCAAATGCATTTTTTGCATTCATTCTCAGTTTTGTGTTTGTTTCAATGTATGATTTCATGAAATCCATTTCCTGAAATGAAATTCCTCTCCAAATCTTTTTCAGTTTCATTCCCAGGGAAAGAAAGAGTTTCAGATTTTCTCCATGCAAGACCATTCTTTCTTTATCTCTCAGATTTTGAGTCAACTTCCACACACCATCCAGTTTTAAACTTTCTGGAGCAAGCGGGAAATCATTATGGTCGTCATGCAGTTCATCTGGATATTCCAAATCAACTTTCAAAATACATCCCACATTTTCTCCATCAACAAATGCCTTCCATTTCGACGGATCATCCATCCATTTGAATTTCCCAACTGGAAGAGGCTTTGACATTGCCCATCCATAAAGGTTATTTGCATCCAGATAAACCAAAAACTTTGCAGGTAATGTTTCATCAAAATCTTTCATGAATTTATTATTGGCCTTTCCATATCGCTTGAATGCATTTGAATTTCCACCTCTCATTCCTCTTTCAACCATCAACAACATATCCACATCATTCAACAGTTGCAATGAAACTCCTGACATTTTCAACATAGCATTCCACGCCATTCCAGGGGTTGTGAAAAACTGGGCAGGATCCAATCCATAGTTTTCTTCACAAAGTTTTCTGAAACTTTCAACAACATCTGCCAACAACAACACATCTGTTTTCAGATAGAGATCATGGAACTCTCCCATGTTTTTCATGTTCCATTTCCCCCAGACATGTTTTGCATGCTTAAAATCTTCATCCTCAATACCCGAGTCATTCAATCTGGAGAAAAACGCTTCTTTCTCTGGAAGTGTTTCTGCAAACTTTTCAAATGAATCCATAAACTCATAGGGATAAACTCCTTTTCTTGTCATCAAGTCAAACTTTTCTCCCTGGAAAAACCTGGCAGTTTCTGTTAAATCTGATTTGGGAAGATTTCCCACCAAATTCCCCAGAGCAGAAGCCATGAATTTAAAAGAATCCAAAAACCGAATTTCATGTTTCACAACAATTTCTTTTCCATCACAAATCTTTTCTCTTTTCAACTCAAATTTCAGGGAGAAAGAGATATATTTCTCTTCATTATTGGGGATGCATTGAATATCCAGAATTTCATCCAATGTACCTAAAGCCCGCACGAAAAGATGTGAATCATAGTTTGCCAAGTTGTGGAAAAACACGGGAGTGAATTTTGGTTTCTGAAACATTCGATTGCAAGAGCGATGAGCAGCTCCTCTGAATTTCCCTGTGAAATGGCAGTGATCTCGCACTTTCATCTTTTCTCCCTCTTTTTCAAATTCACCTCGACATAACCAACAACATGATGTCTGATTGTAAATCTGCCATTCTTCTGGAGTGAGTGGATCCATAGGTTTTGGTTTCAATTTCAGTTGAGCAGTTTTCACTTCCTCAATGAGTTTTCTCACAAATTCTTTTGGAAGTTCAGCTGATTCTTTTTCATTTCCTGCTCTTTGCAAGACAGGTTCCATTTTCAGAAAAGGAGAAACGAGATGAAAAGCAAATCCACAGGGAAGATGCTCTTGTATTTTTTGCGTTTGTTTCATTTTCCCTGCATCTTTCATGGGTTTCAAAATCGATTCAAAATCAGCATAACCAACAACTGGAACATGAATCATCTTTGAGAAGTTGTGAAAAGAACATGTTCCTTCAGGCATAACAATATTCACTGCTTCAAATTCAACGCAGTTGAGTTTGTGTTTTTTCAAGCTTTCTTCACTGGGGAATGAATTGATGCATCTTTTGCAGAAGAATCTTTTTCGTTTTGTTCTGGAAACTTGTGATCCAGCTAAACGAGAAAAGTTTTTCACGATGCAGAAATGAGTTTTGAATTCTTTTTTCAACAGCAGCAAATCCACATGTTTTTCTTTTTCTTCATCCGTTGCTCTCAGGGTGAAAAGTTTTTTGTCCCATCCAAATACATTCACAGAAATATCGTTTCGTTTTTCAAATTTCCCAATATCTGCTAAAGTTGTTGGAAATGCAATTCCACTCCAATCAAGTTTTTCAGCTTGTTTTCTCAACAAAGGTGTGATTCTTTCAGGATTCTGCACCACCCAGTTCATTGCTCTTGTCACACACCATTTAAAACACATTTCATCTCCATTTTTCATGTTCACCACAGCGTTTTTGTTTGCCACTTCTTTTGGGAGAGAAATCCATGAAGATCCACCTAATGGTTTCCACCGAATGAGATGAAGTTCTAATCTGAGCACTTTTTCAAATGCCCAGTTTGATCCTCTTTGGTTGAAGTTTTCCAGGTTTATCAACATTTCTCCAGCCATTTCATCAAACAACTCACCCGCATCATTTCCTTCCAGATTTCTTTTCATGCGGGAATGGGAGAATGGTGTTTCTTCAATCATGCCATCGTCACTCAAATCAGGTTTCACCAATAGAGAGACCAAAACACATTTCACTTTTGTTTGTCGATTTTGCTTTATCAACTCAACAACTTCACTCTTCACTTTCCGGAGAAAATCTTGTGGAGTTGGGGAATCATCTCCTTGAATGATCAGTTGTCTGGCAAATCCTCTCAAAGCAGATTTTCCTTCTTCCACGATCAACCTTTGTTCCCACAATGCAGCAATCTGTTTTTTCAATCTTTCAACTGTAGGATTTGTTCTTCTCCTAATTTCCACATCATCCACATCTTCCAACCAAGTCGCCCAGTTTGAAATATTTTCTGTTTGTTTTTGAATGATTGGTGGAATTTTTCTGGGAGGAACTCTTTTTCTTTCCGGAACCAACACTGGAACATCAATTATTTTATTTTCGACATCTAGGGGGTTAACTTTTCTGCGTTGCCCAATTTTCATTTTTGGTTGATCGTTTTTCCCACCTCCAGTCCATAGATTTTCAACTAAAAAGTTTGCTAAATCATCTCTCCTCAATCTAGACCAACCTTTCAATCCGGATGATCTCGCAAATGATTTCAATGCATTCAAAGTTGCCATTTTAAATGGGGTAAAAAGATTTTTTTCCCTATTTAAAATGAAGTTTTCAATCCAAGAGGAAGGAAAAGAAAAGCAAACTTTTTTTACATTCAAAGAAGCCCAAGAACAAACTGGACTCCCATCAAAAACGATCTTGAGAGTTCTCAAATCACACAACATCAAATATTTCAGAAGAGCGGATAAAAAACTTTTTGGATTCAGGAGGAAGATGACTCACCATTTATCCAGATTGATGGAGAAGATTTTTTCACCGCAGAGGAAATTCAGGAAAGATTTGGCTTGTCCAGAACAGTTTTTTTCAATCAACTCTGCAAGAAAAAAACTCATTTTCTAGATTCAACTGAGAAATCTCACGATGTCACTTGGAAATCTCCCAGACTGGAAGAATTTCTCGATTTGATGAAAGAGAAAGCTATGGTTGAAAAAGTTCTTCATTTTCGCTCAAGAAAAGGAATACCAAAAATGGACTCAGATAAAAAGTCTGCGATAAACAAATTCGTTGACCAAACTTGTCAAGCCACATTTTGAATTTTTTATTCATTGGATAAAAAATGAACAAAGAAAAACTTTTCACAATCGAGGGGCAAGATTTCTTGTCTCTGGAGGAAATCAAAATTGCACTGGCTGAAATAAGAAATCATGCAACTTTGATTGATCCCAAATTTTACAAAGCAACAAGTGGGTTGACGGAGGAAGAAATCGCATGGATGCATTGGGCTGAAATTGAAACCAAGATTCAGAAAGCCGTTGACAAGGTAAATGGTTTTCTTCCAGTCAAAACTGAAAAAGACAGACAGTTTGGAGAAATGGATTTGGAAATAAAATGATTTTTTTATCTCCACCAAGAAAATGAATCCCGCAAAAGTTTCCATTCCCGATATCACTCTCCAAGAACCTCAAAAACGAACCTCTGGAAAGATTTCATATTGTCTTCTCCCATGTTTTCTCAATGACAAAAAACTTCAACTGAAACTCCAAACAAAGTTTAAAATCTTTGCTCATGAAGGAGATTCTTTTTCATTGGGAATCAATCTCCCTGAAGAAAACATTCACTTTTTCCGTAAACTGGAAAATCATCTTCGCTCAGCTGCAGTGAAAAAACGGGAGGAAGTGAAAAAACTTTCTCCATCTTTTGCCAAGTTTCATGCAGAAGATTTCTCTCTCTTGAAAGTTGATAAATCTGAACAGGAAAAGATCTTTGCAAAGATTTATCCTTCTAAACTTCCTAAAACAGATTTCTCTTGTCGTTTTTGGGAGTTGGTTGATGGGAAGAAGAAAAAACCCATTCTGAAACAAAAAGAACTCATTGGCATGCCACTTTTTGGACAAGTTGTCTTTTCCATCAAACATCTTTTCTGCGGAAATGTTAAATCTATCACAGCGATTGTGGATGAAGTTTTGGTGGAGGAAATGGTTCAAACTGCCTCAGTTTTTGATGAATATGAAGATAAAAATGAGGATGAAGATGAAGATTTTCCTTCTTTAAAATGAATGTCAGAGACCGATTTAATAGTGATGAACTTTACCTTTTGACAACATTAAATCTCAACTGGGCATTGGATGATTTTCGAGGTCGTGGAGAAGAAGATAAACTTGCTGAAAAATATGAAAAAGTGAAAGAGATTGAGAAGAAAATTACAGATCTTCTCAACTCACTTCTCAAAAGATCTCCTGCAGAATCTTATTTGGAAGAAATAAAAAAAACATGTGAGAATCTTATCACAATCAAAAAATATAGGGCTGCATGTGAGGATATGGTGGTGTTCCAAACTTATTTGAAATGATTTAATATCTTGGATATTAAATCTAGAATTTCTGCTAAAAATTTTAGCAGAAAAAGAAAATAAAGTTGTTCCTGCTAAAAATTTTAGCAGAAAATGAAAAATGTTTCTGCTAAAAATCTAACAGAATATTTCTTTATTTCATTAGAAAGTTCACCCAGGGTAAAGAAAATAAAAAAATAAAAAATTTCAAAATCAAAATTCAAAAACAGATTTTTTCCGGAGAAAAAATGAAATCAAAATGAAGTTGTTTCTGCTAAAAATTTTAGCAGAAAAAGAAAATAAAGTTGTTCCTGCTAAAAATTTTAGCAGAAAATGAAAAATGTTTCTGCTAAAAATCTAACAGAATATTTCTTTATTTCATTAGAAAGTTCACCCAGGGTAAAGAAAATAAAAAAATAAAAAATTTCAAAATCAAAATTCAAAAACAGATTTTTTCCGGAGAAAAAATGAAATCAAAATGAAGTTGTTTCTGCTAAAAATTTTAGCAGAAAAAGAAAATAAAGTTGTTCCTGCTAAAAATTTTAGCAGAAAATGAAAAATGTTTCTGCTAAAAATCTAACAGAAATCTTCTCCAGAAAATCATTTCACAAAATCTTCTCCAGAAAACTTTGAGAACATTTTTGTGGTTTTCTTTTTCTTTTTTGACAACTAAGAAAATGTGGGTTTTGATAGATGCGTTTTCAAAACAACGTCTCAGTCCAAGATTTGCTTCACAGGCAGCTCTTGCAAGATTTATGAAACTTACTCCAAAGACTCTCAACAAAGCAATCAATGAAGGGAGAAATGTTTTTTCTTTCCAAGACAAAAAAGTTAAAGTTGCAAATCAAAGTCAAGATCAATTTGCAGTTCATAATTCTCTTGAAGAACCGCCTTTGCAAACTTTTGAAACAATGGCTGAGATGGCTCAGTGGATTGGAGTAACTCGCCAAGCAATCTATGCCGCGTTCAATCGTTATGTTGAAAAACGTTTTGTTAAGAAAGATGGGAAGAAATTATTCCTGTCAAGAACCTTTGAAAAAGGACCGCTGACAGATCCTTGGGTGGAAGATGAAACGCCAACTCCAAAGAAGATTCAATCCATTCCCATTCGCATTTCATCATCTTCAACAACAACCATTTTCCCCAGTGTTTCTGCAGCTACAAAGGAACTAGGAATTGATTCAGGAACCATTCGCAATGCGTTGAAAAGTGGAAGAAACAGTTTCACACGAAGAAGTGATGGAGAAAAATTCAAGGTGGAAAAAGTTGAGAAACCAACTCCACCATCTCTTCCTCCCAAACCCGTTCCCCAACCACTGGATGAGAATTATGTTTTTTCTGATTCTATTTGGGATAAAGTGCTAGAAAACTTCAAAGGGTTCACTTCAGCTCATGAATATGCAGACGCACCAGCAGGAAAAAATGATCAAATCGTGATTTGTAATATGCGCTCAGGTGTGTGGTTTCGCGCGAAAGATTATTGGGATGTTCAAAAATGGTTTGACAAACATGGTTATAAATCTTATCCTGATTTGGAAGAGTATAAGGAGAATCTCTCAAGAGGGCAATGGACTTTTCATCCGCAAAAATCATGCACTTCAGCGCCTGAATTGTGGACACGAACTACATTCATCAAGAACTGAGTTTTCATTTCCCAGAAATGAAAAATCAAACAAATCGTTTTTTATATTTTCTCTCAAACTTCTCCAAATCCAATCCCAAATCAATCACAATCCCATCAACTGCTATCATTGCTGGAAGAAATTCATTTCGATCAAATTTTCCACTTCTCAAAGCAAAACGCAAATCAGTCAATGTTTTCTCGTAAGTTGTGAACGCGAACTTTGTCATTTCAATCTTGTTGTCATATTGCTTCATTTCATTCCCTGTTTTAATGATCAGTCCTGCACCTGAAATCACTCCCAAAATCACAGGATTCATTGTCACTCCTCCAGCAATAGCGCCAATCGCAACAAGAGCGGAAGATGTCAAATTCACAAACAAATTCATCTTTTTGAAATGTTTGTGAGCTCTTTTCAAACACCAAAATCTTTTATGATAGAATCGGAAGAATTGCTTGATCTCTTCCAGTTTTTCTTCTGTTATGTCAGGGGAGATGTGGTTGAAATTAAAAATGTCTTCTTTCATTTTTCAAGCTTTTTCATAAAGAAATGTGATTTGGGCAGCCCCGATATTCGTTGATCGATCATCTATTCTTGCTGAAAATAACTCTCCTGCTTTGTAAACAACAGTTGAAAACGTGAATGTTTGAATTCTATTATCACTGCTAAAACGAGTTCCACTTTGTGATTTTTTATCTGGGAGATATAAAGTTAGTTGTGGAAAAGAAGCTGTTTTTGATAAAATTTGAGTAAACACTGTGATTAATTTGCATCGGATGGGGATGACTATATCAGTGAAAAAATATCGAAAAGTACATTTATGGCGTCTCCTGATGATCTTCTATATCTTCCAATCAGCATAAAGTTATTGCCAAGATTTGAATTGAGAATTTGATGGTCATTCAAATCCAAATCAGTTTCCATGACCATCTTCCCACTCTCAAAAACGAAAGGAGCATCATAAACAGAACTTGACACATCTGATTGAGAACCTTTGACGCCATAAATAATCAGATTTGCTGGACCTTGAGAAGCTGACGACGGCGTTCCTTGCCATTTCAAATCCAAATAGATGAACTCCGGTGGAGTAATCTGCCATTTATGCATGTGAATGATTGATCGAGAATAGTTGGAAAACTTCTTTGTTGATTGTTGATTGATATTCAAGCTCGTGGAAACCACGTCAACGCTCACACCCGTCATGGAAGCGGGGAAGAATTCAATGCAAATCGTATATTCCCCTTCTGGAAGCTTCAACATATGGAAACCAAGTCTCCCAGAGTATTCATTAAAAACATCTTTTGTTATTTTCAAATCATACGCTTTTTTATTGATCTGATGGGGTGAATTTGTAAAATCAGACAAACCAGTCACTGTTATATTATGTTCAGCTCTGGATTCACCCACATCCTCCATCAAATACCGGAATTCATCCTTCAAGTGGGAGGTTGAAGATATATGCGATTCATTGACATATTTTTTAAGGTCAACCTCTGTTTTGATCAGTTCCTCTGCCAGAGCTACTGTCTTGTTATTTAACTGTGTATCGACATATTGTTTTGATGTTGCTTCATTGGATGTTTTTGGATCGGGAAGACCAACAAGTTTTTCTCCTCCCATATCCAATTCCCCAGTCATTGTTCCTCCGGAAAGAGAAAGAGTATCTGAGGCCACAAACCTAATTGATGTGGTAAGTTGTGTGACATGTTGATCGACATATTTTTTATTGACTGCTTGATCGATTGCTATTGGATCTTTCACGTTATAAACGAATTGGTTTCCCATATCCAAACTTGTTTCCATTGGGAATGTTTCTTTCCGACTGAGAAAGATATTATTTCCGTCATTATAAGACAACAGATTGTTATAGTGCACGGCAAGATAATCAAAAGTTTGTTGCTTTGAGTTGATCACGTTATAACGATGTTTCAAGTCAATATCTTTTGTTACCTCATGCGTTGGTGCTGGAGCATTTGGGTGATATTTTTTCAGTGTCACCATGTTCACCGCAGAAAGATCATTTGATTCATCAGTATCCAGATTTGTGATCAACTTTCGATCCATGTCAATTTCACCGGGAAGAATCAGTTTCTTTCCCCTGAGGTCCAGATCTCCAGTCATATGGGAAGAACCATCAACCTGCAAAGAATCTGCTCTCAGTTGAATTAGTTTGGTTTCCACACTGCTTTTCAACGAGTCAACTTGATGTTTTGTAACTGCATCACCATTTCCTGTTCCTTCAGCGACATTGACCAGTTTTCTGTTTGACATGTCATAATCTCCTGTGGATGTCAGTTTAAAACCAACTCCTGGCAATCCATCTCTTCCATCTCTTCCTCCATGTGAGGTGCTTGTTGTTTCAGAAAGCAATCCATTTGAGTAACTCATTTTAAAGTCTTTCATCAAAGTTTTTAGCCATGAATTTTCTTGGTTTATCCACATAGAGGAAAGAAAACGGATCACGCGTGGCTTTCAGATAATCTTCTTTCTTGATGTTGTTTTCCCTGCAGATCGCAGTAATTTCTTTGTTGCTTGGAAATTCAAAAATGCAAAGATGAGAACAATTCAGGCGGATATCTTTTGGTGTTTGGAAATAACTTTGTGAAAGATAAATCACAGAACAATTCTTATGCCGGCCTTGGATGAAATAGTCAACCAATGGCTTTTGATTCTTTTCGCAAACAAAATCGTCAAAAACAACCAGTTTTTGATTCTCCCCAGATAATTCCGAAACTGGGATGATTTCATCTTGGGATGCTTCCACGATGTCATACCCAGCTTCTTTGCTGATTGGGCGAAATGTTTTCAGCAAATGTTGATATTTGGCTTGGTCCAGATTTTTCGCATAGAGGAAGATCTTATCGTAGAAAAGCAATCTCAAAATCATATCCAGGAGAACGTTTGTTTTTCCAGATCCTGAAGGACCACAGATCAACATTCTGAAAGTTCGATCCGGCATAAAAGGCTGCAACTGTCGAAAGTTTGTGATTGGGTCATGGCAATCATAATTTGGGATCTTCATTTTATTTCCCAGAAGACAAATTCAGATGAACATCTTGTTCAACATCATGTTCTTCATCCAAATTCATGTTTGTGGACTTAAAATGAGTTTATTGAAATGGAATGAAATGGCCAAAAGCAAATCTGCTTTGGGAAAAAAAATCAACTTTGTTCACGATGTCATCACCCAGAAAAAGTTGGGTGAAGAAACAAGCCAAACTGGACTGGCAAAAATGTTCAAACCCATAACAGCAAAACTAGATGAGGTTGTTGCGTCGAATTTGAGACAACCATCCTTGCCAATTCGGAGGAGAAAGCCAACAACCTCAAAAGTCGATCCAGGCATAGATTATTATCCAGAAGTCGATCCATTTGAAGAAATGGATGTTGGCAGTTTGTTGGATGATGAGGTTGTTGCGCCGCAAGCTGAAAAACAAGTCCCACAAACTTTTTTGGGAGAATTGAGGGAAGAGTTTGGAGGTGATCCACCTCCATATGAAGATGAAATTCCTGATTACTCTCTGGAGCCTGAGGATAAAGAACAAGAAAAGAAAAAGGAAGCAGACAAAAAAACAAAGGAAAAGAAAGAACGCAAAGAGGTTGCAGATAAATATTTGGCTGAATTGGAGATTGATACTTATAACACAGTGGATTGGATGCTTGCAGACCCAGATATCACAGCAAAACAGAAACAAAATTATCTTGAGCAAAACATTCTTGATGATGCAAAACATAGAAGAAACCAGCTGAAAGGGTATAAAGCTGCTTGGACTAAAAGATTCAAAAACAAAGAAATAGCTGAACAGACAATGAGAAGGGAACATAGCAAAATAGACTTTTCCTTCAAAGTTCTGAATGATTACATAAAACATTACACAAAGAAAACAAAAACATTTCAGGGTTCTGGGTTGAAAAGAAGAAAAAAAGGTGGAGCCATCCGCTTGTTCTCCAATCCCAAAGAACTTCTCAAGAAACTTGAGGTAATCATTGGCTCCATTCTTGCTGGAAACACAAATCTGGCAATCAGAAACACTGGAGTGGGCATTCTTGATCTTCTCCTGAAAGAGTCAGTTATCAACAAATCCCAGCATGAAAAGCTGTTCAAAAACTATTTCAAACCATAAAATGGAAAGAGAAATCGTCCTGTCATCTTACGCCGTTAAGAACAGACAAAACAAACCTGCAGATTTCATAACAAAATTTAATCGTCCAATTATTCTTGATCCGAATGAACAATATGTTGTTGGGCTGAAACGAATCATCAATATGAGTTTTACGTGGTATAACATCAATCCACAATATGGAAATCAACTGATCAGGTTTTCCTCTGATGGTGGAAAAACATTTTCCGATATTGCGTTTCCTGCTGGAGTTTGGGGGTATTCTGGGATGAATGATTTCATTCAAAAAACAACAGTGGTGAAAGTCGCTGGAAAAGAAGATGTTTTCCCCATCAATCTGGCCTTCAGCAATGAAACTTTCAGAGTGACAATAACACTGGCTGAAAATTATCAACTGGATTTCACCCAATCGAATTTCGGGGAGCTTGTAGGGTTTGATAAAAAGATTCTGAAAGAGAAAGTTAATCTTGGCCCTAAAGTTCCAAACCTCAGTCAAGATACTGATATGTTGAACATTCATTGTGATCTGACAAATAATTCACTTGTGGATGGGGAAGAGACTGATATCATCTATTCCTTTTCCACATCTGTTCTGCAGGCATCATACAGTTTTGAGCGTGAACCCATAAAAATAGCATTCTGCCCTGTGAATAAAAACACGATCAGCTCAATTCGGATCTATATCACAGACGGGAAAAGAAGAATTGTCAACTTGAATGGAGCAGACACAGCATTCTCGTTGATATTAAAAAAAAAGACTATAAAATGAAAGCATATGAATTTTCTCGAGTTCATCACCCCAAACTGGGGAAGTTTGTTTATAAGCATAAAGGAACAGGAATCATTTTTGATTCCATCTTCAAGCCACTGAAAAAGATGGCAGGACCAGCCATGAAAGGAATTCTCAAGAAAGTTGCGAAACCATTTGCTAAAAAAGCATTGGACGCAGGAATTTCTCACGCTGGAGAAAAACTAGGTAAAGCAGCGGTGGAGAAATCAGGTGATTTGATTATGAAAAAACTGGGAAACATGAAGATTGGAAAACCATCTGCGAGTCCTGCGAAACGAGGACGAAAACCACAATCACTCCCTGCTTCGCTCTCGGCTTCGCTCCCTGTGAAACAACCACAGAGAGAAAGTGCAACTGACATCCTGAATAGACTGATCAGTGGCCAAGGAATTTAAAATAATCTATCAAAATGGCTTTTCGATCGAATGAATATCTCCAAAGAAATGAATTAGTAAGATTCCAGTTGGATGATGTTATCAGAGCCCCAGCAAATGGGCAACATCAAGCAAAAAATGGTTATAAATTCACCATTAATGACAGATCAGCGTTTTATGACTGGCTTATTTTGAAGTGCAATTTCAACTCCAGAAATTAGCAGATGGTGCTGGATATGCTGCTGCTGATAGGATAACAGTCATAAATGGCTCACATTCCCTGATAAAACACATGACAATCAGATCTGCAGGGAAGATTGTTTACGAACCTGACAATCTGCATAAAGTTACTTTTGTTAAAAATCTGTTGGAATACTCAGATGACTTCAGCAGATCAGTCGCAAAGAACAGTTTCTGGTATTTAGATGTGAATGCAACAACAGCTGCGAATAACACAGGATTTGAAGCGAGAAGAATCCAAACTCAGGCAGTTCGAGACAATGGAACTGGAGGTGCTAAAGATGTTAATGCAATTATCCCCCTGAATCGTTTCTCCTTTTTCGAGGAACTGGAAGATAGGATGTTGGTCCCAATGCAGCTGCAATTCGAAATTAATCTTCAACAGGATGATGAATTGATTCATATGGCAAATGGTATAGATCCTGGAAGAGTTGTTATCAACAGATTTTTGCTTTGGGTGCCGAGATTGACACCAAAAGATTCTCTTTATGACAAATTTATCAGTTCATTCCTGAAAGAATCACAATGGAAATATCTGAGGGAGATATATGATCAATCACCTCCTACACAATCATCAGGATTCTTCTAGATTTCAGCGAGCATTGACAATGTAAAACATATTTTTGTCTGGCTGAAAAGAGCAGCTCCACCCAATGATGACCCTGCAGAAGATAACCCATATCTCTTTGACACTTTCAAGCTGAATGCGGCAAATGCAAACTCATCCCTGTCAACTTGCAGATTGGAGTATGGAAATGGAGTGTTTTATCCTGAAACTGATTATGACACAGAATCAAAAGTCAGAATCTTCAATGATGTCATGGCTTATGCAATGAGGAAAAATGACTTCAACACTGGGACTCAGTTGAATTTGGCTAACTTTCAATCTCTCTTTGGCCTCATTTATTTCAACTTGTCTTACCAAGCTGAAAAACCAACAAGAGATCCCAAGCAGTTGATATTTCGATATACGCTGAATGCCAATGCAGCTGCAGCCTTCCATGTGCATGCAGTCGTTCTTTATGAGGAAACAGCTAAGATTGATAAAGTTGGAAATGAATTAGTTATAGCTTAGAAAAACATATGTTATCATTAAAAATGACAACATATCACCCATATAAAGTAAATTTGTCTGAAGGGTAAAAACAAAAGCTTGGAGGAGCATTCAGAACAAACATGCCTATCACCCTGAGATTGGGACGAAATCAAACAAGTGGAAGTAATGAACTGATGCTGACAGCCAATCAAAAGAAACGAATTGGTAAAGCCGCAGCTTTGGGAAAGGGAGTTGAGATAAAGATATCGAAAACGCAAATCAGAAAAGTGATGAAACAAGGTGGAAGTCTGTTTTCTGCTATTATTCCTCTTGCTCGTTCCCTGTTACCCACCCTGGGTAAAACACTTGGGATGTCAGCATTGGCTGGTTTGGCGAGTGAAGGAGCGAGTCAAGTTGTGAAATCAATCAGCGGAAAAGGAGCTGGCCAAGTGGGTGGATTTCTCATCCCCCAAAATAAAATTCAGAAACTGATTGACAATAAACATTTGTTGACAAATAAACAGAAACAGGATATTTTAACTGCCCTGCAATCAGGAGGACAGGTTGTTGTGAAACCAACCAAAACACAATCTGGTGGATTGTTGGGAACAATGCTGGCATCCATTGGAATTCCACTTGCGCTTGATATGGTGAAAAACCTGTTTGGAAAAGGTGCCCCTAGAGTTGGCAGACCAAAAGGAAAAGGTGCCCCCAGAGTTGGACGACCAAAAGGGAGCGGAGCGACCTCTGGAAAAGGTGCCCCCAGAGTTGGACGACCAAATGGAAAAGGTGCCCCTAGACTGGGAACTCCTTGGGCAAGACCTCCTCCATTCATTGGAAGTTGGAGAAACCCTGTTGGAATGGGAAAAAAAAATCAAAAAAGGGCAAAGGACTTCTGTTAGGGTCGAAAAGTCCATTCAACAGCATTCCAATTCTCGGGGCACTTCTGTGAGACCTAAATTTGTAATTAAACCCCTGAATAATGTTGATCTGTTGAATTGGATTGAATATCTGGGGATTCCCAATTTCAAAGGAATATTTGCAAGAGATGAAGCTATGCCCAAAAAACACAGCCCATGCATCATCAATCTTGATTCGCTTAAAAATGCGGGAACTCATTGGGTTTGTTGCGCCCCATCGCATGATAAAAAGTTCTTATGGTATTTTGATAGTTTTGGAATGGGCTATCCTCTCGAATTTAAAAGTTCCAAACCTGTAATTTGGAACAGCAGTCAGTATCAAAACATCAACAGTGTTCTTTGCGGGTATTATTGCCTCTTCTTCCTGCATCAATGGTCGCAGGGGAAAGATTTCTATGATATTCTCCAACCTTTCAGTTTAACTGACACAATGCAAAATGAGAAATTCATAAAAGATTATTTCAATTAAAAATGGAATCATATTGCGTCAAAGAAAAAAGAGTCACTGGTTGCGTTGAACCATCCGGATATATGACTGCAAAAAATGGGAGAAAAATGTTTTTCTGCCATTGCGCTTCATGCGGAATTAAAAAAACTAGATTCGTGAAACAAGGGAACTCGGGAAACTAAGTCTGCCCTCACAAGGTGGGGGCTTTTTCGATATAGCCGACAGTCATTCACTCGGTGAAATTGCCTTAAAAAGCGGCGTGAAAGGATTGACTAATCTTGGCCGTATTGGATTATCCAAAGCGGTTAAATCAGATTTTGCCAAACAAAAAATTAAAGGTGCGGTGAATAAATATCTTGATCAAGCATTGGACGCATTTACAAGTGACATTTCAAAGAAATTAGATCCCTTATCCGGCCGTGGGATCGATGCTCATGCTTTGATAGGAAAACTTCCCAGACCAAAAAGAGGATTCACTCTCCCCGGACATAACTTCACAGGTCCTTTCAACCCATTGGAAAAGCAAGTCAGATTTGATGATACTGGAAAGATTCTGGAAATCTGGCAACAACCAACTGGAAAAACAGATGCAGTTTCTATGCAACATGATGTGGATTATTCAATCTGTGCAAAACAAGCAGATCCACGCAAATGTAAAAACAAAGCAGACAGAAAGATGGTTGCCGCATTGGATGCTATTCCCTGGGCAGAAAGACAATGGGGACATGCTTTAGCAAGAAACACAATCAACGCAAAACAAAAACTGGGCCTCGGTCTCCCAAAAAACGGGAAAAGATTTTGAGTAAAGGCTGGACTCAAAATCTGGCAAATGAACTTCACCAGCCAATAAGGAGAAGATTTCCAAAGAGAAGAGTCATTTCATATGGGATTGACAACATCTGGGCGGCTGATCTGGTTGAGATGGGGAAATTTTCAAAGTGGAACAAGGGAATAAGATATCTCCTGATGGTGATCGATGTTTTCTCAAAGTTCGGTTTCATTCACCCCCTGAAAGACAAGCGAGGACAAACAGTTGCTGATGCTTTCCGATCCATATTTGCGAAGGCACGAAAACCGAAGATGCTTTGGACAGACAAAGGAAGTGAATTTTTCAATGGAACTATGAAGGATCTCCTGAATAAGAATGGAATAAAATTGTATACCACAGAGAACGAAGAAAAGTCATCTGTGGTTGAACGTTGGAACAAGACTATGAAGGAGAAACTCTTCCGGATGTTTTCTGCTAACAATAATACAATTTTCTTTGACAAACTGGACAGGTTAGTGGATCAATATAATAACACTTATCATTCAAGCATTAAGATGTCACCCGCAGAGGCGAGCAAACAGAAAAATGAAACAAAGGTTTTTGCTAATCTTTTCGGAGACATGATTTATGCTAAACACAACCCAGCAAAATTCAAAGTCGACGACAAAGTCCGAATTTCAAAATACAAGCGAAAGATATTCGACAAAGGTTTCACCCCGAACTGGACAGAGGAGATATTTGTCGTCGACGAAGTTTTGAACACAAACCCAGTGACATACAGGTTAGTCGATCTGTTGGGAGAAAAAATAACTGGATCATTTTACGAGGCGGAACTCCAAAGGACAAACCAAAGCGTGTTTCGCATTGAAAAGGTTATTCGCCGCGACCAGAAGAAAAAGAAAGCCTTGGTTAAATGGAAAGGATATCCAGATAAATTCAATTCTTGGGTTCCACTGAGTGATGTGGAAAATCTCTGAGACAGAATATAAATGTTCAACATTCATATTCATTCCAAAACACCGCTTCACGCGGGCTGCGCCTTCACTTTGCTTTCTTTCAATCCCTGGTGGATTTCCCAGAGGAGACAACTTTGCTTTTGGAGTTCATTTTTGAGAATCTTATGTTCCTCTTGGAGGTTGACAAATGATTCAAAAAGGAGTTCTACTGTATCTTCCATTTCTTCATTTTGCTCTGCTTCTTCCATCTCCGAATCAGAGACAATAAATTCCTCATCAGATGTTGTGGGGGTTTCATTTTCACTCCTTTCTTCCTCCTCTGAGCAAGTGAGGCAATCTTCATGGTCACTGGCTTCCATTTTCTTTTCATTTGTTTTTTTTGAAGATGGTTTGGATTATTTTTTCCTGTTCTGCCCTTCTTGATGGAAGAATAAGCAGTTTGAAATCATCTTCATTTGGGTTGAAACCATTCTTTTTCAACAGAGTGAAAAGAACTTGATTGAAATTAAGAAACTTTTTTCGCTTGAGATGAAGATCATCATATGCCAATGAAAAATATTTAAAATCGTCAATGAGAAACTTTTCCAGATGCTCATAATCATTTCCATCGTGATTTGTTATGTGATTGAAAATTTCATGATCGTTGCCATTGACTTTTTTCCATTTGGAAGCTTTAACAAACTCCCTGACTTTTTTTCTGGTGATTTCGTGGAGAGGAATTTGGGAGAGAATTTCTTTTTGATAAAATTCAAGATCTTTAAGTGGAATTTTATTTTTCCCCTGATTTTTACGGATAACATCTTTAAAATGTTCCAGTCTAAGATTTTTGTGAGAATGCCATATTGTTGTATATGTTTCTTGAATAATTTCAGGAGTGTCATCTATTTCCTCATCTTTATCTTCGGAATCAGACATTTTCTTTTCCGGAGAAACTTTTTCTGGAAATGATTTTGTCAACCAGTTTTTTTGGAAATGATTTTGTTTCCAGATTGAAAATAAAAAGTTGTCAATCAGGGAGTTTACAGATTTGATTTAAAAAGATTTTCAAAATGAAAAAAAGTTTGGAAAATCAAAAACTTTTTTTCAAAATGAAAAAGTTTTAAAATCAAATATGTAACCTCCCTGATTGTCAACTTTTCATTTCCAATCTGGAAACAAAAAATAGATTTCATTTTTGATTTGGTTTTTTTCTCCAGTTTTTTAGCAGAAGTGGTTTTTGAAAAACTTTTTCAAAAACCACTCCAGATTCTGGAAACGAAAATGAAAACCAGATTTTCTGCTGGAGAAATATTTTGTCAACCAAAATATTTCTCCAGATTTCATTTTTGATTTGGTTTTTTCTCCAGTTTTTTTGCAGAACTGGTTTTTGAAAAACTTTTTCAAAAACCACTCCAGATTCTGGAAACGAAAATGAAATCTATTTTGTCAACCAAATATTTCTCCAGATTTCATTTTTGATTTGGTTTTTTCTCCAGTTTTTTTTGGTGAACTGGTTTTTGAAAAACTTTTTCAAAAACCACTCCAGATTCTGGAAACGAAAATGAAATCTATTTTGTCAACTAAATATTTTCTGAAATCTGGAAACAAAAAATAGATTTCATTTTTGATTTGGTTTTTTCTCCAGTTTTTTTTGCAGAACTGGTTTTTGAAAAACTTTTTCAAAAACCACTCCAGATTCTGGAAACGAAAATGAAAAAGTTTTTGTCAACCAAATATTCTCCCAGTTTTTTTGACACAGTAGTTGAATAAACGCGGTTCCCGGTGGAGCCGAAGGGCCCCTTATTAGAAACGTTTTCAAATTATGTGGACTTTAGGGATAGTTGGAAAATTGATTTAGCAGAAAATGAAATGGCATTTTTTCAATCAATGACAATATATTTCTGGTAAATTATGACAGTAAATGAGATTCGAAAAATGTGGAGGATTTTAGGAGAAAATGAGAAATGAAATTCTGGAATATTTTTATTGAGTTCTGTTGTTTCGAACATAACGAGGCTAATCGAAATTTTGAGCTACTATTGTGCATAAGTTAGAGATAAGTTTTACGTTAAAAAGTAACGGGCCCGAGGATGCACCGGGAACCGCGTTTATTCAACTACTATTATTCTCGTGTTTTTTTGCCCTGCATTTGCATTGCAAATTCCCTCTCAAGCTTCGCTCCCTACCCTACCTCCCGGCTGGTAAGTATGGGTCACAGGTGAGTATCTGGTTTCCACTGAATTTCTCAGTGTGACGGGTGCTTGGTGGTGGGCTGTGTCAGGGTTGCCATGGATACCTCTTCGTGCCGGGAAAGTTTGCTAGCAGCATGCCTCACACCATGCGGCACCTACCCCCCAAGCTCATCTATGGGTGATGAGTTTAATCATCATATAATTATATATTATCCCGATAGCGTTCATCCCGGGGGGCGGGGGGTTGGATAGCCTTGCGCATGATTCATTTGCATTGCCAGTCACGTCTTCAATCTTTTCACCATAACTGTAAAATTTCCCGCGCGCTCATTGGCCGAGAACTATTTTTTATAAGAGAACAAACAACGATCTGACGTCATTGATCGCACGTCACACCCGTCTAGAGCGCGGGAAAATTTGTATTTTGGTTCGCAATACATGTAGCGGCTTTGTGTGTCTATTTTCGGTACATTTTCGCCGTTTCTAATCAAAGATTTCATTCGCCATTGTTAAAAGCTCAAACATTTGGAGAAGAAATGTGGACGTTCGTGGACACGAGGACTTCGGTAACCTGCCGAAAGTTTTCAAGTCGAAAGTCATTCAGCAAACTTTGATCACCGTCAACAGAGGAATGTACTTAATCACCCATGAACCTTTGGAAAATACGCTTATGTATTAGTAAAATCCAAGGGCGTCTACCCTCCCCCCCTCCCCCCGCCCCGCCAAGGGCAAACCTTTGTACGTATGTTAAGCCATGACCATCGAGAAAAACGACTCGCATGGACTTATACCTTTTCTACAGGTATGCTACTCCGCCCGCGTAGGAGCTCCGCTATTACAAACTTACTTTATAAAACTTACTGTCATGCCAATGTATCAGCGTGCTCATCGTGTGTTGGTGGGTTTCTCCATATTAGTGGGATATTTACAACGCATATCTTACCAGACGCAAGAAAATATATAGTTGAGATACGTTTATGTAATGTTTAAAACACGAACAGCAGTGTTTTATCAATTTTAAAAATTCGAGGGGTAGCCGAGAATTTTTAGGCTTGATAAAACACTTGCTGTGAGTGTTTTGAACAGCTTCAAAAACATTCCGAATGCGTGTCCCTTAAGATCACAAACAACCGCGCTAACCTTATTAGTATTCTTTATATAAAGAATACTAATAACGGTGTTTTATCAATATACAGTGCATGCATGTGATGTACTATCATCGTCTTGATTGGGTCTGGGGCTCATGAATTATTAATCAGTTTTTTTTTTTTTTTTTTTTTTTTTTTTTTTTAATGCAACGTCTTTTTTATTAATATTTCCACATACATGCGTAGTGTTACATACATTTAATGCAATACTTATAATTAACATAACATAATTTAATGAACACTCAGTTATAAGTGAAATAGTAAATATATATATATATATAGAAAGAGCACATACAGAGAACTAAAAGCTATCCACTTCAAGTACGTTATACATTGCTTTGCCACAATACTACAATGGTAATTATGTCGTCTCATTTTGTGAGGGGTTTTTCTTAAAGCGAGACCACTTCTTTTGAAAGGAGTTTATGGTGTTGTTGTCAAACGCAATTTGTTTTTCAAGTTCCATAGAGTTCTTAAGTAATTGTATATATACCTGCAGCTCAGGTAAGGTATTCCCAAGTTTGCATGTGTATATATAATGTCTAGCTATAAGAAGTAAGTGGTGGAAGAGCAAATCTTTTATGTCGTCAATTAAACCAAGACAAAAAGATGGGGAGAATGAAGAGTCCTCCATTCCAGTAAAGTTTTGAGTTATCCACTTTGACATATTTTTCCAAAAGGTTTGGGTATGTTTACAATTCCAAAACAGATGAACAAGGGTTTCTGGTGTTTCTTTGCAGAATGAGCAGGAATCCACTTGTTTTATACCTATCTTGCAAAGAAAATCATTCATAGCTATTCTTCTATGAAGCAGTTTAAATTGGAACACTCTAAGTTTTGTTTCTATTGTACATAAAAATGGTAAGTAATAGGTGTTTTTCCAATTAACCGCTACAGTAGAATTACCAAATATTTCCTCTTCCGCCAACCATTTTCCCTGACTCTTTGAAGGTATGGAAGCCCTTTTATTTACAAGATGTTGATAGAATTTTTTGCACACTTTTGAGTTAGACAGAAAGTTCTCAGCGGAGTCTTTTTGGGCAGGGCTATTGTGAACTGGGGAGTATTTTTTCCTGTAGTACTTTATAGCTGATACTACTTTGTAATACTCCAAATAGTTGGTTTTAATGTTGTATTTGTCTATAAATGCATTATAACTTAAAAAATTCTGATCATTATCTAGCAAATCTCTAATCTCCTTTACCCCCGCATAAAACCATGATTTGTAAAAAAAAGGTTGGTTCTCTATTTTAATGAGCGAATTATGCCAAATACACGTGGAAGCAAACTGAAGGTTCTCAGCGCTGAAGTTGAAATTGGTCCAATATTCTACAATCTCATTTAAAAAAGGGTCCTTTAGATTAAGCTGTAAAGTATCCTGTTGTTTTAGATTACTTTGAAACAAAAGCCTGCCTCCGTGCTTCAATAAGTAGTGATCAAAAAAAAGTTTCCATTTCCCTTTATTATCTTCATTTAAATACCCTTGTATCCATTTCATTTTAAGAGATTCATTGAAACTTTGAACATCAATCATCTTTAGTCCTCCTTTCTCGTAATTGTTTATCATTTCTGTCCTTTTAACTTTGTCGCCTTTTCCATCCCATAAGAAATCATACAATAAGGAATTGACTTCTTTAAGTGCACCCGAGGGCGTTGGAAGAGAAGACAAAACATAAACCAATTGTGACACGGCCATGGTTTTTATGATTGTAATTTTACCCAAGAGGGTTAGTCTTCTTGCTGACCAATTATTCAAAATGCTGCGAATTTTTTCGATTTTCTCGCTTAAGTTAACATCAAGAGACTTATCTTCCAACGTGGAAAACCAAACTCCCAAGGCGTAGACCTTTGTTTCAGCCCATGTTATAGGTTTTATTGAAGGGAAAGTGATGTCCGAACTTTTAGATGATCCGATCCAGAGGGCTTCAGTTTTGTCATAATTAACTTTAAGACCAGATATGGAAGCAAAGGCATCTAGTAAGTATAGGGATCTTGAAAAGGAAGATTCTGAACCATCTAAAATCATAGTCGTGTCATCAGCGTATTGAGATAGTTTGCACTCAGTGCCAAGGACCTTGATTCCACGGATCTCTTTGTCATTCCTTATCGCGTTACCTAGTATTTCGGCACATAAGATAAACAAATATGGGGAGAGCGGGCATCCCTGTCTCACTCCGCGACCTAAGCTAAAGAAATCTGAGGACCAACCGTTGTTCTGGATACAACTGCTGATATCCGTATAGAATATTTTTATCCAAGATACCAGAGAAGCTCCGAAGTTATAATATTTAAGGGTTTTCTCTATAAAGGACCATTCTATACTATCGAAAGCTTTTTCGAAGTCAATGAACAGTAAAAGACCCGGTATTTGCTCATTATCTGTGTAATTTATTATGCTCTCTATAAGTCTGATGTTTTCCCCAATAAAGCGACTTTTTAGAAAACCCGTTTGGTCATTGTTGATAATCTTTGGCAGGACTTTTCGTAATCGACTAGCGATGGATTTAGTTGCTATTTTGTAATCACAGTTAAGAAGAGTAATAGGCCTCCAGTTTTTTAAAAGATTAGTAGGTTTGTTCTTCTTTGGTATGAGGGTAATCAATCCTCTCCTTTGTGTAATTGATAGAAGGCCCTTTGCATGTGCACAGTTTAAGGCGTTTAGTAGGTAATGATGGATATCATTCCAGAATACTTTATAGAATTCTGCCGGGAGGCCGTCACTTCCCGGACTTTTATTTGATTCCATTGATTTTAAGCTTTCAAAACATTCAATTTCAGTCAAAGGGCCTTCACACTGTTTTTGCTCTATCTCATCTAGTGTCAAAGCATTTCCTTCTGGGAAGAAAATTGTTTCGTATGCAGCATTAAATTGTGTATCAGTTGAAGAATATAAGTTCTGGTAGAAAGTTTTTGCTTCTTGTAAGATCTCACTATCCATGTTAATTACGCTATTATCCGCCAGGGTAAGGTGTTTGATAGTTTTTTTATTAAAATGCCGTTTTTCTAAGCTAAAAAAGTATTTTGTATTCTTTTCTCCTTCATTGTACCATCGAGACTTAGATCTAATTATTGCTCCTCGGGTTTTATGCTTTGATATTTCTTCTCTTTGTAGGATCTTAATATTTAGTTCATTGTAGATGTGGGCTTTTTCGTTTTCAGATAGGGAGTTTTCTTCAAGTCTTTTTTGGAGAGATAATATGTCAGATTCTAGGATCGTCTCTTGTGATTTCATTTTAGCTTTCTTTCTCCTTGCGTAATTTAGTGAGCTTGCTCTTATTTGCATTTTCATGGTGTCCCACAAGAGAACGGCGTCAACCTCTTTATTGTTTACATATTCATTTTCTACTTCAGCAATTGTGTTCTTAATCAAGTTTTTGAAGTGACGATAATCCCCGTCAACCACCCTCGACGTATACCGCATGGCGTTGCTGTTAATTTTCTGTACCCCAAGCAGTTTGTTTTGTCTTTTTTAGTGTCACTTAGACTTTGGAGAATCCGTTGATGGAGGCGTGCCTGGTCTTGTGGATGTAGCGATCAAGGAAATAGAATCTCATCATGGCTACTACAAGAGTTTCATTACAGGGAACTGGAAAGATGACCTTGACAACTACAAACTGCACAAAAAATTCAACTCAGATAGTATAGACCTTCTCTTGCACGCCCTGGTAAATTCTACATCCACTTCGTGCTACGTGGTTTCTGTGGATGGTTACAGTCAAGACGTCAAAGTAGAAGCCATTCATCCTACCAGATCTCCTGTTGTTGCCCTAAAGGAAATCTTCATATGTAAAATAGGCCAACACTACGATGCCATCATTGAAGCCAAATCCCCAACGGCTCATTCACCAGAAACCGCAGTCTCGCAGCAATTTGGTAAAGTTTCTGCCAGCAGCGCTGAGAAAAAAAAGAGAAGAAAGAAGTGAAACGCAAGTTCCCCGTGTCGCAACTAAAAAAGCCAGTCATATTAGCGGACAAGCAGAAAGGGATGTCTCTGATCACGGTAAAGAACAAGTTCAGGAGAGCCCATCAGCCCGACGGGAAGATGACACACCAAGACGACGCATCAAAAAGATCTCAAATTCAAAATAGGATGGGTTGCCTGTAACGAAGGCAGATCGATTGCCCCACGACCTAGATGGTGACTACCCCATGACAATAAGGATAGGCTTGCAAGCTCCAAGGATGGTAGACCCTGGAAAAAAGCAATTACTTTCAACACTAAAGAATGTGGAAGTGGAAAACGGAAGATTGCGAAATGTAAGGGCAGCTATATATGCCTGTCCGAACATTGCTTGTTTCTAAGAGAATACGGTAAACACAACAAAGCCAATTTCGATGTTATTTCTCCCGAATGTGTAGTTTGTCGCATATGCAAGTCACCGGCCAGTTTTTTGGATTGTCCTGCTGTGAAAGTGTTGGAATTTCACGACCAATACGTCATGGTAAAGCACTCCAGTAAGCACACATGCCCGAACGTCTCTGTTGTCGCTAAAAGCAAAGACACAATAGAAAAAAACGTCAAAATGCGTCCAGATTTGCCACCCAAGAAACTTCAAAGAGAATCTATGCTCAATCAGTTGTATGGCGGAAAAACATCGCAGAAGTAAAAGCTACCGCTCGAGCGATGATTGACACGAGGAAAATCGGATCCATTAGAAGCAAAGAAATTAAAAGTACTCATCTTCTCGGTCACAGCATAGACGCTTTAAAGAAACTTAAACTGGAAACCAAGAAAACAGATATTATATTTTCGATATACAGGACGCTTCTCTGAGCGAGGACGCGAAGACAACCTCGCACGTTTTCAAAATGAGCAAAATAGCTGCCAAAATAGCAATCGACATGGATAAGGACGGACAGCATTTTATGGGTAGGGAATACTGTTTTTTTTTATGGCAATCATAAACGTTGCAGAGGCTTCATTACTTTGGGCTGCTATGTTTACCACCCACTGCTACGTAGAATAATCCGACTGGCAAGCATGGAAGTATGCACAGAAGATTCCGAGACAGTCCAGAAATTTTGGTCTCTATTTAACAAGGTCCTATCCGATTATAAAAGAGATGCTGGATACACGTTTAACCCCAGTGGCTGGTGTGCTGAGACTTTTCCGACTGTTTGGAGATGTACGGGACAGAATTGTTTCTTGCCTTTTCCATTTCAGACAATCGGTAAATCGCTTTTCCGTGGAGTTTGCGACCACAAAGGAGCAAGAAAAATTTAAGCTTCTAAGTATTGAATTACAAGAGGCAGCGACGCAAACAAAATACCTCGAAATCTATGAGAAGCTTACGCGATTCATTAAGAAAAAAAAGCACCGAGAACAACTTTTATTTCATTGGCTAGAGTGGTGGCACAAACGTCGTGCAAATATCTTCAATGCATTCAAACCTGTGCGCGGTGCACCGAAAACAAATTGGGCCGAAGCATTCCATGCTTCATGGTCACATTCTTCTTCCATAAACCTCAGTCTTGTGGACGCAGCGTACCATGATATAGTGGATGCTATTTTGACGGAAGTACAACTCCAGAAGATCGGGGCTGGCACTTTGGCTCCTCTAAGAGGCCCTGACGAATTCACCAGGATGGTAAGAGATTTTGAAGATCAGAAGAAAAGAGCGAAAGATTATGCCAGTACAATCTCCAAGTTAACTAAAAACCTTGAATCCGCTGGGAGCTCTTTCACGGTTGAACCCAACAGCACTCATAGGGCCCGACAGATGGAAATCCCAAAAACGGCAGCGAGTTAGTGTACATGAGGTGCGCGCTCGTGCAGAGGACATACGTCGTTATTCCTCTAGTTCTGAGGAAGAAATTGTGCAAGTCGACATCTCTACGAAGCGTTCCAAACGGCGTCGAACTAGGCGTAGTAAACGCTTTCAATCAAGTCTAACCAAGGCGTTGAGAGAAAAATTAAAAGTTTTGTTATACAGCAAAGATGACCAGGGAATTTACTGCAATGTTCAATGATTCCAGGATAGTTACAATGTAACTATAACAACCCGTCTTGCACTTGTATTTACTATGTGTGCAAACAGAACAACACTGTTCAGATTTGTAAACATCTAATTTGGGTGTATGTAAAAATCATCGGCTTGTCTACCGACGACGATGCAATTCACCAAGTGTCTCTGGATGGTCTGGAGCTGAAACGCATCCTAGATAAGGCACCCAATCACCCACCTGCTACAAACGTTGAAACCACTATATCAACTTGCACGCAAACGGCAACTGCGACTACTCTCTTGCCTTGTAGCTCAGCAACAAACTCGGTATCAATGACCGCAAATTCACATATCTTTCGCCGCCCGTTAACGTATTTTCAAACTGCTCCAGGCCATTTACTAATGGGTGCACACAGCCTGCTGCAACATTTTCTATTTCAATACCACTTGCCCCACATCCCTTCACAGGAATTCAGGGCGCTTACTTTCCTCCTAGTGCATTTCATTTTCCAGTAATGCCGCTAGCAGTGCCATCCCCGTCCCAAGCTGCGAATAATGGGAGTTTTCAAGGGATTCTAACTGATGCTGAAACAGGCAATTTTCTCAAGTGATCCTAGAGACAGAAAACCTCAGTTATGGTACGTGGATAAAATGGGTCGAAATAGCACGGCGAGATGCGCATCTTGCATTAGTGTCCAAATGCTTCCTGGAGTACTTTATATTCAAGTTTCAGGTTATGGATACCAAGAGGGCGAAGAGCTGCTATAGAGCGGACTTTCTACCTGTGTGTACCCCCCAACTGCCTCTCGAGACGACCAACGTTTTCTAATCTGCGCGTACCCCCTCCTGTTATAAATAGGGAACTTAAGCACCGACGTTTTAGGGGCGACGGCGACGGTAGTAACCGAGAGAACCTGGGTAGCGGATGCTGTCGTTCCCGCCAAATTACAAAGGTTTAAGCAAAGAGACGTTTTCGCGACGGCGACTTCTCAGGGACCTAGCTGTGAGAAAATGCCGTCTTTTTGTAAAATAAGAGAAATGCTGCTTCTATCTTATGATATGAAGATCATTACAGATGAAGAATTTTTGGTTTTGTGGGAGGCCTACCAGTCGAAGAACCCAGAATTTCCGTACGAATCGTATGAAAGATTTGATTTACAAAACATTGACGAGGCGGAATGTTTAGCTGAATTTAGAGTCCGCAAACAAGACATCCCTGTGCTGGCAAATGTTCTTCAACTACCAGCCAACATCCATTGTCAACAAAGAACATGTGATAGAATTGAAGGCTTATGCATGCTGCTGAGGAGGTTTTCATATCCATGCAGATATTCAGATATGATCTGTCGATTTAGAAGACCAGTGCCGGAGTTATGCATGATAACGAACGAAGTCATGGATAACATTTGAGAGTGCACCTTCAAGCACCATTTCGCTATGGCAGGCTAACCCCAATGATGGAAGCATACAATGCAGAGATGAGTTCTGTCAGGGTCTCTGTCGAGTGGCTGTTTGGGGATAATAAAAATGATTTTAAGTTTTTGGATTTCAAGAAAAATTTAAAAATTGGCATGAGCAGTGTTGGAAAAATGTATCTAGTCAGTGCACTCCTTAACAATGCGATAACCTGCTTATATGGGAATACTACCTCAGAGTTTTTCGGTCTAAGCCCCCCTTCTTTAGAAGACTACTTCAGATAAATCAAAGCATTGAACAGTTTATTTTAGTATGATTTAACACTCACGCTTCATGAAAGTGTTTCCTATTATCATGGTCAATGTCTTATAATAAGGTCAAAATCATGCTGAGATCGATACAATGTATTAAGCCATTAACACAACACAAAACAACTGCCAAGTAATGAACATTTTTCCTGATAAAGTGTAATATTATACGTAACAAAACTCTGAGAGGTTACTACTTTCAGTTTTCTTTAAAAAAACGAATGCCTTGTCTTTAGTACAAAAATAAGACCTTCAAAATGTAAAAATTGTGTAGTTGTTGAACAGATGCATTCAATTAAAACAGTGTATGCTTAAACTAGAAAGTTAATAAACGTTCCAACTGAAAAGGCCGCAAACAAAGTGTGTTCAGTATTTCTACAAGGATATCACTTCCTAGCCAAAGTTTGCATCATGTTCATCAATGCTTGCGAAATCTGAACTTGCTGCTCCGCTTGTTTACGGAGTAGCTCAATCTGCAGCTCTTGCTGTCTGGCTCTCGCTTCCTGTTCCTTCCTTTGCAGCTCTAGCTCCTGCTGGCGAATGGATAACTCACTCTCAGCTTTTTCTTTCAAGAATTCAACCGCATCGCCCCCACTTCTTCGGCTTTTTTTTGCGCCCCCGGCAGCAGATTCAATTGATTTTCTCTTCGAAGCCATCCGTTCCATCGCTCTATGTCTGACTTCTTCAGCTGCCGCCTTATCATCAGACTTTTTCTTTTCTTTAGCAGAAAAGCTCTCTTCTTTCTCACAAAGCTCTTCTATCAGCGCATCTTTTTCCGACAGCTCACAATCAATGCCACTGGCTTTCAACTCTTCTTGTTGTTTGCGTTTAAATTTTCCCTGAAGGAGATTCCAGCGATCCCTTACCCCTCTCTTCTCTTTTATCATAAACTTTGGGTGTTCCAGCTTGTTTAATCTGTCCTGTATAGATTCCCAGACTTTTCCTCGGTCAGGACTTCCCTTCTTGAACTGAAATAGTTCCGTCGCAAGGATTTCACGCAGAAGAATAATATCGTGGTCGTCTGTCCACTCCATTACACTGAAAGCGAAAAAGAAAACAAACCTCGGTACATTTTATATTTTCGTTCAATTTGAGACAATGAATATTCAAGTCTGGGAATAATAAACCGAACGGTCGATAAGCTAGCAAATTGTCAGAATTATTGTAGCGAGTAGTAAAAATAAAGCGCCGCTTGTATATTAAAAAACAGAAATAAACAACTTCCAAACCTATTAAAACATTCAAAAACAGCTACTTAAGGTTCGAAAGCGATAGAATAATAACGTAAGCAATTGAAGAATGCAAAAAGTTAAGTGCAAAACTCACGTTGTACGGGCGACGTCAAAATGAGCAAAACAACGTCGGCGCCGAGTCGCGACGGCTGACTATGTCGGTGGGAAACGTGAATCGGAAGTAAAATTGACTTCCGGTCGCCGTCGCCGCGCAGAAAACGTCTGGTGCTTAAGTTCCCTAATGTCTATGTCAACAGTTTTCTTGAGGACAAAGACATTACAGTCCTCGAGGAAAGACGTCGTACCATTGACATTTCCATTGCAAGATTTGTAATCTAAAAATATCTTATAGAGTACTATTTCTCTTTAGAAGTTAAAAATTAACAGTAGCGATAAAACTGTAAAAAAAATTGGTACATGGCAGGGGGAGAAGCCGGTCATATGTTGGGCATTTGACTTTTCTAAAGGATTTTTCATTAAAATCTCCACCCTAGGTAAAATAATATAGGTCAAATCAGATCAAGTCCCAACCCCTACCTTGGGCAATCTGCTCTTACAGTTACAAATCAATAGTGGCACCAAGTCTTGCAATTTTCCTCTCCCCAAAAATTTAAATTTGGCCAACTAGAGGTCATTAACATTGACAGGTGGATATATCAGATATAAACATTTTGATGCTTCGAGTCAATTATAAAAAAAAACAATTTCGGCATGACAGTATTTTGACAAAATCAGTTAACTCACAGTTGAGTTAACTGAAATAGCTACCTCAAACAGTACAAACATACACAACAAAGAGCAAATCAGTGACAACAATGACTTCATCGCAGACTACTACACTGCAGCAACATTTTTTCCCGTAAAACAGACGAGAGAACAACCCAGAATTGTTCATCTCCAAAAATGATGATTATTATTATTTTTTGTACTGTAATGCTTTTTATTGGTATAATACAATAAAATAAAATAAACAAATGATCGTTGACGTTCATACAGACAACATCAGCTGTTTTTTTTTCAATCGCTTTCGCCAACAAAGGCGAATTTGAACCAAAGTAAACAATAAAAAATCAGGTGACATAGGGCGTGAAACTTATTAAAAATCCCAGAAAAAATCCAGTTGGCAGAACAGCACAAACATCCCACACACAATCGAGCTCTTTTGATTTAAATATTCCAGGAAACAAGCAACAAAATATTGCTCAGCCTTTGGAAAGTTTCAGTTACAACAAGCAATGTAGTCAATGAGAATAAAAAACAAAAAACGATGGAGAGTATAGACACGCTGCTTACCGATTGGGCAGAATCAGGGGGGAGGGGACAAACTTCCCATAAATCCTCTTACAGCGGTTCCCAATAACACGCGACCCACCGCAGACGTTCAACAACCCAACGGAAAACGATTTTTCAAGGCAAAAATATGGTGGTCGAAGGCGGTACTTGGTATTGCTGTTCTTATTACATGAAATTTTGGCGACACTTTGTTCGACGGCCAAACCCAAACATCGATTATGACGTGTATCACATCTTTGTGCACATTTCAGCTTGACAATTGAAATGAATTTTTCGCTGGCTAAAGCAGTCTTTCCTCATTTTAACTGTACAAATCGAATGAATTCACGGTCCGACTTGATCGTTTTGTAGTTCGCTATGTCCAAATCGCAACACCAAAGACCAAGTTTGCGCCGCCATTATATATTTTTTTTCAGTGAAGGCGAGAGAAAACAAAAATTGTATTTCTCTCGATTTTTTGCTCCGAGCTCCGTTTAATCTCTGGCTCAGGGTCCTCGGGTTTTTTGGTCAGCGGTACGGCTCTCCCGGCGACCTACCACTGACCAAAAACCCTGAGGACTCAAAATACGAGATTGGGCTCTGTTAAGAAATATCCAAGGTAATTGGTGTATCCCTGATCATAATGTATAGTTCTTCATGTATCCCTTAGGGACTGTGCAATAATTATCAGGAGGGGGGAGGGGGGGGGGGGGGGGGGGGGGGGGAAATGGGCTTCAAGTAGGAAAATATTAGGTAATACCCCCTTCTAAAGAACTGGATTTAGTTATTGCCCCCCCCCTGACAGTCAGAAATTTTGTATGACCCCCCCCCCCCCCCCCCCTTCACACACCTTTTATATACAAATACCCAGCATTTTCTTAATATACACCCACCTGTTATTGCTACGAGGTAATGTTTGTTCCAGACGTGGATATACAGCAATACTTCATGTTTACTTGTTGGACATCCATATCTGGAACAAACATGACCTCGAAGCAGTGTTCAATGTTTATATCCAGACGTGGATATACAGCAATACTACATGTTTACTTGTTGGACATCCATATCTGGAACAAACATGACCTCGAAGCAGTGTTCAACAAAGCCATCCGATTCTACTTCTGAATCACTTCATTGCGAATCCGAGTTGCTTGCACTGGAACTCATTTCCTCGTCAACGTTCTCTTGGGTTTCTCGTGGGATGCAACAATGATCACCACGAGCGTCCAGGAGAACTCGCGCAACCAGTGCCACTTTTACCTCCACTGATCTTAAAGGTGGTCAGACACGAGGGGTCATGTAGCAGGGACATGTCGCAGCGACAAAAGTTTGTGTAGTACACACTGAGGGACATGTCCCATGAAGTTCAACAAGTTGAACTCCGTGAGACATGTCGAGGGGACAAAATGTCCCCAAGATTGGTGTTGCACAATTATGATAGTATCAGTTCACACGAGGGGACGAGTCGCTGCAACATGTCCCTGAGACATGTCCCCGCGACATTTTCATGTGGTGTGCAAGCGCTATGATTTTTTCCCTGCTACATGTCCTTCAGTGTGTACTACACAAATTTTTGTCGCTGCGACATGTCCCTGCTACATGACCCCTCATGTCTGACCACCTTAAGACCATGCTGGTTGAGGTACATCTTCAATCTGTTGCAATACGATTATCTATGTTGTAGTGAAATTATGATTTTGGTGCAATTTTGTCTGCACTGGTTGAAATTTATTTTGAACCAGTGCAAAATATTTTCACCAGGGCAAAATATTTGCACAGGTGTATAACTATATTCTACTGTTCAAATGTTGTTGGCAATAGCCCAATTTCGATGTATTAAAATTTAACTTGAAACAAAGACAACACTACGAGGCTTAGGGGAATAAACCATATAAATCCTTACTGTCATTACCCTAAGCCTCGCAGTGATGTCTTTTGTTTCAAGTTTAATTTTAATATATCGAAATATTGATTGGGCTATTCAAATTTAAAAAGCCAGAAACGCTTTATCACAATATTCGTCTCTATATTTAATATAGCGATAGAGAAGAATAGATAATCGTATTGCAACAGATTGAAATTGCAGTTCAGACACAGAACAGATCATCAAGTCTTTCAGTGAGAACTATAAACACCTGAAATAAAATGTTAAGCCCCCTCCTCTTGAGTGACTTATTTTACTTTGAGCCCCGTCTATCCTTTTACTTTTACCCCCCCCCCCCCCCCCCCCTCCCTCTGGTTTTCCAACCCCCCTCCCCGACAATTATTGCACAGTCCCTTATTGTAATGTATTTAGATATATTGCAGTTTTTATTGCTTGTTTTCACGGGTAATTTCAAGTCAAAAGAGATAGCCCGCCTAGGAGGGTGACCCTGGGGTGACCGTTTACATGCAGAAAAGATAGCCCGCCTAGGAGGGTTACCCTGGCAAGCAGACAGGGTGACCCGGGTAGGCGGGTGACCCTGTCTATCATGTAAACACTTCAGTGTGCTTTGTAAAGAAATGTATGAAAAGTTGGCCCTCCCAGGGTAGTCCGGCTAGGAGGGTGACCCTGCTACCCGGGTCACCCTCCCTCCATGTAAACAGGCCCTTAGGGCCGGTTTATATGGAGAAAAGTTGGCCCGGGTAGGAGGGTCACCCGCCCACCCGAGCTACCCTGGGCGAGCCAAGTTTTCATACTTTCCCTTACAAAACTTACTGTTTACATGAGAATCTCAAAGTTGGCTCGGCTAGCCGGGTCACCCTCTTTCGATGGCAGGGTGACCCGGCTAGCCGAGCCAACTTTTTCTCATATAAACGGTTTGGCTCGACTAACCGGGCCAACTCGGTCAACAACAGATAATCTGGGCATGCGCGGGCTAGTTACAGCCACAAGACTGAAATGATCATTTGAATATTTTTTTGTACCGTCCGAGATTTGAATGAAACCTTGAAGATTTCTCTGGAAAGCACTTTGAAAGTCACGAGTTAACAGAAAAATAACTTCGCTACACGCATAAAAAGCCTAATATTGTTCGGATATGTAACATTTACAGTGCGACCACACGAACCGAGGCCACCCAGACAAATTTTTGAGACAAATTTTGAAATTAGCCAATCACAAGTCAAGATCTAGACAATAAAATAGCGCATAATTATACTTGACCAGTTGTTTGGTACCGCCAAGCGAAAAGCTCAGATTCTGAACTACGCGCTGTGTCGAGAATCTTCGATGACCAAAGGCTAAAACTGAATTGCCGCGTTTGGATAAATCAATCCGGAAGGTATTTTGTTAACGGCGCCGAAACTCACAAATTATCCGCTATTTCATTGACTAGATCTTGACTTGTGATTGGCTAATTTCAATTTGTCTCAAAATTTGTCTGGGTGGCCTCGGTTCGTGTGGTCGCACTGTAAAATAAATAGAGGATATTACATGGCCGCGCGAAGATACGAAATTTCTCTTCGAGTGTTGAAAAATATTTCACGAGTGAGCGCAGCGAACGAGTGAAATATTTTTCAACACGAGAAGAGAAATTTCGTATCTTCAAGCGGCCATGTAATGTTCTGTTTATTATATAAACACCAATGAAATCAAACCATTTCACTTTAATATTTTTTTGTAGTCCTAAAGTAGCAACGGTGTTCTTTTCACGTGTGAAGGTAACATGTTATTCTCACGTGTGAAGATATGATGTTTACGCGCGAAAGCTCACCTGGTATTTCATTGGTGTTTATATAATAAAATGATATTTTGTTGCTCTGTTTCCGAAAATGCGGTAAAATTCTCACGGGAATTCCGAATCTCGGAATGAATTTACAAAACCGATGCGTAAACTTAAAAAACTCCATTCAAATTTAAAAATATACTGGTCACGCTTGATGGAGCACGGACAGCTTTTGGCTGACTTGGCTCGGTCAGTCGGGACAACATTTTTGTCATGCGAACGCTCGGTAAAGTTGTCCCGGGTGGGCAGGCCAACTTTATATCCCTTATCCCGCAGGCCCTTATATCCCTTAAAAATTACAGTTTCTGGCAGCTAGTCCTCGGTGGTGTAGTGGGTAATGTGCATGCAGCAGATCATACGACCCGGGTTCGATTCCCTATTCTACTATTGTTTTATCTTTATTTCTACTGAAATAAAAACTAAATGTTTAAATACAAAATAACAAGGGATACACCAAGTACATACCAGAAATATTCTGTAAGCACCGCTAACCATGATGAAAGTGAACCACTTTGCATGTCGTGAGAGCATCGTTACTCGGTCCCAGTGTTCGTTTCTTATCCCACAATGGGCAGAATAGTACAAAACTATTAAGATTCTTTTCTGCCCATTCAGGAGCCAGCATTTGCAGAGCCGTTTGGAAATGGTCTTTATATGAGACTCAGTTCCTATTGAAAAGCCAACTGTTGACATTACCGCTCTATACGTTTAAATGTCTTCTCAAACTCTTACATGTATTAATTTTGATTTCGTGACAGGCGGTCAAGAAATCATAATTGCCATTCTAGTGAAACTTTGAATTTTGTTGACGTTATTTTGTCTCTTTGGTTTATATTTCTTGGCTAATACCGTCTTGGGGAATTTTTTCTTCCCAGTATTTCAAGATAATAAAGCACGCTTTATGCATCAATCAGCGGCTTCCCCCTGGGGCCCACCCCCGGGGACCCTGGGGGATTTGTCCAAATGCCCATTCAAACCTCATCAAATCACCCTGGGTATAGTGCAGAGGAATTCTGACAAATCCCCTGCCCCCTGGGTGCAACAATAAGGATGTACGAATCCGCCTATTTGCTTGGCTTAGGCCCGTTTTAAACGTCGAATTTCACATGTGCCGAATCTAATGCTAATGAGAAAAAACTAATGTCCTCGCTCATATGCATTAAGTTCAGCACATGTGAAATTCGACGTTTAAAACGGGCCTTTGACCCTCATTTAAAGTTTGTTGCATTTCAGTGCAGTTGGCTCCACTTGACCAAATAGTTGTATTGTATTTTTTTTAACTTTCTTTTAAGGTTTTGAGGGCCGTTATGTAAACTACCGGGTTACCGGTAATAATGTATTTTACCCTCGGTAAATAAAGTGTCTTTCTTTATTTTCTTTTTCTTTCTAAAAATGGAGAAAAGACGTATGGTTTTTGAGCGCTGTGAGTCCCTGGGATGCACATGAAATTCGGTGAATTGGGTACTACCCAGGATTGGACTCCTCAAAATAGAAAAGGGAGGGAGCTTCTTTGCCTTCTTTTCGGAGATCCGTCGATAGGGTATACCGCTGACCAGCAAATCCCCAGGGTCTGCCCCCTGGGGTGCAATCTCTATGAACAAAAGTGATATTTTCCCCCACACCCTCGGGCAACAAATATCTGACAATCTCGACAAATGCCACTAGGTTCCCGTGGGTGCCCCGGGGGTGGGCCCCAGGGGGAAGCCGCTGATTGATGCGTTAAGCAAGCTCCTGCTGGGCCGCCTGGAAGCTCTTAGAACGAATTGTTTTATTAGCTATAACCAGCGCTCACAAACAATTCTTGGTTTTCACATACGTCATATCAAAATTCAGAAGCATTAAACAATCGATTTCGATTCCAAAATGTTTATGGAAATGTAGAGTTTAAAACTACACATCTTGGCCAAATTTTGAAGTGCAAAAGCATTTCGTTCAAGAGTTAAGCGAACGAGTATTAGACATTTTTAGTAAGAAATGTATGGAGCGGCCATCTTAGTGCCCAACTTAAGGGCACCGACATGGCGGCCAAAAATTCAGTCTTAATTACACCAAAAATCTGATAACAAAATATTGTATCACTATAAGTGCCATTTAATCGGCTTATAAACATCCATAATACAAAAATAACTTTCAACTTGTTCAATTTTGTTTATTTTCACGGCTTATCTGAAATAGCGTGACGAATTGCGTGACACATTTAAAACCTTAATAAATCGGAAGCAAAACATCGTTAAAACCCGAAACATTTTGTGAAAGATTATAACATTGGTATCCACATACCATGTTAGAAACAGCTTTGTGGGACGTATACTTTAGATTTTTGAATTTTTATCACGTCATGTGAAAACCAAGAGTAGATGAATGACCCAAACAAAGCCTCTTTCCCTAATAACAATAAAGTCTATTGAGTGACCATACTTATCACTTTTGCTCCACCGATTTTCCTAAGACTTGGTTATCGTATGTGGTGAGTCAATATAAGCAGATTCCAGAAATGTAGCACAAATCTGACAGCAAAATGTTTCACCGGATACAATTATGTTCAAAACATGGGGTTTACTTAAGCTCTAATATCAATAATAATATTTTCCCCCAATATTACTGAATGATATGTACGTTTTCCAAACGTTTTGCAGCCATAAAGACGAAAAGGTTATGACCCAAAGTTTGCCATAGACGACTGCGCCCGAAATTACAACGGTGCCACCTTAAGGATGCTTACACTTAAACGACGGAACTTTTAATGTTTCTCTTGTGAGCGCGAGCTTTACTACTGAAGTTCTTACCTTCTCTACTTTACATTCTTATGTAATAGCATTTCATAAGTACGTTCTAAATCAGCCAATATTACTAAGATCCAGGACTCCAAACTTTTAAGAACAATATAATTATGACAAATGTATGTCCAACCAGTTAACGCAACTAAAAAACATCTTAACCATCTGACAACTTTACGATAATAATGATAAAAACCGTGACAGTGATATCTCATTTTTACAATGATTGGTAAATTTGCGATGACGTCAACGCTAATTCTAAGGAAATTATTACATAGGGTGCGTTCCTTTGGGATGATCCGGATCCGGATCACTGATCCAAGATCACTCGGATCATGAAGCATCAAAGGAACCGACGAATCCACTCTGGACAAGGATTCATCGGTTCCTTTGATGCAGCATGATCCGAGTGATCTTGGATCAGTGATCCGGATCCGGATCATCCCAAAGGAACGCACCCATAGTGTCCATTACATAACAGGCAGGATCGCGCAAGACAGCTATGAACTCCCGTGAAAAATCTTGAATTGTTTCGTAACAAAGGGAGAGTTCAAGTAAGTTACTGCACGTGTGTGCGATTGGTCGCCTGGAAATTCCCTCCATCCTTCTAAACATGACACGAATTGGCTCCTGCGGCATGAGGTCTTGGCCCATCACGAAACGCAAAAATAACGAAAGATCTTCATCTCCAAGGCGTCGGATAAAATCTCTCAGGTAGTACAATATGACGTCTTCTTCTGGCCGCAAATTGTGTTCCGTTTTTAGGAGATTTATCACGCCACTGGTTGTTGGAAGGAGGGCTTTGTAGATTTTGTTGACCTCCGCAGTTGACAGGTTTTCCCAGAATGCCTTTCGATGATTCTCCGGGATGCCACTTCTTATTAATGTGCAAAGAAACAATGGCTTTATGCATAACTCTTGGCGTGCAAGATTGACCACCATATTGGTTATGTTTTCTTTGCGTATAATTGCGCCCATCCCAAAACGCCCAAAGATGTAGCTAACTTCTTCACGGTTACTGTCATCGAGAGACTCATAGTCTCGCAATGCCATCTCCAGGATTCGCCTCTCACTCCCTGTTACAAAGTTCATGACATCGTGGAGTAGGCATTCGTCATCTGCTTTTGCCGGGGAATGACATATGGTAAGCAAAGTACTCCTACAAAGGCGTACAGGGATGTTGCGGAGGAGCGCAGCCGTGTGTGACAAAATCCTTCCCAGAAGAGGATAGATCCGATTCGCTTCGTTTTGCCTTGCGATGGGTAAGAAAGGAACAAATACATTTTCCCCAGTAAAATAATTCTTAAACGCCTCTATCCAAAAGGCCGAAAACATGTCTTTAACAAGATCTAAGCCATCCTCCACAACGAAATCTACTTCCAAATGTTGTTGCATCACGTCTTCTTTTTCGTACAACTGTAGCACGTCCTCCAAAATGCTGTCCCGCTTTACTTGAATGCGTCGTACGTTTGGCGATAAACAAAACCAAAGAGCATCATACGCTAGCGACAGAAATAAAAACAAGTTCAAATTATTTTTTGTGCACGTTTCATCACTTCCTTGTTGAAGTGCCCCTGTGATCAAATTTTTTATATTCATTTTTTTACATTTTCGTGTACTATTAGACTTTCTTACTCATCTTGCCAAATTTTAAGGTGGCTCGACTGGGTTTTTTTGGCGACGTAACACCCCAACTTTGAACGGCTGATACTTCACTGTCTGAGCTCGGTCAGGCAAGCTGCTTCACACATACTAGAGATGAAATAAACTTTCCAAAAAGGTAGATTTGTTTGACATCGGTGTTACCATAACAACGATCTGATGACGTCATGGTTTTTGCATATTAGTAATTTTCTCAACATCTAGACCTAAACTTTTAAAACGACTGTATGCCTCTTATAGTCTAGAGGTATGTCTTCAAGACTGCAAAGTTTGAAAAAATTCTATGAGAGCGTTTTCGAATAAAATTGAGTTGAATATTTTCATCAAAAATTTAAGAATTCGCATTACTTTCTGTTATTTCGTCGATGCCAGCGTTTTCCTGACAAATTGAAACAATATTTTCGCCATATATTATTCATGTACCATAAAACTACATTCCTTGAAGGTTTCATCCTGTTTGCTTCACTAGATTTCAGTTGATGTGATCGGAAGCAATGTCTTAAATATGCTCATTCTACTCACAGAAGTAACACTTTTGTTAGGGAAGCGTTTATTTAAAAACTAGTCGATGAAATTTTTTTAAAATATTTTGATCTAAAGTTGTACATGTGATGCACTATCTCTGCAAATTTCAAGTGCATTGAATCATTTTAAGGGCGCGAAATAAAATTAAAATTATAGGGGACTTTTGCATTCGTCTTCCAAAGTTTCATTGCCGTATTATTTGTTGACAGCTGGTTTATTTCAGGATTTTCTATTTTGTCTACATTCTACATATTTGTGCGCTTTTGAAACAACACGTTTGCCATGCCTGCATGCTCCAAAACGATCGTGAAAATTCTTTTCATAGTACAATGACTACAATGGCAATTAACATAAGGCTGCGGTCATGCACATGTAACACGTTTAAGATTTATTAGTTATGGTAACACCGATGTCAAACAAATCTACCTTTTCATCTCTAGTATATGTGTGAAGCAGCTTGCCTGACCGAGCTCAGACAGTGAAGTATCAGCCGTTCAAAGTTGGGGTGTTACGTCGCCAAAAAAACCCAGTCGAGCCACCTTAATCCATTACGAACATCAGAAGTCATTTTATTTTAACATTTATTTCCGCGAATTTACGGCCGCCATTAATCAACCTTGTTCCAAGGTTTGGTTGCGAATGGGAGAAAGTGACGTCAAAGGCTCAAACATACCTCACGGGTTAAAATTATAATAACAATCAGCATAGAAAATTGCACGAAGAACAAGTCCAAAGTTTTTGTTGCTTTTTGCGTGATTTTCAATACTTATCATTTATTATTATTTATTAGTCATCTCTACACATTGTTTAGAAAAAAGGTCAATTTTCCCGCCAGCTGAGCAGAAATTAATTGATATAATTAATGAATATAATATTTTTTAGCAAAATACCCACCGCGAATGAAGTAAAAACAAATGTAAGAGCAAAAGTAAGTTTCATTTACCAGAATGAGCTGCAGCTGTGGACTGCTCTGACGTCCCCATAGTTGAATTTATCCTTCGTCGAAACATCCTACCTCGCTGGTCACATAGGTAGAAAGAGAAATGAAAATAAATCAGGTGTCATTGCAAAAAAAAATATAACTTCAAATGAAGTTCACGTAATGGTTATTTAGAGGATGACAGAACGTGGATGTTGCCCTTAAAGCACAATTTAAAAACTTATAACGTCAGAGGTGAGAAACGCTTCGTTGCCACTAGCGTTCACTGATTTATTTCTATTTTAACATAGCACTCAAACCCCAAAGCAGCATAGGAGAAAAACACCAGTTGAATTCACAATCCCGCCTTTCGCATTGCTCCAACGATTAGAACTCACTAGGAAGTTGTCGAAATGATGTCAAATTCCAAACGTAAAATTTACGTAATCTTCAAGTTAAGAAAAAAATGGAAAATGCAAAACAGCAAAAAAGAGAAACAAAAAAACAACTCACTTCCTCTACTGCGCTTGGCTCATCTTCGATTGTGTCGTCCAAATCGCCCGGGTGCGGGGAATGGGGTCCTCCGATAGATACCTGAAGTAAAAGAAACAGGAGGCCTATCAGTTGTGGGGGTGCCGTGGTCTAGTGGTTAGCGCGTGGGTCTTTCAATCCGATGGTCGGTGGTTAGAGGCTTCCTTAGACAAGAAACTTTGTTACACATTGTCTCTCTCGAACCAGGTGTATAACTGAGTACCAGCGACATAATGCTCAGGGTAATTCTGCGAAGGACTAGCATCCCATCCAGGAGGAGTAGCAAAACTTTCTTTATGCTACAGAAACCGGGTTCAGCTCAAGCCGTGTGGGCCGCCTGTGGCTCGTGCTTGATTTTTCACTGTAAGATATCAATTTATCTACCCGCTTTATTAGCAGGAAAGAATGCATGGCATTTGTCAGGTGCACATCGCGTCTTCTACAAGCGAATCAATGCTAGTTGCCGGAAAGTTTGCATGTCCTGGTGTTAGCAGTTTAAAGCATAGTGCCATAGTGGTCACTGTCTGTGGCCTCGGTTTCTTCGTCACCCTAAAGCGTAAAATAAGATGAAACTAACAATCCTACGAACACATTCAATAACAAATATGACGAAGGTGCCCGAGTCCTTTTCAATACTGAGTTCTGTAAATCACAGTATACGAAAATTGGTAGCGTCAAACAAATGATAAACATGCTTTTCTTTCTTTTTGACACACCATGTTCATGGCTGAAACTCAAATGCTGTTACTACACGAAGAATGGAGTGTGGGCAAGATTACCGGAAAAGTAGGGAAAACTTCACGAAAAACGGCACAATAACAGGTAAAAAACGCAAGGCAACACCTTGTACTTCACGTCAATATGATCTTAAAATTTCCTTGTCTATTTTTTTTGGTTAGTTACGCAACAATGGGATTGATTAAACCTTTCTATTTCTAGTAACTAATCTGTAACATGATTTACTGTGACCAGACCATATATGTAGCGGGGGAATAATACATGTAATACTCCTTAGGGGAATGTCAGCCCCGCTATCCCCTTGTACAATCAAATCAAAACCGCCCCCAGCTTTTCAGACAGTAATAAGAAACCAACCCCCCCCCCCCCCCCTCCCCCTCAAAAAGAAAAACGACTAATGTCGAAAATAACACTTGTAAAACCTAACAACTTACCTCAAGCAAAACAGTAGGTTGTTGATCACCAACTGTAGGCAATTCAAATAAATCTTGCTGCAAGATATCAATATAAATAGGAAGTAAAAAGGCTTATTAAAGATAATTGCCTAAAATAGATGAATAACTTGACTCCAATCACCGTCCAATCGTTCTTCTGAACCTTTTACCTCTCCGGCTTGGATATAACAGAGATCGGGATCGAATTATTTCCCGAGGAACATCGTGGAATGCCAGTGAAAGTAGGCGGTAACAACTTTTACCATCTTGAAGCGTAAAAAACCCATCCCGAACAACTATTTAGACATCGAGAAATGAATCTCTTAGAGGTTGTTAAATAATTATATTGTTGCGCACATTTTAATGTGATGCCAATAAACTGGTAGCCTGATTCTCAGACGTCCGAGGTCGATCGCAGCCCCGTCCCTCCCCCTCTCTCCCGGGCCGCGATCGCCCTCGGACGTCTGAGAATCAGGCTAATTAACTGGAAGCCTACTTGAGATTGAAAAGACATTGCAAAGCACTTCACAGTATGGTGTCTTGTACAAAGAAAATATTCTTAGGGCTTGATTGCCTGACCTTAGAACTCTAGAACTTAAGAGCAGTAATGCAGTAACTTACTTCAACCAAAACAGAGGGTGCATGTTGCTCTCTTTCAACTTCCACTGCAACTTGCTGCAAAAAAAGGTTGCATTATGACAAAGAAAGCTTCAATGAATCTCTTTGTTGCTGCGCACATTTTAATGCGGTGCCAATTAACTGGCAGCCTACTTGAGATTGAAAAGAAATTGCAAAGCACTTCACAGTATGGTGTCTTGTACAAAGAAAACATTCTTTAATAGGGCTTGATTGCCTGACCTTAGAACTGTAGAACTTAAGAAGAGCAGTAATGCAGTAACTTACTTCAACCACAACAGAGGGTGCATGTTGCTCTCGTTCATCTTCCACTGCAACTTGCTGCAAAAAAGAAAGATTGTATGATGACAAAGAAAGCTTCAATGAATCTCTTTGTTGCTGCGCACGTTTTAATGCGATGCCAATTAACTGGCAGTCTACTTGAGACTGAAGAGAAATTGTAAAGCACTTCACAGTATGGTGTCTTGTACAAAGAAAACATTCTTTAATAGGGCTTGATTGCCTGACCTTAGAACTCTAGAACTTAAGAAGAGCAGTAATGCAGTAACGTACTTCAACCACAACAGAGGGTGCATGGTGCTCTCGTTCATCTTCCACTGCAACTTGCTGCAAAAAAGAAAGATTGTATGATGACAAAGAAAGCTTCAATGAATCTCTTTGTTGCTGCGCACATTTTAATGCGATGCCAATTAACTGGCAGTCTACTTGAGATTGAAAAGAAATTGCAAAGCACTTCACAGTATGGTGTCTTGTACAAAGAAAACATTCTTAGGCCTTGATTGCCTAAACCAAACTGGTGCATTACCATACTGAATAACCGTCGCGCCTCCATGTGGCCATTTGTTACAAATTTAAAATCAGTTTATGGATGTGTATGTTAATGTATCACCTCCTCAGTTTGCTTCTCCTTTTGGCTTGTTGCAACCCTAAATGCTATTCATAAAAGAAAAACAGATTATTACTAACTATTAATTATTGTTATTATACCAACAATGTCAATGATAAATAGTAATAGGTCTTTATATAGCAGTTTAAACGTTCAGTTGATTTACGAGAAGAGTAGTTTCTAATCTGAACTTAACAGACACATTCATAGCCTAAACGAAACTAAAGAAAAAATAGGTATCTCTGGTTTGTTGTGCTGTTCTCTTACGTCTTTAACTTAATCCCGTTCAGGCAAATGAAACGTCAATATAAGCAAAAGCAGTCTGAATTCAGGTCTGATAAAATTACAAGTTTGATGTGCACGTGTGTACCTTTCAGGTCCTCGTTACTGATGATAAATAACTTCTGATGCGATTTCAACCTCGAAGGTTGACTGAGTTTCAGTAACACACAGTGGTCAAGAAGGGTAAAGTGTTTGGGAACTTCTTCCCCAATGTAGTTCACGAGAGTTAATGGCGGTGGAGGTAGTTTGGTTTGGGGGATGGCGTTCGATGCCTCCTGCAATAAACCATCCACTTTAGCCTGGCTGTTGCGGGCTATGAAGGAAGCCCCCTGTCGAATTTTCAAGCAACCACGATAAAATCGCAATACATAGATTGGAAACCCCGTTGACTGAAAGAAAAAAATACGGTATATTACTTTTTCATCGTAAAGGGTTTGGTCTTAACTTAAAGGGGCTATGTCGCGAGGATGGCGGGTGAGTACTGGGTACTAAGAACTTGAAAAATGTCCGGTGGCTTTTTATCAAGTTGGCGGCCATTACTGTCGAATTCGCTGCAATCCGTTCCATCCCGTCGTATTGCGTGGAAGGATAGATCTCAAGTTTACAAATTAGTTAGAGCATTTACTTGGCTAGATTTTTGGTAAATTATTTCTGCGATTTGTTAGTCGTACCTTCGAAAAATTCGATGTCTTCCAGTAGTGGTAGAAGTTGGGGAGGAATTTAAAAGCGAAATCGATCGTGTGTTTGTTGGATCATGTGTACTTAAGGCACCCGTTGGCCGACTGTCGACCGTCACTATCGGCCGAGTATCGGTCGACATATCGGTCGACATATCGGCCGATACTCGGTCGACATACGGTCGACATGTCGGTCGCTGTTGGAAATTAGTACGTGCATTTATATGTGTTGTATTTCTTGTTAAGCTTGCTCTTTTGGACGTGTCGCACATCTGCTTTCTCTTTGCGTGAGCTGTCCCCAATGACTGGGAAATCATTGTAACTGTAACCAAAACGAGATGTTCTTCTACAATGGAGAATAAAAATGTGTGCACAGTTTTTCATATATCTTGTTGTTTACTTTACTTAATGTCCGCCTATTTGTCATTACTTTTTCGTCGGAAAGAAGGCCGGAGAAAAAAATGTTTGAGACTAAAACTTTTTTTCAGCCCTTTGGGTACAGTATACAGCTCACGCAAACTGAAAAGTAGATGTAACGGGGAAGAGCGAGCGTGACAAGAAAAAGGAGAAACTTTAATAGACAGCCCACGCAAAAGGAAAATGAGGAGATGTGTGACACTTCTAAGAAAGCGCCTTATCATTTGCCATTCGACGTTGTGAGATAACGACTGTGGCCTGCATTACAGAAAACACGTGCACGCAAAGGGAAAGCAGATAGGCGACACTTCTAAAGAGCGAGCTTGACAAGAAATACAACAGATAATGCATGTACTAATTTCCAACATTGTAAGCAAAAAGAGATGTTCTTCTACAATAGAGATAAAAATGTGTGCACAATTAGTTCATTAATGTCTTGTTGGTTACTTTACTTAACGTCCGCCTATTTATCATTTGTCTTTCGTCGTTGTAAGATAACGATTGTGGCCACCATGACAGACAACACGCGATGCGAGAACTCAAGACTTAAAAACATTGAAAACAGGGATGGTCGGTGGGGAAGGGGGGCGTAACTGAGACGAAAAAGGGGGTTATAAGAAGGGAGACTTAATAGAGGAAAGGGAAAATGTATGGTAACTGCGTGACAATCACTTGTACTAGTTGACAATAACTCTTAGACTTCATTATTTAGCTAACTCCCCCACCCCCTCCTCCATCTCCTTTAAGGCCTTTTTTGGGCGTGGCCCAACAGTTTTAATCACACCATTCTCATAAAAATAAACGTTGTCTACCGCTGTTGCGTGTGGCCTGATCACATATTGATACGTGCGTATACCTCGGGTGTTGTAAAAATGTAGTGCTTGAATGAATACTATTACTACTATTACTACTTCGCACTAAATTTTTTATTAGTATATGGAATATTCTATTTACCAATAATCGGGGATGGCGAGGATTTCTTCGCTCTAAATTTTTTATTTAATAGTGTATAAAATATCTCATAATATTTTTAATTTAGTTGATATTAATATTTATACATATTAATGTTTTTCGCCTACTTTTTTTTATTAGTACTATTCTTGGCTTTCACATGACGTCTTCTGAATTTAAATGTCCACCAGGTTGAAGATGACTTGAAAATATTTTTTTTTCACAAGTTTCCAGCCCGGTAGCGTTTTTCGTTTTGAAAATACAGCATTTGGAATTTTTGACTTTTCGCCCTAAGTGACACCTATGTAAGAAAGGCCTCTCCTCGGGATTTTTAGCAATTTGGGCAGTTAAAGTGTTAGGGGGGAAGTTTATGTGAATGTATAGTAGTTCACGAGAGAAAAGTAATCACTTTCAGAGCTAAAGTGATGTTTTTATTGTTTGCCGGCGCCCATCTTTGTGTCCCTCGCAGGAACACAAATATGGCGTTTCCGATACAAAGCTCTGTAAATTTGAGTGGAAGGCTTCGGCAAAAGTAATTCAACAACGGGATACTGCACAGATCTGAGACTTAGCGAAGATGTTTATTTGATACTCTTTTATAACATTACAAATTCTTGGCTTCTTTTACTGATTGGTTTCGATTTTAAAATTTTACGGCGTGACAGTGAAAATTTTGGCAAAAATTTTAAATATATTAATTGCCTACGTAATTATACAGTGGAACTCCGTTAATACGACTAACCGTTGGGCCATGAAAATGTGGTCGGGGTGGTCGGATTAAGGGGGTTTTTCAGATAGGAAATTGACTGAATGAGCGCTTTTTCGTGTTCCAAAAAAGTGGTCGTAATAACGAGGTGGTCGTATTAACGGGGTGGTCGTAAGTACACACGTCACTCAATCAAAACTTACCTTTATAGTGTTCGCTAACTTTGTCTTCATGGCCTAAAATAATCAAAAGCGCGAAAAGGTACTATGAGGGGAACCAAAAAAAGTGCGCCGGTCGCCATAGCATTCGGGCATCATTGGATACATAAAAACTATGGGCGAACGTGACAGTGAAAGAACTCATACCGACCTCAGATAATCCTTCAGCCATCGTCAGATATGTAAGGGTTATTGACCAGGAGCGAAGGGATATGTGATATATTCCCCTCGTGGCGTGCCCGAGGGAACGCCACGAGGGGAATATATCAGATATGTCCTTTGCAATTGAAAAAATTAAAATACGCAATCTCGCCAACACTTCTATCGCTAATAATTCGTTATGCAGTGGTAAACAATGCGCGCTACTAGGTTTCTTATACCAATGTCTCTGCCGTTTTGGTTGAGGTACCCACGTGGGCGAGAACAGATAGATATAGGAGACTGGACGTCAAACAGGCGGTGCCTAATTTGTGGAGCGGCTCATTTTTCCCTTGGTCACGACTGAGTAAACATCACCCATGGTTGCGGTATTTCGCCTGAATTTAATTCGTAAAGTTACCAAAGATACGAGTCTGTGAACTTAGGGGAGACCTCGTAGCGGCCTGTTTTTCCTTTTCCCAAAGCCTCTTTTACCAAATGGACAATCGGTAATAAACAGACAACAGGAAAAATATCATATTTCCCTAAAGGTCAATGCCTCGGGAGTCCTGAATCACGCATAAATTCTACAAAATTCTGCAAAAGCCGAATCAAAAGCGGTCACAATGAACATCACAACTCCTCAACCTTAAATATTTTGTTCCTTTAAACGTTGTTGCGAAAAAATTGGCCGAAGAAGATAAGACAAGCAGGATGATAAAGAACGCGCGTGGCATACACACCCCAGGGAGAGGGGAGGGGGTAACCCGTATTTAAAGTGACGAGGAGGTGCGAAGGATTTTTTGGGGGGTTTAAAAATTTACGATTTTGGGATTTTTTTTTTTTTTTTAATTGAAGTTTATTGATAAGTACAATACAATATACAATATTAACAAACAAAGAACAACGTTACAGAACTGAAATAAAAGGAACAGACAAAATACAACTGCTATATCGAGCTTGTTTGCGGCTAAAGGCTCAGGGATTCACGGACACTTGAAGGCTCTATAGATAATTTGTGTTTCAGAAAAGCTATAAAGGCTAAGAAACTATATGGTTCGCTTTCTTTGGCTGCGGTGTAGATATAAAAACGAGCGACAATCAGGCAAAGATTAAACTTATGGAAGGATCTATTCTCAGGGAGATATCCGTAAATCTTATCATTATTGGTCAAGGACACTGAGGGCGAGTTATTATCGTTCCACCAAGAGGTAAAAAGGTTCCAGAAGGAGTGGACATGCTGGCATTCTGCAAACAGATGCTCTACAGTCTGCTTCAATTCACACACATGACAGGAGGCACTGTCAGCAATTTTGGCCTTGAAAAGTTTGTCGCGAGTGTTCAGAATGTGATGGTTTATTTTAAACTGAAACATAGAAAGCTTTATGTTTTTTGTGAGCTTGAATGGAAGAACGTATAACGCCTAAATTGTCCGATCTGTGAAGCCAGCCTCAACAAGACGAACTTCTGATGTAGGTTTTTGGAAAGATTTAGATACATAAAACGCGCGTGCTTGCTTGGGATTTTTTTCGGTAGAAATTTTGGCAAGTATTTTTTTTGGGGGGTAGTTTGATTTTAGCAGGGATTTCTTGGGGTATTCAAACAATGGGAAGATTCGCAGTAACAAAGTTGTTACCGTACTTAGTGCTACAGAAATGAGGTTCACGCAATGTCAATATTCTACATGCCAAATCACGAAATTTCAAGATTCTGCATGCCAAATATTGAAATTTAAATATTCTGCATGCCAAATATTGAAATTTCAAGATTTGGCATGTCAAATCTTGAAATTTCAAGATTTGGTAACTCACGGGAAATAACTTACACCACTCTAACTCACGCGCCATAACTCACACCTTTGTTAAACCCACCTGATACACTCGATACAATTGATACCCCTGATACACTCGATACACCTGATAAAATTGATACACCTGATGCATTCGATACACCTGATACACTTCATAGAATAGATACCCCTGATACACTCGATACACCTGATACACCCGATACCCCTGATACACTCGATACAATTGATACCCCTGAAACACTCGATACACTTGATATAGCTGGTACACCTGATACACTCGATACACTTGATATAGCTGATACGCCTGATACACTCGATACAGCTGATACACTCGATACGCCTGATACAATCGATACCCTGGCCTGATACAATCGATACACCTAATGCATTCCTGATACACTCGATACACTTGATATAGCTGATACACTCGATGCACCTGATACACTTGATACGCTCGATACACCTGATACAATTGATACGGCATCTATGTATAACAAATGAAGTGAAGCACGGACGTTCTAGGAACACGTGGTAATTCTTTCGAACACTTTGAATGTTATTTAAGTTAATGGGACAAAATTTATACTATAATGTTCGAAACAAGCGCTCACCTTCGTTTGAACTCGTTTGAAGATTTCGGCTTTACTCCGGCGATTCATATCTTCTTTATTCCTCGTATAACTTCTATAAATGTAAAAAAAGAACAACATTGGTAAGTTATAAGTCTCCGCGTCTTCGGTACAAAATTTAAACGATAATGTCCAAAGCCATTACTGGCCTCACCTTCCGTTGTATACAAACAGGTACGTGCCAGTTGAGGACTCACTTCATTTCGTTTCAATCTCTCCGTGTGACTTCCTAATTTAAGAGAAAATGGACGCCATCCTTACATCTCAGCGTCCTGACTCATCTACGACCTTGCTTAGTTTCTGGCAAATTCTACAATTTTACATGAATATGGATTAGGAACTATAGCCAATCGCTGAAAAGCACGCTACAGATTTGACGCGATTCTTTTTGCACGCTCTTTCAGCGAACGAATCCCGAAGCGCGAAATAGAAAGACCTTGCACGTGAAAACAACATTTATACTACGACTGAGGTGCTTTTATGATTAACACAACCTCTGTTTGCTGCGTTTTATTCTTTTGAAATTTTTATGGAGACTTTTTAAACTACTACTACTACCTCCAAAAACGCTATTTACTTGCGAAATATATTTTTGATGAATGCCTGCGAACTCCTTCGTTGATCGAGACTTTTCGAAGGACACATGCGGACAGAAATTCAATCTTGACGCCAAGATAAAGACGAAACAAAATACAAACGTCTTACTAGTCTGTTCCCGGCGTTCAGATAGTGGAGAGCAAACTGAGAACAGGCGGCGCGCACCAGATGTACTCCCTTCACTCAGTGGAAACCCCGTTTAACTGGTGAATACGCGAATCGTTGAACGAGTTGTAGCATTTGGGTAGAAATTTCACTTTCGGCTGTAAACATTGAGTCCGCGATATGTAATGTTCATCTGTCTTTCCAATAGGGACGGCGTTGGAGGTAGGGTGGGAAGCTGGTTGTAGGAGGTGGGGGTCGGTACAACAAAACGCCTAGGTGAGGGTCGGGTCGGCGAACATTGAGCCTGCGATATGTAATGGTCACCTGCCTTACCCATGGGGACGCCGTTGAAGGAAAGGGAGGGTGTGAAGTTCGACGTAGGGGGTGGGGGTCGGTAGAGCAAAACGCATAGGACTGGGTGGGTACGAAGGTTTGCAATATTTTGGGAGTTTCGTATTCACGAGTTGGCTTATAGAAGACTGACCAACTGCTAACTAATTACTTCATTCGAAAAAAAGAACATTTTCACCTCTCGCTTTCTAATTTTTAATTCTTTTTTCTTTTATTTTGGAACCACATTCCAACTGAAATAGATCAGCTTTTCTACGACCAAAGCTTATGTCATCAAACGACGTTTGACCAACTTGACAAATTGTTTGTCAGCAAACTCAGCGGAACGGCCTGTTGAGAGTGCCTAATTTCGATTTTGATGTCATTTGGACTGTTCTGCCTCGCTTTTGGGTCACCACCAACGTACAACGGCTTGTTTGGATTGGATGAAGATCCCACTTTATTTACGTATGAACTTTCTCTAAGCTCCTCTTGGGAGACACATAAACATGGACTTGTTTTGAGAGAATCTGAAGGTCTTGACTGGATTCGACGCTAAAGCTGCTATAAAGCAGTAAACACACAGCCCCAAGGTTTGGTTAAAGCAAAGGTAACTAGGGCCAAGAAAATTAGAAACAGCGAAAGAGCCAAGGTTTTCTCTCGAGGTTCACCTTGATATGCCTCGGTGAGTGGGAAGAACAACTCTTCTTTACACACATCTCTGTAACATATGCCACTTTGATCAGCCGACCTGTTGAGGAGACAACAACAAATGGCATAAACGGGGTAGGTTTATCCAAAAATATATGGATTCGCTACAAGAGCTAGCCTGTGTGCAGCCTCCCCCCTCCCCTCAAGAAAAATCGAAGTAGGGAGGGGATGGGGGTTTGCGGATGCACACAGGATAGTGAAGGGCTACCGTTCGAAATGTCAGATTTTAAATCGCTTTTCGGTGATCAATTTACTTTATCAATTCAGTTGATATCAAATTCTAGCAATTACTGAATACATCAGACATGCATGCAATACAGTAAAAACCCGCAAGTAAGAACCTAGTTTTTAAGAACCTGTTAGGCTAAAATTTGCCAGTTAGACCCCCTCTATACAAGAACCTGTTTAGCCTGAAATTTGAAACAGGTTCTTATTTTCTAAAATTTATTAAAAAAAAATGTGTACAATACACTTGGGCAAATAAGGGTACATGTATATAATGTTATGTTCTGTGATCAGTGCTTCAATTTTTCTTATTACAGTCATTTTTGCATAAATACAAACTTGGTATGCAGATTTTATATAAGGAATAGGCTGAATACCACTAAATTCTATTAGCTACAATGCAATTTTTTTCTTCAGAAAATAAGAACCTATTTAAGAACCTAAATAGCCTAAATTTGTGCTAATTACCATTTACGTAAGAACCTGTTTAGGCTAACTTGGAAAAATGCAGGTTCTTACTTGCGGGTTTTTACTGTACAGCCAACACCACCACATTTTTATCCAAATGATCCAAAGTCCACCCTTTCTGTGTGACCCCCACTCTTTTATAGCGACCATTTGTCCACGATACTAAATTTCTCTTTTACAGTAAAATCAATCGTAAGCGTCCACCTCTCCAAAGCGAACACCTTTCCTGGCATTTGTTTGTATTACTGCGCCTGGTGATTGGTTGCAAGAAAGTGCACCACTTTCTCAACCATTGTGAAGTAAAAACCAAACTAATGGTGACTTGTTTGAACGGGTTTTCTCGCGCTTGGCGCCGGTTATATAATTCAAGATCTGATTGGTTCATTGGATTCGTGGCTGTGTGGTATCTGGTGTGTGCTGTGATTGGCCAGATTACTTTGGTTATATATTTAAGACATCAATTGAAAACCACTTGATAAAGAGTACTTTTGGCTTCAGATAATCAAACTAAACATACGCACTGTTCTCTCTCTTCCGCAGAGACAACAACAAAACAATAATAATAATAATAATAATAATAATAATAATACTAATAATAACATATTTTACCAGGGTAAGCAGTGACGTAACGAACATGCGCAGTGCGTTATTAAGCGCTGCCCTTAACAGAGCATAAAGAGAAACCCGCTGAACAAGGTCAGTGCAGGCGCATATAATAAGCTAGTTTGGGCACGAGACTGTAAATAACTAGGGTTTCTAGGCATGCGCATAGACTGACCTTTTTACACGCGGTGGTTTAACGGCGGGCACTTTGATGAAAATAACCGAGCTTGTCACCATAAAGTGCTGGAAATGAGGCGGGTACTTCCTGGCTTCCGTGCGGTTCTTCTGGGAGCTGGAGTTGTTTTTGTTTGCAGGCGTGACGGATGAACTTATAATGAAACTGCTGGTGCTGATGCTGATGCTGCTGCTGCTGGTGGATGTACCTGTCGCTGCTGGCAAGAGCGATGGGGGTACATAGTTAGGATTTGTCCAACTCGTTGTTAAGGGCGGGACAGTTGAGTTTGCTATGTTAACACTGGTTGATGAACCTGTCGCTGCTGGCAAGAGCGATGGGGGTACATAGTTAGGATTTGTCCAACTCGTTGTTAAGGGCGGGACAGTTGAGTTTGTTATGTTAACACTGGTTGATGAACCTGCGGCTGATGAACTTGTGTCTGTTGGAGTAACGGAGGGACTGGGTACCACCTGGGTAATGTTTGTATCAGTGTCGTTGGAGGAAGAACAACTTACGCCGCTGACACATTTGAAGTTCCATGTGCTAAACTGGAATCTGAAGAAAGTTTAAACAACAATAGGCAGATTTAGCGAGATAACGCGACATGAAATGAAGATGCGACAGCATGTGGAATGGAGCTAATTTCAAATTCCGGTGCGCGCGGCGCGCTGACGCCCTAGCGACACGGTCCCGACGGCATTAGTGAACTTATGCAACAGAACGGCAGGTGGAAGAGGACGGCAAAATCTTGTTTGAGCAGCGTGACAGTAATTATGTTTGTAAAATTCATTAATAATTCATAAGGGTACTAACAAATAGAAATGAGCCATTCCAATCACATGGTTACCCTGTAAATCAGATACAACTCACTTGTGAGTTGTATCTGAAATGTGAATTTCACAAGTATTTAGTTGTTTACTACATTCGCGTCCATGTTGTATCGGCACTATACATTCACTCGGCGTATGGGCCGATACAACACTCCCGCTCATGTAGTAAACATTACTTAAAAAATTTCCAACGGAACTTTGCCTTCTTCTCATTGTTCGTATAGTCAACAACAAGAGAACAGCAATGTTAACTGAATATTGCGTCAAAACACATCAGTAATTACCGGCCACGCTGTCCACGCAACGTTTTGCCGTCCTCTTCCCTCTGCATTCCGTTCTGTTGCATAAGTTCACTAATTTATGATTTTCACAACACGACGTCGTTTTCAACCTTGTGCACACGCCGTTAGCAAAGCCAAAATCTGCCTTATATGTACAGCCAACCTTCCCCTCAAGAAAGATCCGATTTTTCTTGAGGGGAGGGGAGGGTACACAGGCCATCTGGACGTGAAACTCGTTTGATTAGCCTACCGACCACAAGCTTCTTTACACATACTAATGAGCCAGTAATAGACCGCACGGTTCAATGGGCACTTTAATACAGTAATTCCGCTTACTTGATTCTTGTGCCCACTATTTCCATCTGAGGTACGCCAGCGTATTTCCCGGCATCCGTCACAAGCATCTCAATTACAATCCCGCTAGGAATGTCGGGGCATGTTCCTTCTTCTGACGAGGGTTCTGAATTGTTACTAATCGGTTCTCTAAATAGAAGAATAAAACATATGTTATGGGGAATTTTATCATTCCACGTTACAAAAAGGAAACTGATGCCCTTGAAACGGGCTTTTTCGTTCCTGTCTAAGCGACTGTCAGTACTAAAGAGACGTTTAGTTCGAAGCAAACAGTTTAGCCCTGCCAATGCAAAAACAACTACCATCACTTCTTCCTAGATTTACTGTTGTTTAGGGCCTCAGAATATTTCCGCAATGCCGTCCCGTTCAAACAACGTTGAATTGATAAAGGGCTAGTTTCAAAAGGAAATTTGATGCTATGTCGGTGAAGGAGAGAAACACTATAATTTGGTATTAAGTGAGCTGAGTAAGTACGTTGGTAACCTGCGAGCAAGCTCTCGGGCTCGGGGTTTCGGGTTTGGGGGGAGCGGCCCCTCCCCCTCCCCCTTCCCCTCCCCCACCCCCTCCACCCTCCCCCAAACCCGAGCCCGAGAGCTTGCTTGCAGGCTAGTACGTTGGCCACTGTAAACACAATTAAGAGCTCACGTTTCAAGCGTTAACCCTCCGCCAAAGTGAATCACGTTCCGACGGAGGGCTGACGTTCAAACCGTCAGCTTCTGCCGATTCTGTTGGATACAAAGTTTTAACGGTGAATTTAGGTTCGAGGAGAGAAAATACTCTGGTAGAGTGGAACCTCTATAATACGGACAACTCTCCATTATGCACAGTTCCAGGTTTATAACAATTTATTGTTATAAACTATATGTGATCGAGCCACAATCTTACTTCTGTATTCTGAAATGTCTTACCTTATTACTGGAAGCCAATCATCAAGAATTCCAAGTTCAGCGTTACCACGGCTACCAACATGCGTAGCTTGAATCAGGCGATTCTGATTGGTTAATACAATTTCCCTCAAAAAGGAGCAGTTGCGCATGTCCTCAAACGATAACCGCAGTAAACAGCCGGAAAACGCATCCTCGCCATAAAGGACTGGGGTAAGAGTGGATTTCGCGCATAGTCTTTCAGGACCTGGTGACCAAAGTTGGATTTTCCCAGCTGTAACCTGAAGAGTTAGAAAAGAAATCAGTAAAAAAATAAAAAATAAAAAAGTATCGTAGAGAGAGAGATCAATTTGCAACCTCGTCCCTTGGGTCTTGTCTGCTTTCAAAATTTGGGGGGGGCTTAGAAACCCCAGGACAAGGCTGCCGTTTCTCAAAACTCCCGAAGACTTTTCGGGCCCGAAAGCTATTTCTAAAATCCAGTCTATTTCGAGTGGCGATGAAGTTTATAGACCGCAAACTGGCGCAGCGTTCTTCGCCAACTTAGAATTTTATTGCTTAGCTTTCGAACTCAAAGCAAGTCGAGTCTTTGTTGGTAAACCTCCCGCACATACACTGTAGCACAGCTTTTCGGGTCCGAAACGTTTTCGGAACTTTTGAGAAACGAACGCCTGGGCTGGGTTAAGCGGGTCGCCATTTTGAATTTGAAAAAGCGGAGAAGGCCCTGGGGACGAGGTTGCGCCCGACCGTTAATTTGAAAGCTGAGAGGGTCCTGGGGCCGAGATTGGTCAATTAGCTACTAACAGTACTTTTAATGTTTGATCTTATAGGAATAGAGGCAGTTCTTCTTACACCAGTTAAATTTACACAGGAACATAAGCTATTTTGTCCATGTTTGTTTGACCTTTAACCCTTTCACTCCTAGAGTTAACATGGAGACATATAATGTGATCCTATCTTTTGAGTCTGTGGACAAATCCTATGGTGTGACCATTCAAATGAAACCTCTTCAGCAGTACTTTTGCATGGTACCATTTGTTCTAACTTTTGAGTCTGTGGAGGAAATCCTATGGTGTGACCATTCAAATGAAACCTCTTCAGCAGTACTTTTGCATGGTACCATTTGTTCTAACTTTTGAGTCTGTCGATGAAATCCTATGGTGTGACCATTCAAATGAAACCTCTTCAGCAATACTTTTGCATGGTACCATTAGTTATAACTTTTGAGTCTGTGGACGAAATCCTATGGTGTGACCATTCAAATGAAACCTCTTCAGCAGTACTTTTGCATGGTACCATTTGTTAAGTTTTGAGTCTGTGGATGAAATCCTATGGTGTGACCATTCAAATGAAACCTCTTCGTCAGTACTTTTGCATGGTACCATTTGTTCTAACTTTCGAGTCTGTGGGTGAAATCCTATGGTGTGACCATTCAAATGAAACCTCTTCAGCAGTACTTTTGCACGGTACCATTTGTTTTTCAATATTTTACAAAATGAAATTTGAGATTTTTCTTGAATTTTGATGTTTGGTGTTCTTAGGAGTTAAAGGGTTATCCGGAAAATTCACTGCAGCATGTTAGGATGAAATATTCACTAGAAATTTGAAATCCATGTTGACAGAACCGTTACATAAAGATAAATCTTCCTCAAAAACCATTTTAAAGACAATTTTAACAAGCGTTCAATGCTAGTGATAAGACAAACTTGATTTTAACATATAGCTTGACTTGACGACTTGACTTGAAAAGCTTACTCACTTGTCCTGAATTGTTTTCCTGACGACTCAATACTGGCCGACCGCGCAGGTAGCCTGGATTCCCTGACCGCTGAAATGTATCGCGGGCGCTTGAAGCGTTCAGGGTGTGAATGAACTTCGTAGAAAAGTTCTGGCTGATGGTGTTAATCGCGTCAGTAGAAGTGACCAGACCAGTCTTTGTATTTACTGCAGGAATCTGAACGTTTCCAAGTGTAACTGTTGCCTTTACGGCGTCAATTCGTCTTTCACGCCATTCAAACTCGTACTCGACTTTGACTACCACATTTGAGCACATTCTTGTTTTGTTGAAAATCGGTGCAGGAGGCAGAGTTTCGCCATCATCAAACGCGCACCTCGCGAGATCAGCACTTTCCTGTGCAACGCTCTCAAACAACGATGAAGTGTTACTTGTGACCGAATCTTGCGATTCATGGGTTGTCATGGAAACATACGCCGTGATATCCGTACAGAAATACCGCACCTCTGTGTTTGCAAGCTCAGGTATTCCTCCAGTGTCGTTGAGTCCTCCCTGTGATAGCACTGCGGGAGGAAATGAGCAGGGAAGGTCACTGAGTTTAATGGGCATCAAATAATTCAAAGCACTCCATGGCGACTGTGAGTTACAAAGAGACTCTTCCAGCTCAAGAACACAGCGAGAAGAAACCTCTTCAAGAAACCGAACGGGTGTATTTTGAGAACATAAGCCATTAAAAACAGTCTGTGGTAGATTCAACACGCCCAACGTAGCTCGAGCATAGTTTTTGTCTTCAGCATTAGCAGCTGTTTTAACTGTTGTCCCCAATGTGTACAAACCACCTACACTGGCTGTTCGCCGTTCTTCGTTTTCCACATACGAAAAAACGTCCCTTTTACTTTTTCCAGAGAGCGTGTTAAATGAAGCGGAGTCCTGAGCTTGAGAAGGGCTGGTGACGTTATAAAAGTAGCCAATCATTGGACTGTTGTTAATGGCAACGCAGAGAAATGGTTGCCAGTCTCTTGAGTCAGGCCAGGAGGCTTGGCAGCTAAATTCGAAAGGTCTCTCTGATGTGGCACCACCAAAGAATCCTGGGATACAAGTGGAGCTCTTGTTTTCAAAGTCACTACAATCCTTTAAAAACAAATAAAACAAAATTAGTCAATTTTGGTATGAAAGAAATGTTATTTGAGGTTAACTGTACAATACTGCCACGATGCAGCATAGCAAAACCTCAAGCAAGGAATATTTCGATACAATGCCGAAACAATTTATCGGAAACTCGTTAGATACAAAGATACAGAGCGGTTTTCAACTGTGTGTTGTAAAACCAAAACCAAAGTAATCACTCTGACCAATCACAGAACTCGCAGACAATCCGATGATCCAATCAGAACTCGAAGCAAATACAAGTAGCCGGCGCCAAGCTCGATTGATTGATTGATTGATTGAGTAATGTAAAACCTAAATAAATAAAATTAAAAAGTGAAAAACTGCAAAAAAAATAAGTAAAATACTCTACATAGTATCACGAATTGTACTTTATCATTTCCGTATTCCTTTTCATCCGGCCCATACTTTTACCAAATGGCCCATAACCTTTCAAAGTCAGGGGCCATAGGCCTATTTGTCTCTTTTGCCTTCCCAATCCCTGTCAGTAAGCAAGTCACGATTGGCTTTGGTTTTACTTCTGATTGGTTAATAAAGTGGCGCGAAATTTTTTAGCCAATCACAAAGCGTTGCAATGCAAAACCAAAGCAATTGCGAAGTTATTTTCGACACTCAATTGAAATTTCGGATTAGTTTTCAAATGGTTGGCATGTATCAACCTATCAGAGTGCGCGCTTTTTTTGAGGTAAGTTTTAACGGTAGGGTCGCAGCTCTTAGAAGCCTCTATTTTCATTGGCCTTGTAAAACACAGCTTCTATTGTTTTTAGGGTTAGGGTCCATTGTTGTGTTGTTTGTCCTATTGTTGTCTCTAAGGGTGGCAAGCCAATGGTGTGAGACCTTCTAAGAGCTGCGACATCACCCAGTTATAATGATCGTTATGCTACAAGACTGCGTGCACAGCAGCAATACCTGGTCACAACAACAGCTAGCATCACAGGAGTTTTTCTCCAAGTTACAAGGACAAGACAAATCGATATCAGACACAAGTGCGGTCTTCCTTTGGCCGCCTACAAATCAACATTTGATGATTAGTTCGCAATTATTAGAGCAGTTTTCAATTGACTGTCGAAAGTAATTACACAATTGCTTTGGTTTTGCATTGCTACGCTTTGTGATTGGCTAAAAAATCTCGCGCCATTTTCTCGACCAATCAGAAGTAAAACCAAAACCAATCGTGACTTGCTCGCACGCGTTTTCCCGCGCTTGGCGCCGGCGACATGTAATTGCTTCGAGCTCTGATTGGTTCATTGGATTGTTTACGACTGCTGTGATTGGTCAGAGTAATTACTTTGGTTTTGGTTTTACGACACTCAATTGAAAACTGCTCTATCACTTATCATATATTTAATGTACCCACGCCAAACGTCCATTCCAGGAAAATGATGAGACTCTAAAATACTATGGTCTAAAGCAAGAGGGTTCAAAGATGATATACTGATGTAAGCTTCGCATCCCCAACAAAAGTTCTTCCGTTAATCTGACTCTACGCGCTCGGCCGATTTGAAATTAATCGCCCGATTACTCCTTGAATTGTACTCCACTCAGTCCAATTACTATTACTTATCTGATGACTAAACAGAACGTTTTATTATCATTTCAGTTTAGAGATCCTTGTGCTTATCGTCTTCTGATGAAGACTGTTATTGTTTTGTTCAAGGAGTTTTAACATCATCTGACAAGTTATTGTCCGATACTCTCATTAGTACCTTGAAAATTTATGAGACCCAAACTGTTGTTAAATAATTATAAACCAAACCCACTTTTAAACGCAATGTTTTAAAAAGTAAAATTGATATTCAAGTCGGTTTCCAGATAGCACGTTTTAAAATAGCTGAACTGGACCCGGTTGTTGAAAAGGTGGATAGCGCTATCCACCGGATAAATTACTATTCAGCGGATGACACAATGGATTTTGTTAAGACTTATCTCAGGGTTCGAACTCTTTTCAGATTTTAAAATTCCATGACTTTCCATTACCTTTTCAAATTTTTCATGACCAAGAGTTCAACAGTTGTTTTCAAAATTTTATCAAAACGATCATTTTTTTAATTTTTCATCTTGCCTTATTATTCCCATAACGTATGCTGCCTTAGTGATTTTGTACCATGAACATAATTTTCCATGACCCACACTTAAATTCCATGACTTTCCAGGCCTGGAAATTGAATTATACAATTCCATGACTTTTCAGGTTTTTCCATGACCGTACAAACCCTCGGATAAATTGCTATCCAGCGGATAACACAAAGGATTTTGTTAATACTTATCCACTGGATAGTGATTTATCCAGTGGATAGCGTTATCCACCTTTTGAACAACCGGGGCCTGATCACTTAACTCTGGAAGGGTACAAGAAAAAAAAGCGAGACTATTCTTTCTTCTCTACCACAAACCCCATACTTACTTGTGATACTGTTCCAATCAACGGGCTGCAGTTTACGAGCTTCCACCCAGATAAAAGTTACCGCTGTCTCGTTGACATATCGAAGGCTCAAACCTGTATCCCGACCACAACACGTGACTCGCACCAGCTTCTCCGTGCGCCAAGCAGCACTCCCATTCAATGTCAAGTTGATATTCTTAAACAATTCATTTTGCTGCGGTAAAACACAATTTTTTGTTTCAATTCTTGACAGTTTGATACTGTCTTATCCACTCCACACAAAAATAAATATTTCAGTCAAGATTTGCACAAGTTGGAAATTACACTGTTAACCTAACTTCTACTAGTATTGTAGTCCCGGGCGGGGGGCGGGGGGGCGGGGGGTGGGGGGCGGTTGGTGGGGGGAGGGTGGGACTCCCATATTAAAATGACAGGGGTGCTCGTCGGGAATTTTTGAAAAAACCCTAAAAGGTACCAGAATCTCGTTTAATAGCAATGGCTCAAACATATTTTTACCCCTAAGAGGTACCAATCCTGAAACAACCCATGTCATATTTTTCGGCTCAATACCCTAAAAGGTACCACGATAATTCTAACCATGGTCAGTTTAGATTGAAGCACCCTAAGCGGAACTAATCTACAAATTTTGACCGCCAAAAGATACGACAAGCACCCCATCGTTTTCATATCGGAGTCCCTCCCCCCGGGGGATTGTAGCCAGGGGCTACAAGAGATTTTTATAAACACTCATTCTTTCCAGAAACAGTGTCGGAGTGTAACTGCATCCCAAGACAGATAATGTCCAAGGACAAATATCCATACATGTTTTTGAATCCAAATGGAGGTTATTGTGTTTATTATCCTTCAAGGACAAATATCCATACATGTTTTTGAATCCAAATGGAGGTTATTGTGTTTATTATCCTTCAAGGACAAATATCCATACATGTTTTTGAATCCAAATGGAGGTTATTGTGTTTATTATCCTTCAAGGCCTATCTGTTAAGGAGAGTTGGCCAAGCTGTTAGACATCAAAACAATTCTGCTGGCGTTCAAAAATGTTTCTAGTCTGTTTAAAACAATCAGTTCTATTCAATTTAGCAATATATTTGATACGCAAACTGAACGTGCGAACGTAAAATGCAAATTTTGAAAATTGTGGAATATTTAACTATTATAGCGCGAAAGCGCGCGTGATATCGCCTAATTCTTAGCCGACGAGGCCGTAGGCCAAGTCGGCTAAAATTAGGCGACATCACGCAAGCTTGAGCGCAATAATAGTTTTATAATTCAACACACTGATAACAAAGCACAGTTTGAAGAAAAAATATCGAGGCCGGTCCATCATTTTTGCATTCTCTTGTCAAAATGCGAAATTACCTCCATCGTTGGATATACGTCATGTAGACATAGCGTATATCGATAACTTTTTTACCATACTTGGGCAGTGTATCAATGTGTTGAATTATAATATCGGATAATCCCCAGTTTTAGCTGCGTCACGTGATGTGTTTGGACCAATCGTGCGCGAGAAAAATATTTGATAGATTATAATAGGATATATTAAATGGCTCCAAAATCTCCAGTTTTTGTCAGCATTCTGCCAATCGAAAACCCCCTTAATCCTTACTTGGGCGTTTGTTCCATAACAATAAAAACACTTTTGTAAAAGGTTTTTTTTGGTTTATAAAACGCTTATGTTTATTTGAAAACTTTTTTTCTCCGACGAAGGGCATTGTATCCCGGGGGGGTACTCCCCCAAAATATCTATACGGGTATGTGCCGCCCAACGGGGTCGTGATTTTGGGACTCCTAATCTAGAACGGGGTATCCATTTTAGAGACATGTCCTAGAACGGGGTATAATATTTCGAACGCACGAAACGTTCAAATTATCAGCAGCCATTTTTTCTAGAACGGGGTATTAAAAATTGACCTATTTCTAGAACGGGGTATTAAAAATTGACCTATTTCTAGAACGGGGTATTACAAATTGACCTATTTCTAGAACGGGGTATCATTTTTGGTGGAAATTCTTTCTAAAACGGGGTCCAAATTTGGAGACCTGGGCGGCACATACCCACCCAAAATATACCCAAGTACCCCCCCCCCCCCCCCCCCGGGGCATTGTATGTACTCTCGAACCGTCAGGTCTTCATTTTACAAAGGTTTCAACATTTGTCATGAAAAGTAACAACCTCTTCTCCTCGTCACCGAAAGTAACGATAGTAAAAGGCTACTAAAACTGAAAGAAACTTCTCTTGAAATTTGCTTTCGGAACTTAACAGCAACTGTAAGTCTGACCTCAAACTGTATTTCTTTCTTGCTCAGTTTTATCTCCACAGTGTCATTTGCAAATTTCACGGTCGGTGGACTGGAACACAGATCTGAAGTATTGTATAAGTCGTCCCCAGGCTCCACGGTGCTCAGTGAACATGTGATGTCCACGGTGTTGTCCGCTGGTTGGTCTAATACCAGGAAGGCCCTGAAAGTGCCGTTAGGTGCCCGGATGAAGCCAGCTGGTGGAAGAATCCGCAACGGAGACAAATCAAGAGCGAATGTAACAGGAGATCCTGCAGATAAACAGTAAACAACATGTAATATTATAATCAGCTATTGATGAAATCGCTTGGAAGGAAAGTGGAGTTTAAGTTCTCTTACACACAACAATACAGAAAGTACTGATAAACATTGCTAAAAGCTTGAAGCTAACAATCCCCCCTGCTTTCGGTGGGGGGACTCCCATATAAAAATGATGAGGGAGCTTGTTGTATCATTTAGGAATCAAAATTTGTAGATTGGTGCCTCTTGGGGTGCTAACATCTAAAATGACTAACGTTAGAATTATCGGGTTTCTTTTAGGGTATTGAGCTGAAAACATATTACAGAATATGACATGTGTGAATAGAATTGGTACCTCGAAAAGGGGAAAAATTCATTTGAGCCACACCCATCAAACGAGATCATGGTACCCTTTAGGGTGTTTTTTCGAAAATTTCAAATGAGCAAGCCTTCATTTTTGTATGGGAGTTCCCCTGGCTGCTGCTTATGTTCTGTAACATGAAGCAATTTGGAGTACAGTCAACAAGAACACTGACGAAGCATTGTTGGAGGGTGACTTCGACTAGCATTAGTAAGTCTATTGACCCTTTGAATGACTGTTATTCTGCTTGTAATGTTGATAAGGAGTTACTCTGTTTCAAGTGTTCAGTTTGAAAATAATATGCTTTGATGCAAATTTGAGATTGTTTGATTATTACTGCACAGAAGGAACACCATGGTGCATGAGCAGTGTTACATGTACATGGCACTAGTTTGACTAATAAGAATAATAAGGATTAGTTTTGGAAACTGTTAAAATTTGGAAGATTTTGTGCACTATTTTAAAGCTAATTTTTAACATTTGACCAGTAAATCAAAATGAATTTTCCCATATCTTGTGTCAAGTTGTCTGTCAGAGTTACACAATGATGTTTTCGGTGTTCTATGTATTTTCCCCTTTGTTTCTCCCCTCTATTAAAAATTAAAGCAGTATCAAGGACACAGTTATGTAAATTATTGGATAAAACTGCCTATACATGTACATATACATGCCATACAGAAATTGGCTTTGGCACGCATTATGTACCATATGCCACAATGTTGTGTGTGTGGACAGTGTTTTGTTGATTTTTTGTCTTTTTGTTTGCTCCATTCTGTTTGATCTCTCTTCATGCCAGAGAGCAGCAAATGTACCAAAAAAAAACACCTATACCTTAAGAACATTTCTGCTATAATCTGCTACAGTTGAACTTGTTCATCCAGTCTGACATGTCAGGCATCAACATGTGTCTCTTTAGCCCAGGAAGTCATTGCAGTCATTATTTTTATGTGCAGATTGCACAATGACATGCATTGTCTACATTCAATGTAAATATTTGTAGAGTTTTGTACAGTAAGCAGTACATGTACATGTACATGAATGTCTACAGTAAAACATGTTTGCATGGAATTTCACTCACCAAAAACCTGTTTGAGTTTCCTTTGAATGCAATGAACAATACCCCGGTACCAGAGAAAACCCTTTGGAACCCAGGGTAAATTTATAAGAGCAGCTTATAAATACAAAAAAGTACATCAACACATACTTATATTATTTTATACTTATATTTTAGGTATTTACTTGTGTGTCTAGGTTACTACTTGCAGTACATGTACCCACTGAAGTGTTAAACTGATAAATGTGTACTTCACATCAAGTTGAAAAATAAAATAATATTTATAATATTGAGCTAAAATTGTATTACCTGCTGATGTGTTAAACTGATACTGAAGCACTGTTCTGTTACTAGAGAGGATGCTTCTTCTCCGTCTCCTCCTAGCACCACCTCCCACAACTGATGAAGTTGCCAGAACACTTGTGCCAGGGACGGCAGCTGTCACAGCTGATGTGTTCACACTGACGGTAGCTGTCTGGTTTGCGAACTGTGTTGACGCTGTTGCAACTGGGGGCTTTGGTGGTACCACCAGTTCTGTCAAGTTGGTGGACTGTGCTCTACATATCACTTGTACAGGGACACCAAGTGCCACAATCTCATATGGAACCTTCAATCATTCCAAAGATATTGGTAAACTGTTTTGCAGCAAATTAAATAATTTGTTATATAATTTAAAGTTTTAAAATGTTTCCTTCATTCATTTAAGTGTTAACTTCATTTTTTTTTTGCTAACTTCATTAGTTTAAGGACGTTCGCGCGAAAATCTTCTAACATTGATTTTTTTATAAAACTTTTGCTGCAGTTAGGCAATGAGTTACTCGTATCAGAAATGCAAAAACAAAATAGGGGGTCACCGACTTCGTTTCGGTGATAAGATATCTGAAAGGTGACCCTAATTTCGAAAAATCGGCCTTCCCAACTCGATATGGCCCCAATGTCTGTTAGTCCAAAAATATTGTTAATGAATCTCTAAAATGTAGTTTTCTGTGCCAAATTTTGTATGAGTGGGTCTATTAAGCAAATTCGTTCAACTGGTAACATTCTTTAGAGGAAATCTAATCTGTAAACGACAGCATTTGCAAACTCTGACAGCCGCAAGTTGCGAGGATTCGATGTCGCGCAGGTAGAAAAGTGGAAAAAATTTAAACTTCCTACATTGATTTTTTGTTCATTTTTTTACAATCTGTCAAGAATTGGCAAAGAAAATTATCTATCAAAAAAAAAATGGGGGTCACCGACCATCCAAGCGAGTTAAATCTAAGCAAAGTTAACAAAACGGCTACCAGCCCTTCATGTGCTTAGATTTCTTCTCTTGCGCGTGCTCGTGCATGACGTAGCATAGCGTTGCGACATGAATTGCGTGCGCAGTAAGGATGCGCATAAACAATTAGCGCGAACGTCCTTAAGTGAACATTAAGTTTACTAAATCTTGTAGAAGGACCATTCAGATTCTGACAAATAAATACATGTTATCGAGCAGTACTTTTTTTAAAAAATTGAGGAAACTTGAAATTTTCTTATTTTCAAATATGAAATATTTTTTCAAATTGAATGCAAAAATACATGTCATTTGTCTTAAGATTTTTTAGCTAAAAGGTTTTTAGCTAAAAGCGAATTCGGAAACAGTGACTGTATGCTGGGATGGAAACGTGGTCATTTCCAGAATTTAATAGGCATTTTGTTAAGGCTGGTTTTCACTAGCAATGGAGTCAAAGTTGGAGTCATAATCGAGGTGTACATGTAAGGGTGCTTACAACCTTGTGAAAATAAAAAATGGAGTCGTAGACAGAGTTGTAAGCTCAATGGAATCAGATTCTTCTGATTGCGCTTACGACTCCATCGCTTACAATCTAGTGAAAATTAGATTGTCTTAGTCGCAAGCAGAAGCAAATAAACCAATCCCTAATTATGACTCTGACAATCTTGTTTTCGTTAGATCTTAAGCGACAGAATCATAAGCAAAATAATATTGAAAACTTTGCTTATAACTATGTTTTTTGATTTTCACTAGTTACAGGTTGTATGCCCCAATTATGACTTATACTCTGCATGATCAGACTCCGTTGCTAGTGAAAACCAACCTTAAGGTAGAAAACAATCAAGATTGACCCAACCTCTGGCTTATATATATACATAAGCCGGCCATTTTTTTGTTTTTTAATAATGATTGTATCAACGACTTGCTTTAGTGCATGAGCAAACCATGTGCTACATGTAGGTAACAATAACAACAATAGAGCGTTTTCACTCACGTGACCTTCAGTCCCGTGGGACTCAAATGTCAAAAGCCATGGCAGCCATGTTGGTGCTCCTAACAAAAGAAGTTAATTAAAATTCTTTTGTACGGGAACACCAATATGGCGGCTATGACGTCAAGTGAAAACGCTCTATCAACTGTTTCAACATTTAAAATGATGAAGGATTGTTTAGGACTAGCTGAAATGTCTTGAAATTAAGAAACAAAACAAGTCTCAGCATCAAAACTATTTGTAACTATGTCAACTCCTGACTGCAACTTTGCTATTTTAAAGGCAGTTATTAGTCTTGACTAGTATTTTATTTAATACCTGGGCTGTAGTGAGATCAGGGCCAACAGAAGTTTCTGTAAATTTTAACTTTAACACTGCAGGTCCACCTAGACATACAGAACAATAAACAAACAATTAAGGTAACAAGCCTCCAAAAAAGGCCGCCAGGGTAATTCTGTCCTGCCAAAATATCTGGAGCCAACCTCTGACCTTTTAGTCAGTAGATGAATTTCTAAAGTTTGAGTAAACAGTTTCTTTTCTTCTGCTTCTGCTTGTTCTTGTGTTATCTCATGCCAGTTCCCACAGGATTAATTTTTCTTTCCTGTACACTTCAGGGCCGTAGCCAGTATGAGGCAAACCGAGGCACTTGCCTCAGTCATGATCCCAGTGTTGTGTTTAAACGTAGTCATCATAAAGACCCTAAATAGCTAGGAGGGAAATTTAACAATGGATATTGCCTCAGTCCTTATTTTTTTCTGGCTACGGCCCAGCACTTACAAGTGCTTTTGCTGGTACATGTACACATGTACTTGTGCTTATTCAACAAGCAGGAACCAGTCTCTTACTGTTTTTACTACTGGGCCCAGTTGTTCAAAAGGTGGATAGCTCTATCCATCGGATAAATCACTATCCAGCGGATAACAGAAAGGATTTTGTTCATACGTATCCACTGGATAGTGATTTATCCGGTGGATAGCGCTATCCACCTTTTGAACAACCGGGGCCTGGCAGAGAAATGTCTGAAATGTGATTGGCTGCACTGAGCTGTATTTCAAAATATCACTCACCGAAGCAGCTCTTGATATTTTGGAACAATTTTGAAATAATTTTTTTTTATTGCTTGAGGTATTTATCCCAAATACCCCAAGAAACCATTGTATTACCTATAAAATGGCACTCTTAATGTTGTGTTCACGTACATATAAGAGGTTAAGGCTTTCAATACTATATCTTTACTAACTAACCAGGTTCAGGTTCAACTGAAGAACAAATGACATCAACCACAAATTGTTTTATCCTTTCACTGTGTGTCAAATAAATAAATAAATAAATAAATAAAAAACAAGCAACAACACAACCTGAAGACATTTATAGGGTTTTGTTTGCTGGGTTAGGGATAGGTTAGAAAAGGATTGTGGTTAAAGATGACACTGCATTAATTGTCTCATACTGCTTCCATGCACACCTCTTTTCTACATGTATTTTTTAATAAGTAACTAAGCAGTTCGGACATCATTGAACTCACTCCGAAGAAGAGTATGAATGGGACAACCTTTACTTGTGGGGGGGGGGGGGGGGGGGGGGGGGGGGGGGGGGGGGGGGGGGGGGGGGGGGGGGGGGGGGGGGGGGGGGGGGGGGGGGGGGGGGGGGGGGGGGGGGGGGGGGGGGGGGGGGGGGGGGGGGGGGG
>JAJLRJ010000008.1:19013689-19058689 GCA_024195265.1 Dendrophyllia cribrosa
ACCTCAAAAGTAATTTCTTCGTTTTGTCTTTCCCATTATTCACGCCCATTTTACTCTTTTCCACACTGCACGTACCCGGTTAAAAACACGATTGCTTTAAACGTGTTTTAAACTATTAAAAGCACAGTAGATGTTTAGTCTTCTTGCTGTGTGTCTTCCTGTTTTCTCTTGTCTTTCTTTTTAACGAGTGCGTGTTTGGGAGACTCATCTTCGCTTGTCATCAGATTGGACTGGAATCCTTCATCGTTCTCACTTTCACTGCTGGGGGACAGCGGTCCGTCCTCACTGCTCACAGACCCGGCACGCAGGCGAACATCACGTTGCGGCACCGTTAATCTATCAAGGAAGTCACGTAATCCGCTATCTCCGCTCAAGCCTTCCTTGCTGTTATGGAGACCGTACATGAAGTAAATTGCCATACCTATTAACAAAAGATGATGGACTTTTTTAAACGCAAAGAATCGCGTCATCTGCCAGAGCAAAACGACGTTGTTGTTTCTTTTTTCAAATTTTTCCTTCGCTAAGAAAAATGCACTTCCTTGTTTAATTTCGCGGTCTTGAACTTTTTATTATGTTATTTAATAATAAACGCACAAAAAATGATTTCCTCGTTTGCTTTTGCTTTTGCGTGCTCAATCTCTTTAAGAAAACAATACCGACTTCCTCGTTTGATTCCGTGGTCTTAAACTTTTTGTTATGTCAATAAACGCATAAAAAATGACTTCCTCTTTTGCTTTTGCGTGCGCCATCTCTTTAGTACGTTCACTTCAATAAGATAAATTTACTTCCTCGTTCGATTTCCGGTCTTAAACTTTTAATTATGTTAATAAACGCACCAAAATTGACTTCTCTTTTGCTTTTGCGTGCTCAATCTTTTTAGTATGTTTATTTCAATAAAACGTCCCCGTCCAAACAAAACATTAAAAAAATGAAATTGACGAATCAAATAGCTATTTCCAGACATTCAAATAGTACACTCAGTAAAGCCTAAAAGCCAGCCAGTCAGTCAGTCAGTCAGTCAATTTTTTATCTTTTTTTTTTATTCCAAGCAAAAACATTGAAAATAAAATTGAGGGACTAAATAGCTATTTCCATACATTTACACTCAGTATAAAAGTCAAATCAATTAGTCAATCAATCGATCGAGCAATCAGTGAGTCCGTCCGTCCGTCAGCCAGTCAGTTAGTCAGGTAAGTCAGCCTTTCAGGCAGTCAGTGAATCAATCGATTGATCGATCAATAAGAAAGGTACTTACCAAGAAACATCCAGGCAGCAAACCGAGCCCAGGTCCAGCCAGACAAGCTTGTCAGGAGGTAAATATTGAGCAGAATACTGGTGAGAGGGACAAACGGGATGCAAGGAGCCGCATGGATAATTCTGATGTGTCTAGTGGGTAGAAGAAACAGTAGCACCAACGCCAGGATAACAATAAGCCCCATAAGACAGGACACGAAAAGTACCACGGGATTTCGGTGGATAACATGGGGCAAGCCAAGGCTTGGAGATACAGTAATAGAAAAACCTAGAAAAGCAAACAGTAGACAGGCTGCAGCCACTCCGGCCATGCGATGCGTGTCTTCGCTTGGAGTCTCACCCAATCTGCTACGAAAGTCCTTTATACTGTGGTATTCTGTGGACGGCGGGGAGAGTGTTGTCTTTATCCGTTTATACAACGTTCCACAACAAGTGGCACCTCCGTCTTCAGATATGTCCTCGTGCTCTTCATCGCCATGAAAGTCGGACTCTTCCAGAGGTCTGTAACGCTCCAGAAGAACAGCTAAAGGTACCGCAGTGTAGGCCATAAGTGTCCCTACTGACAGCATCTCAACGAGATCACTCAAGTCCAAGAGTAATGCAACAGCTGCCGCGCTCAGGCCACAAAGTAGCGCCGCTCTCAAAGGGATTTGAGTTCTATTGTTTATCTTTGCTAAACTTTGAAATAACAACCCATCGTTCGCCATGGCGTAAATCAAGCGTGTTCCTGCATAATTAAAGGTTAGCAAGGCGGCGGTCATTCCAAAGAAACCCCCGATTGCAACGAAATATTTACCAGTGTGAAAACCTGTATAGGCAAACGCATCAGGCAGCGGGCTGTAAAAACTGAGTTTATTATACGGAATTATAAGGGTTAAGATAGCAGTAGTGATGAGGTATATAAACACTCCAACGTAAGTGCTAACGGCATTACCGAACGGCACTACTCGCTTGGGGTTTTTAGTTTCTTCGCTTGCCGAGTTAATGATGTCGAATCCGAGAAACGCAAAATAAGAGAGAGCGGCTCCCTCCATAATGCCGTTGAAACCATAGGGTGCGAATTTCTCAAGTGTATCCCAGTTGGTGGTGTCCATGAAGTAAAATCCAGAGAGTATGACAAATAGAATGACCAGCAGATTGATTGTGGTCGCAAGTCGCATAAATAAGGCTGGTTTTCGCGGCCCTGTAGCGGATAGAACAGTGAAAATAATAACTATAGCAAAAGCTACGAAATCTGGAAACGGACGAAATCCTTCCACATCCCAGTTCGCTACATGTTCTTTCATGAAGCTGTACATTCGTCACCGCTAATGGAATTCATAAATTTGCTAAATTCGTTCCCTAGCAGTGCGATGGCGAGAATGTTTTCCAAAATAACATTCCATCCTATTATAAAAGCCCATATCTCGCCGAGAGCGATGTAAGTGTAAACATACGAAGACCCTGTCCTTGAAACTCGGGCGGAGAATTCGGCGTAACACATAGAGGACAAAATGGCCGGGATTGCCGCTATAACAAGGGAGATGACAATAGCGGGGCCAGCTGTATCTCGAGCGATCTGCCCAGTAGCTACGTACAAACCAGGGCCCAGCATGGAACACATGCCCAGTAAAGTAACGTCCAGTATTGTCAGACACCGGTTGAATAATGTATCTTCGCCTGCAAGATCGTGCCTTCTTGAACGGAACAAAAGTTTTAAGAAATTATTACAGCTCATTTTGGTTCACTTCCTGTGCTTTGGGCCAATAGAGCAATCCTTAAACTCTTGAATTCAGCTTGAATTTGTTGTTAGAAGAGAAACGGAAGGTTTCTGAACATAGTTATATTTATTCCTGTTTCTCTCGCTCTGTCGCGATAGTTGATATTTTCCCGCTTGTTGTCAGTATTTCAGATAGATTAACTTCAAGGTCGTTTCTTGGGCAGCGCATATCAAACGAGGACCGATATGCAGCATTCGAATATCCACTTGAAGTGACAGGACGCACTTTCTTTTATACAAGGTCGAAGCAATCACGTATCCTCCCTGCTTCACTACTCCTCAACTATGCCACAAATTAACTTTCAAATGAGCCTTATTACGTGTCAACTCCTTTTGTTATTTTTGGATGATGACCTGATGCAGCTCTACTGTCATCTGTGTAAACATTTATTGTAAGCTTCCTTTGTTTCTATAATCCTTCTGTGCAACCTGCTTTTGTTCAGACGTCAAAAGTCTTATACATAAGAAACATCTTCCGTTCTATCTAAAACAGCTGAATTGCTAAGGAACTGCATCGGTTGATTGCATCTTTTGTTTCATATTGTATACCGCCCTCTTAAACAAATTACCATTTCAATTAACTCCTTTACACTACGAATTACTGAATAATTTTGCAGTCCTTGCCGCAATTAGCATAAGTAAAGGGGCCGGTTATTAAAAAAAATTAAATAGTGCTTAACAAAACCGCGGTGTAACCAAATTATTTAAATTTGGCCAACCCTTATATTTAAATGTGTTTTTTTACTGTAAACAGTATCCAGAAAGCATATATCATAGACTAGAAAAACAGCTATTTATAAACAGATGCGGAGGGCCATTAATTGTCTTACACCGTGGTCTAAGTTCCGGCCCTAAGTTTTTGTGATATTTGGGGACGTCATGTTCTATTTTAAACTTCCCAGAGGCTACGCAGCGGTTTTGTGATAAAAGCACTTTATTTATTAATATTGAGTTTTTTTGAGACAGTAAATGAGTGTCGAAACAGCGAAGATTGTCATGTTTGTTTAAAAAAGCAAATGTTATGTCCAAATTACATCAATAAGGTGGAAGGATATATTCGAGAAATTGAGAACGTGGTGGAGACTTTAGAACGAGGCTGAGCTAAAAATATGGCGAGTAAATTGCGACATTTCAATTTTACTTATTTCAGTTTCTTCGAAACAATGGAATGCATTATGGTCAGAAAATAATACAGAACAAACAAACTTTCGAATGCGATTGAATAAACGTGTTTCAAGGGCATTTTGATGTTTTGATATCAAAACTCTGCTTGAACATTCGTAATGTATTATAATGTATTTCATTTTTATGCATAAATTTTTTATCGTACATAAATAAAGGTTGTCTGGCTGCATGTACGTATATCAGACTGAATTCTTGAAGAGAGAATAAACCTTTATCAGTTTCTACTGACTTTTACAAGACACATGGAAAGAACTGTAAAGGAAAATTGTCCCGATCGCGATATTTCAAGTTGTAATCCGTTTTCCTATACTACTTATTAGTGGTTACTGCCTTTCCTGGGTGAAACGCCACTCTTGGAATTTTGTATGATGATTTTCAAGGGTTTGATGACCTTCCATTTTTTTTGAGCTTTTACGTTATTTTGTCCCCTTAATTTATATTTCTTTGCTTTCACGTTTGGCGTTTTTGTTTTTCGTTCCATTTCAAATAATGAAGCAAGCTTAAAGCAAGGTCCTGGTCATACGTTGTAATTTGAACGTCGTGGTAACTGTTGCGTAATAGCGAAATTATAAGGATTTGTATGGGGAAAATTCGCTCCGAATTTAAGCGTAAAATTAGGAACGATATTTGAATAAAACTGGCTCACCTGAACTTCTTTGTGTGTTTACTTGTGTCTTGAGTGGTTTTTGGGTCGATTCGAAGCGATTCCAGCGAGTTTTAGTTCCACTGTTTCTTCCTCCTTCTTCAAATATCGTTCCTCCGTACAAATCCTTATAATTTCACTATTACGCAACAGTTACCACGACGTTCAAATTACAACGTGTAGACAACACTTGAGCTTGGGGTACCTGTGGTCATACTCAAGAAAACACGATATTTCCGCCGGGACACTGGGAACGAGGTTGGCTGGGACACTGTTCCTTTAGCTTTCCTTAACCACTATAATAAAAACAAGACTCTACCGTTGTCAAGGAGCTGTATGAATTGAAACTGATCAGAATGTCTCGTGTTTTAGGCCAGAAGATGTAAATCCTAAAGTTGTAGAGGAACTCAAGCGAAACGAAGGATTCGTTCATAACAAGAGACGAGGCACTGCGCATCTGTTCAGGTAAGAAAGGCTCTTCTTCTAAAACTATTTTGGGCGGCGTGGCTTCACTTTAAGCCGTGAAATAGAAATAAGACATGTAGACAATTGGACACTAAATTCATTTTCTTTTCCTTTTTTTTCCCCTTCTTTTTTTTTCACTTATCAACAATGATTGAATAATTTTGTTATGCGGTTTTTGTAATATCACTCGACTAACGTTTAGAATATAAAGTCTCAGTCAAACTATTGTCAAGGCGTTGGTGGTGACATCGTCGTCGAAGGTGGAGTTTAGACCAAAAGAATCGAGCCTGCGAGCAAGCTCTCGGGCTCGGGCAGTCGGGCTCGGGCTCGGGGTTTGGGGGAAGAAAAGGAGCGAGAGCGGCATTCTCGATTTTCGAATTGCCCATAATATACTTTGTTTGCCCCTCACATTTTGCATAAACTATTGTTTGTAAATGCCCTTGGGAGGACTGCATATTCCCGAGAGCATTTCAAAACAATAGTTTATGCAAAATTTGGGGGGCAAACAAAGTGTATTATGGGCAATTCGCAAATAGAGAATTCAAATTCGTGAGACATTGCTGCAAGCTTTCGCTCCTTCCCCCCTCCCCCTATTCCAACCCCTGAGCCGGAAAGCTTGCTCGCAGGCTAAAACGAAGCCGGAAACGACTCGGGTCTAGGCAATGGCAGTACAAGGCTCTTTGTGTCGTTTTCGTTTTTTCACACTGTTGACGTTGTTGCAGTTGGAAGGGCGTCTTACTTGATCGCGAGCGCGAAAACTGATCCACTGTCGCGGAAGGCGGTGACTTGCTTTCAAAATCTTTTAAAGGGAGGCGGAAGTGATTGTCTGAGCTGTTGTTAAATTCTTCCAGAGTTCATGGCTCTGTCGAACTGTTCGAGTGTCTCTTAGCAAAGAGTGAAGAACATTTCCATTAAGGGCCTGTGTCTGGGTGGGGAAGGCGGTGTGGTTTTCTAGCGTTCCGGATGAGAAGGGACTTAACACCCTGATTCCATATAATTGTGCTCCTAAAATGGTCTAGTGGAAGGTCGGGAATTTGTCGGTATTCTTAGTTTGGTACTCTTAACAAACACAGAAGATGGAAGGCAATAGAGGTTAGCCATTTTCTTCTCTTCTTGTCTATAGTGCGGACGCCTTGGACGCCTTCTTGAAAAGAAACAGCCTTACCCACGTGATCAGGGCACATGAAGTGCAGGAAGCTGGCTTCCAGGTTAGTCACTAAGGCACTGACAGTAGGCGGAATAAGTGCTTTTCATCCGTTGGAAATACAAAAATTTGGTTTGATAAGGTAAATAGCGTTCCGCCCAGATTCTAAAAATAGAAAACTCGCGCAGCATCATGGGATTGAAATGCGTACAAACATTCAAGAACTATGCAGAAAGCTACGAAAAAAGCAGGTGCTACGAAGCACTGTTCTTGGGTACAACTCGACAATTATCCTCAACATGTACAGGAATCGCAAAACCTGGTGTTTCCGAGGCAGCCATTCTGAAATATTTGTCCGCATTTCGATCCCACAATGCAATGCTGCCAAATATGACGTCACCTGGGCGGAACGCTATTGGTCGCAGTCAAGAGATTCAAAAGCTGACGTTTCGAGCGATCGCTCTTCGTCGGCCCACGCCATTGGTGGAAACATGATAACGTGAAAAACAAGAAGAAATTAGTTGAAAGAAAAGCGTTCGTTGCTGTCAATCAACCTGCGCCGTGGAAAGCTACCGTTTGTTTTAAAAACTGGCGAAAAGCGGATGCTTTAGTATGCTTCCTGTAAGTTGAAAAAAAAAACAAAGACAAAATATCGGTAGAAAATAGTACCGTAACTTGGATCTTTATTTGCGCTTCACTTGCAGGTTCAACAGAACGGAAAACTGCTCAGCGTCTTCTCGTCGTCGCATTATTGCGGGGGGTCTAATGAAGCTGCGTGCATCCTGGCGCATCAGAACAAACTGCGCACAATTCGACTGGATACTACGTAACCAGTAATAAGCATATTCAAAGGGTTATATACTCCAATGTGGCAATCTCCTGCCCAAAGTCCTCATGTGTCTTGTTCAGCGGTATGTCTGGGGAAATAAGAAATCGTGCGGCTTTCTTATACTGACTCTGGGCATGAGATCGCAAACAGCCAATCAAAAAATTTAATGTTTTTTCCATTATCCCAGAGTTACCCTTGGCGACCTACTGTTTACCAGAGGGCTCTGGGTACGAGATTAACAATTAGGAAATCTTGTTTCTAGAGCCCATGTTCATTTTGGTCAGCACTTAGGAAGCATTTGGTCTCCGCTGAGCTGGAACGCACGGAATCTGGGCACGAGATTACCAATGTGGTTGAGTTAGAGGTCTGTTGTCATATTTGTTTAACAATCTGTAAGATGAACTATTTAAAAAGACGATATTACTGCAAAAACGGTAAAATTTATTGAGTTCATATTCAAAGAGGTCGTATCCAATGTTAAGTTGTAAGAATGTTACGTTTTACATTATAATGCACCCTAAAAAGATTATTATTTTTTTAAAATATAAAATCCACGTTGCATCCTTTCTTGTTACAGTTGAATATACTGTATTTGTATACTTAGTAATTGTTATACTAAGAATATTTACAGTCGTTCGTTAAAGAATAGCGAATTTAGAACACTAGAGACGTCACGACGGTCTTTTAGACATAAATTTTGGACTCGTGAAAACGCTAAGTTAAAAAAAAAAAAAAAACAGAGAAGAAGACGATTCATGACGTTTATCACAAATCGGTAATCAACGTTCTTATCTCCGAGCAAGTTTAAGTTGTGTTTTTCTCGGCTTTTTTCATCAATGAAAAGCTAACTTTAATTGAAATACTCTAAATGCGATGGAGAGAGGTAGAGGATTTATAACGTAACGTTTTTATTTTTTTATCCGAACAAGTTTAAGTTGTGTTTTTCTTAGCTCATTTCTTCAATGAAAAGCTAACTTTAATTAAAATACTCTGCATGGGTTGGGGAGAGGTAGAGGATTTCTAACGTATGAACAGGGAAACACATCATAAAGCGATAATGACTGTTTCTAGATACGAACTATCGGTGCCTTTCTCGTTTCCAGTTTCTTACTGAATAAAAAGCTAATTTTATTGACGACGGAAATTCCTGAATAAACAATGTTGTTTTGTCATGTGTCTATTTTTTTTTGCCGCCTGTATTTGACACTCACAGCTGTGCGGGCTATTCTTCTTCGACTACCCTCCCCCGGTGTCTTTTAACCGAGTGCAGACGTCTACTGAATTGAAAGCCTTCTCACAATCTATTTCTCTTTTAGCAACAGAACAATAAAGGCTGATTCACACTAGCGACGGAAGCGACAGAACCGAACCTTGAAATGGGTCAAATTTACGCATCACTGCCCCCCACCCCATGGCTCATAGGAGCCTTTGATTTCTTAGCATAGCCGTTAGTCTAATTTCACCGCTGCCAAAATTACCTACAATATAGAGACTTCGAAATCTAGAATTGAAAATACAGAATTGCTCAATTAGTCCAGCACTTGTCCAAACGATGTCTGTGATTCGCTAAGAAAACAATAGATTTGTCTCGCTGGGATAGGGATTAGGGATAGGGGCATTCTTCAAGTGATATATCAATTGTATCGTTGGCCAATCACAGACATCGTTTGGACAGCTGCGACCCCGCTATTAATATGGCTAATCCTGAAACAAAAAAATAAAGTAATGTTTAAATTAATAACATTTATACTCGGTAAACTAATGACTAAAATACGAAAAAAGCAAGTGACACACTTAAACACCAACCCCGTGGTCTGGCAGTACCTTACGCATGCGCACAACCATATCACCCTGGCAGTGGCAGCCATGGACAGCTGTTTCGTCCTTATTAGGACTTTTTTTTTGTCAAATTATTTATTTACATTGCCATTTGTTATTATACAATAATTGGATGATTAGATAGATTTATAATTAATTAGGTAAATCACATAAAATCATGGGCTGATTACATAATAGCGTCATAAGGGCGATAGCCCTAGGGTAGGGTTGATAGTAATAGTAGGAGTGATAATAATATTGATTCGTGTCCAGGCACCCCGCACGGAGTCCCGCGAGTGCTAAGGCCCCCGGGAAAGCTGCGACCACGGCCGGGACCTCAGCGCGCGCGGAGACGCGCGTGGGCTGGGATCAGGGGTATATATTTTATAGTTAGTTACACAAGGACCCGTAGGGTCTTATTTTCTATTTTACAGAGTAGCGCCTTATGGCCCCAAGATTTCACAAACTCCTGTGTACAACTGAAATTATAAGCAGCGCGTATTCGCGCGCGTACTCGGCCTTTGATTTTTGCTAATTACATTATTGGGGGTGGAGGGTTGCCCCTCGAAAGTGTGGAGGTTGCTCGCCGCCCAGAGTTCATTTAGAGCTATATTGACAAGAAAGCAGGTCAGAGCGTTCGACCTGGAGTGCTGGGCTCCTGAGGGGACGCCTTGCTTGAAAAAACAAACTCAGGACGGCGAGAAGCCTACGGGTTGGGGATATCATTTGACAATCAGTGTGAAAAGCCACTAGTCCGGCAGCAGGCCACAAGAACCTTGCAAATGCGTCCATACGATGTTTTATTGCAAATTCTAATAAGAATTATGCGCTTTAGAAATAATCCGAGTGATGACACTTCATATCTGTTGGGCATCTTGATTTACAGGGGGGAGGGGCGGGGTACCTATTTATGACGTCATACATATAGATGTGGTTAGAATATTAGACTTTCTGACTTGTTTTTTGCTCTTTTGCCATTAAAATGTAATAAATATTGCATTTGGAATACATTTTTAGTATAGTGCACATTATGAGTGAGTAAGGGGGAAGGGGGGGGGGGTTTAGGGACTGATGACGTCATAGGTGATAGGCGATAAATATATCAGATATACTTTGTTTTTCCTCGTTTTTTTTTTCAATTCCGTATTAAAAGTTTCCTGAGCACTTGCTTCACTAATTGAGAATAACAGAGAGACTTTTGATGATGACGTTATATTTATTTCACTATAGATCTGCACACGTCACTTACGCTGATAATGAGTTTAACCGAAGGTCCTTGGAAATCTTTTTCCTACTTTCAGTGGTTAAGCTAATTCTAACTTTTTGATTAACAATACTAAAGTTTGTTTTAAATCCGGCTTAACAACAGTGCATGATTTCATGTAAATAGTCACTCAACGACCTCCCTTGGTGCGCCTACGGTCTTGGTAAGCTCGTTCTGGCAATCATTCTCACCACTGCATCTACAGAAAAGAGTACACGGTAACTTGTTGCGGCTGCACCTGCATCTCATGTTCCTACAAGGTGTATCGTCACCACAGCTGCACTTGATCAAGTCCATGATCTCATATGGTGCCAATGACACACCTTCTGGTACTGTCGTAGGTAGTAGTGACTTTGATGGCTCGCGCCTTGTGTAGCCATACTCGGTTGGATCAACTTCAGGTGGATCCAAGGCCAATGCGGTCTTCCATATGTAGGTTTGTAAATGGGATCTCTTTACATTTTCCGCAAAGGCTTCCGAGGTAGGAGGCAGTGATTGGATCTTTGGGGCGGATGATGCCGCGTTTCCAAACTTCGCTGCCCATATCTTGTATCGTATATCAGACATGGTCTTCTCGTTCACTTTGTTACTGTAGCAACTACCGATGAACATTGTAGCTTGGTGAATGACCTCAGGTAGTGGTGTATCTAAGCATCCCAGCTTTGACAACGAGCTTGGAGCAGCAACAAAATTCTTCAATACAGTCCCTTTACCAATACCGAATAATGTAGGAACAGTGTCGCATCCAGACAGAGCATGTGCTGCTGGTAGGCCAGGTATGATTGCACGATGAGCGTGAACAGTGGCCTTGATGTCGATTAGGGATCTTTGTTGGATGGGCGAGCCCATAAACATATCACAAGACAGGCGCTCCATCAAGTAGTGGTACAGCAGAAGGATAAAAACATCTGTATCATCAGCAAGCACAGCCACAGTACAGCTAGGCTGGGTCTTCGCACACATGATGGCCTGTTGAGCGATGATGTTATCGGCTTCTTCGTGTGATGTCGCAATGTCCTGCCTTGTGATGATAGCGCCTTGGTGGATTTCTGTTGGCGCATCTTCGCTTCCTGTAATCACTAGCTTGTGACTCATCGTGTATTTGCAATGGAACGTGGTATCCTTGATTATGTTCTGGCAAATGGTGGACATCAGCTGCTTCTTGTTGGCAGATACAGTAAGAACCGCCTTCTGTGAGGGAAGAGGTGTGGTCTCTGTTAGTTGATACACCCTGCTGGCCTGACATGACCTTCCATCTCTTGTGGTGCTCTTGGTGCTGTACTCGAGATATCGATCAAAGATCAAGAAAACATCTACTTCAAGCAGTTTCTTCGATAGGTACTCCTTGAAGTTGTTGACGTAATCAACGATGGTACCCTTAGCAGGCCAGTGCACAACCCACAAGACAGCCGAGCCATCCAGCACAACTGACCCAACCTCTGATGCACTACGTCGTGATGATGCTTCCTTTGCGAGTCTGCTTTTCAAGTCAGATTTACCTTTGCAGATCCTCATTGTTCCAGAGTCGTGAAACATGGACGTTGGCACCGGAGACAGCTCATAGTGGCTAAGTACATCCTGAATGTCGATGTCTCTAGAACTTGCTTGTATTCCTATTACTCTGCTGTATATCACTGAAGTGTTGAATACTTTCTTCGATCCAACTGTAATGCACTTCTTGTTGCTTTCTGCGACAGTCTTGACTTTCTTTTTGATAGTACTTCTGAACCCCTCTGGCCAGCTCATTTCAAACTCTTTCATTTGGGTAGTGCCAATTTCAACTGAGTCTTGGCAGTTAACTGAGCCATCTGACACTTGACCTGTCACAATATTCACGATGGTTGGTGGATGTGATGTGGCATCCAGTGGATCAATGCTCAGGGTCAACTTCTCTCGAATGCTTCCTCGATCCGCACTATCTGATACTATTCTTGCCTTTGTCTCCTCTTTGTGTGTTTCCTGCATTCTTTCTTGCTCATTTCCAACTACGTCAGTGATGTCTTGCTCCAAACGAGAGAAGATGTGCAGACCAAGGGCCCACGTCTTGAGCGTCTCAGGCTTCAGGGTTATTCCGATAATCCCCCCGGGTCCATGGCCATAGCGCATGAAAGTGGTCTCGATAAACATGTCGCTCCAAATGCCATTCCACAGCCCAGGAACATGGTGCATCACGTGCTCTCCTCATCACCACAAAAGATACATTGTTCTTTGAATCTAAAATATTGCAGATGGGAACGACGCTTTTTAGAGGGCTGGTTTGCTGGAATACTGCTGGTACTCTTCAAATGTTGTTGGGAGGTATACGTGGAGACACAACTCCTATGGACATCTATGATTAACTCAGGGTTTTTTCTTAGCTTCTCTTCAAGCTCTATATGTATAGAATCCTTGTACTCTTTGCTAAAATGTATGATTGTTTCAATACGAGCAGGGCCGGCATGTGTTCTATCCGTCTTGCCGTCACAATCAAATTTGCTCTTAAAAATGCACTCCATTCTAATCACGGCTTTATGCAAGCTACAAGGATAAAAATGATGAATACATTATTATTGTTTCGAACTCTTTCAGAATAAAAACTGACAAAATAAACAATAATTTTGATTTTAAACCCCGATTGAAACAATAAAAACGTCGACATTTATCACTCTGAGACTCAATTAAATAATAAAACAAGTGTTACAGCTAAGATATTGGGTTTTTTAAGCAGAAAAAAAATCGGCAAATGTTGATTCATCGTTAGAGCAATTTCAAATTAAAAACGTCAAATTAAACAGGGATTTTTGTTTCAAAACACGGTAAAAACAATTAAAATAACGACATTTATCACTCTGAATCTCAATTCAATAAAAACAGTAAGTGTTTTAGGCAAGATATTGTATTTATTTTGCAGATATACTTACAGTTCTGACAGAACAGCATGGAGGCCGCCATCTTGGATTTGAAAAACCGAGGGTTCCTGGGTCCTAGTGTCCATTCCCAAAATTCTTCAAATTCGGTTATTACCGGTTTTGTTTGCGTTTTTTCATTTTTTTTTTTGCACCTCATCATCCATTTTTGTTAATAAAAACACCTAGAATCTAAAAATAATACATAAAACTCGGCTTACAACTTTCGCCACATGGTGCCCAATTCTATGCATACAGATGTCTATGCAGGGAAAAATGATTGCTTGATATCTCGAAATGCCCAAAGATTATGGGATGTCATCAATCGGATTATGAAAGGCAATACCTAAGACTAAAAGAATATGCATTAAAACATTGTATGGACCCATTTGCAAGCTTATGGTAAAAATCAACATCTGGCTGCCGGACTACACGATCAGATCGCGGGTGAAAGGGAACACTCGCAAAAGGCGTGGTAAAAGGTTTCTATTTTGCCGCATATAGCACAGCGATCGCTCACTTGGAACCTTTGCCACCGTTTGAGATAAGATCTGGTTTTAACGATGCCGTGAGCAGCAAAGGGCACTTACAAAACGACGTTTGGTATTTTATTGCCTTGTTTTCACTAATTTCTTTGATTTTAACCAAAAAACTATTGCAGTGCAACAAAAAATATTCTTTCAATTTTTTATCAGATTTTCTTATGCAAGTAAGTTTATTGCGCATGAAAATCGCCTATTGGCTACGAAAACAAAGAAAATTAGTTTGAATTTGGTATGAATTTATCATGAATATTCAATTAAATTGTTTGTTTTTTTTCTGACACCTTTTTCGCGAAGAAAGAACATGGCGAACCTGAAGCGGCTAAACTTGAAAGCTGTATAGTTATTTTAAGGGCAAGGAAACCGCCGTGGTTAGAACTGGAAAATGTAACTGTCCATGATGTATAGAATGGTACAAGGCCAAACATGCGGAGGGCGGCTCACAGAACTTTGCAACGATCGATGGTTCCATACACGTGGACTGATTCAACGTCGAATATTTATGAAGGCAACCCATTCATAACAGGTAAATAAGCCGTTGTGAATTTCGTAGTTGCTCTCGAGAATTACTCCGTTTGATATACATGTTGACTAATTATAAGATTTTAGCAAAATATATTTAGACTGCCAGCAGTCTCATTTCTGGATCAGTAGTCGACCGACATGAGCTAATCGCGCGCGCGATTGAAGGTCCCAATTCCTCGCTCGCGCGTATTATCAGCTCGACCAGTATATATCTCGCTAACTTAAACTCGGTTAACTCGAATTCCCGCCAACTCAAACAAAATCCCGCGATTTCCCCTGGATTTAACTCCTTATTTTCAGCGATTTATTATCAGCTAACTCGAACTCCAACTAATTTGAAATGAAATTTTATTTTAAATGAAATTTTAAAATGGGAATTTAATTTTTTTTTTCCATCGGAATCGGCATACCCTAATTATGTGCGTTTGTGAAAGTGAGATTGCTAGCATTTCACCCAACGTTTGTTTACACTGTTCTCGCTTCTCTCCAGGCAAATACCAGGAAACAAGTGAGAAAAGGAGAATATGGCAGATGCAATGTGGTTCCTAAAGATGAATTCTTTTGCAAAAAGGTAAGCTAATAAGTTCCATTTGTATTCTATTTTTTAAGCTAATAAGTTTCATTTGTACTCTATTTTTTACGTCACAAATCTGTGAAACTTGATGTTGCCATGTCATGTCAACACCCTATGCCCTTGCCCCCTACCCTCTTGTTTTGCGATTTTTAAGTCATCCTGACTCTCTTATATACAGGTTAAAAATCATATAAAAACACCCGGACAGCAATATAGACTAATACAGACACCCAAAACGCAACACTCATCTACAGAAAATACATGGCATGTACGCCTAACTCAATGCTTTTCAATCGTGAAATTGCGTTGAAATCTTACTAAAGAAGAAAGATCGGAGCAATATAAATCTTAAGGAGAGAAAAGTATTAGACATTTTGGACTTAACTTAGTAATTTAGCAATACATCGATCAGTACTCTTGGATTTGCTCTGACGAAGGGGTAGCGCTCCAACGTGAGCTTTTCAATATCTTCACGGTGGCCAATTTACCTTAAAACTCAGTTGATCAATCCAAATGTTTCGACTAAGCATCACAGTTTCATTAGAAACTAATCCCTTTATTCCCTTGGACAGTAGGCCTTCCCATTTGCCTTTGTTATGCGAGTCAAAATAGAGAGGACTTCCAGACACCATCGAAAGTTAGAATGCATTTCAATCAAGTGTCTAAACTAATTTGTGCGCGCGTTGTCTTCATTTAAAGAATCTGACCCACCCAGTTTGCGTTGCGCGCCTACGTTGGTTCATCCCGCCATTTTCAGGGCCCCCGAAAGTCCATTCTGTATTGTAGATGAGAAATCACTCGTGCAAGAGGTGATATGCTTGTCCAAATATGGAATAGAGCCGTATCATAACAATAAGAGAAGCGCGCAATGCAAACTGGGTGGGTCAAACTCTTTAAATTTCTTAAAGTGCTACTGCGATCAAATTTTTGATTTTCATTTTTTTACATCTTCGTGTACAATTACACTTTCTTACTCATCTTGCCAAATTTAAATCCATTACGAACATCAGAAGTCATTTTATTTTAACACTTATGTCCGAGAATTTACGGCCGCCATTAATCAACCTTGTTCCAAGGCTTGGTTGCGAATAGGATAAAGTGACGTCAAAGGCTTAAACATACCTCACGGGTTGAAATTATTGCCCCCGCAGGGTTTTGGCCCAGAGGCCAAAACCCGAGGAGGCACCCTAGCATTCCCCGGGTGTATATGTTGTGGTTTAAATTTTTCTTTGGTTTAAAAATTTTCGAACCAGTTTGATTTTGATTTTCCTTTGTCTCAGATTCATTATCATAATGTGACACAAAAGAAAACAAAAATTGAACTGGTTTAAAAAATTTTAAACCAAAGAAAAATTTGAACCACAACATATACATACAAGGACAAAGAATATTTGTTGAAAAAGTAAGAAATGTGTTTGTAGTGGGCGAAGCATTCTCGATTCAGTTGACGAAACTAGGCGCGCACGGTGGTCTCGGGTAATATTTTAGCAAGCGCGCACGGTGGTGTCGGGTACTTGCAACCACCAGGTCGCATTTCGTCACCTTTGAGCTTCGCCATCTTCTAGCAGCATCTTGCGGGTGTGCGGAAAACTCAGACCCAGCGGAAAACTCAGACCCCGCGAGATTACAAGAAGTTTTCTTCCTAGAAACCTTGAAATAATATTAAAAAACTGATTGTTGGACACATCGCATGCTTTGAAGCGCTAAAATAATATCAGCCTCGGAATTCATCTAAATAAACGTGTTTTGTTGCGATTAATTCCTGAATGGCGCTCTCTTCAGGTGTTTGCTCAACGTAAAATACGCAACTTCGTTAAGACAAATCTGAGCGCTTCTACACTCGCAAACACGGGAAATCCGTTCTGTCTAGCACTATGGATAACTATGAATGAATACAAGTGACTAAATTTGACTAAAATTTTCGCGACTCTCTTTTTTATTTTTTTTTTCAGTGAAAAGTAACCGAAGTGCCGGCTGCTATTTTAAACCATGTTTATAGTTTTTCCCTGTTTGGTCGAAAACGATGAACCGGGCAAGATAAATATCTCGCTGTTATCTTCAGTTGCCAATTAACAGGAAGTGCATTCTGTCGACGACAATCAAAGTAAATCTGCACTGGTGGGGGGATTGCGTGACAATAAAACATTTTACGCGAGGTGAAAAGAATTGATCATGAGTGAAGTTTATTTCTTTTGTAATTTCGTGGGGTCTGAGTTTTCCGCTGGGTCTGAGTTTTCCGCCGGGTCTGAGTTTTCCGCCGGGTCTGAGTTTTCCGCACACCCGCATCTTGCAGCATTTGAAGGTCTTGCATTTACGAGTTCGCGTTTCGCCATCTTCGAGAAGCATTTTAAGGTGAGTATTTTGCACTTCAGTGATTTCTTTGAATTCAAAAGCATTCAACAGTACTGAATAAATTTGGTTTGTCAGACACAAATCAGCAACGGGGTCGACAGACTCGATTCAACAGATCGCAAATATCTCAGAACAGAATGATGAATCTCAACTCAAACGTTTGTAACACTGAAAACTCAGAGTTGCATCGATATTTTCAGATCATTATATTGTCTACAAATACATTGTTGCAAGTTTGGTTATTGTTGTAATGGTTTCTGGTGACCTGTTTTTTGTTTCTTCAGTTTTTTTTTTTTCAAAAATTACACGAATTTTTAAAATAACATACAATATGTTGCTGTTACACAGAATATAAATACAATACTATATGATTGTAATAGATTCCATTGTCAAATTTACAGATAAATATGTCGACTACTTAGTACATGCATGTGTAAAATGCTTGAAACGTTAATTTTTCAACAGTCGTAGGCACAGTATTTATATTCAATACACATCCCATAAACAGGTTATCAAAAGCGGGGGCAGCTATAGTGAACACTATTTCTAGTAATAACAATAAGCGTAGAGAATTGCACGAAGAACAAGTCCAAAGTTTTTGTTGCTTTTCGCGTGATTTTCAATACTTATTGTTATTATAATTTCAACCCGTGGGCCCGTGAGGTATGTTTGAGCCTTTGACGTCACTTTATCCCATTCGCAACCAAGCCTTGGAACAAGGTTGATTAATGGCGGCCGTAAATTCTCGGACATAAATGTTAAAATAAAATGACTTCTGATGTTCGTAATGGATTGAAATTTGGCAAGATGAGTAAGAAAGTCTAATTGTACACGAAGATGTAAAAAAAGGAAATCAAAAATTTGATCGCAGTAGCACTTTAAATGGCTAAGTTACCATTTTTAGTGTCACTTTAAAAAGCCAGAATACATCTTTATATCAAGGAAAACCCAAACATAAGGGTCCAGTTAATTATTCTCCCAGTGCTCTAAGAGTAAAAATAAGTGTTTTGGGCTGCAGATGGCCAGGATGAAAATTGGGCTAATTTTTTCAAGTTTATCGATTGTGTCTTGGAAAACTCGCTAAAAAACTCTGATTATGGTCTACCTTCTCTTCAAAAATTCACTTAATATCTTCCTCTTAGTGTTCTGTAAGCATTTTGTGTACGACAAAGGTACTTAGTTTTAATTTGAGGCAGTTTTCACCCAAAATCCTCAAAATTACCATGATACAGCTCCTTTAAAAAACTCATGCACTGCACTATGAGAAACAGTCATAAATAAAACCAAAACCAAGCATGACTTGCTCACACGCTGTTTCTCAGATTTTCCCATCACCCATCTGAGGTGTATAAATGAATACAGCTCTTTAATACGGACACGGAGGAGATGAAGCCAAGTGTCTGTAATCAGAGAAGTGTCCATAAGGAGGGTGGGGGGGAGGGGGTGTGGACTCCCATATAAAAATGACGGTGATGATCATCGTGTGCCTTTTAGGGATTAAAATTTGTGGCTCGGTACAACTGTTATTCATAGTTACAACGAGTTATAATAATAATAATAATAATAATAATAATAATACAGTCAACTCTCTCTTAACGACCACTCTATTAAGCGACCACCTCCATTAAGCGACCACTTTGTAAATAACCATTTTGTTTTTCAGTCAAATACTGTTTAGAAAACTCTCTCTTAAGCGACCACTTCTCAAATTTCTTAAGCGACCGCGACCACTTTCGAGGTCAAAAATGTGACAAATTCCTTTGTTTTGTGTTTCCGTTAAGCGACCACCCTCAATGTTATGAAATTCTGGCGTTACTCAGATGTCACAAAGTTCAGTTTTTAATCAGAGGTTTTTAATAGCGCTGACAGATATTTTACACAACTGAAAAACTGCGGTTAGATCATGGTTACATAGTATTGAAAACTTCAACAGTTACAGTCAGAACGATAAGAATCAGCTGAAGAATTTTCTATTCCACGTGAAATACACCAGTGCTTCCAATCTTTTCCTAAGCCATGGAATAGAAATGTCGTTATCCCCATAGAAAATGTAATCGCAGGGAATTTCCAGTCCATAACCCGCTCCTCGGTTTACACGCTTCCCTGTAACAATGGCTTTTCCATTATTGGTCCTTCGTTTCAGAAATTTGCTCACATACTGAGACATTTGTAATGGTATGTGGCCGACAATCTCGTCTTCTTTGGAAACGATACTGGGATGATTTGCTTCAGTGAAAGTTGTCGACAGCGGCCTTACTACTGCAACAGCATTTTTGTCTTTGTCATTCAGGGGCTCGCGCTTAAGACTACGTTGCTCACCAATTTCGGGAACCCATGTTGTTTCATCCTTGTAGACATGGTAACCTCGAATGAATGAGTGGACCGTAATGCTTGAAAAATTCTTGTTCTCCATCTTGGCGAACGGAGCAAATGACAACGCAATGAGAAGCAAGTGAAAAATATTTTCTTGTCACCGTATAAACGAGGTCTGTTGTCGAGTTCTGTTAAAACAACGTGTACATTGTAGTTTTGATTGGCGTCGGCAGTTATTTTCTCTCACCTCAAGAGGTGCCGTTCACGTGGGATTTCCGCCAACATTGTCATAGCATTTGTGGCTGCTTTCGTTCCATTGCATTTAGAGATGCAAAACTGCGTTAAATGCGCAAGTCTTACAAAGTATGTTTGTCTGAAATGTGCGAAACCTGTTTGCAACAAGTCTAAAGAATGTTCAGTTCCTGCGAACGAAGACAGTCCCGGCTGGAAAGCTGGTGTTTCAGTGGCTCATTGCGCTGGTTGCATTTCTTGCTCTGAAGCACCAACTTTGAATGAGACGAAACAAGCAAGCATCCCTGTCGAGAAAAGTAAACCAACTACAAAGGAATGGTCCGCAAAGAAACCAATAGCACCTCCAAAAGCTGATGCTACTCAAAGAAAATGTCTTACTCTAAAAGAGAAAGTAGAAGTTATTCAGAAATCTACCGAGGGTAACAGCACGAGAAAGTTGGCGCAAATGTTTGGTTGCGGAAAAACGCAGATCATCAAAATCTTGAAGAAAAAAGCTAAACTTCTGGAACTGTGGAACTCCAACGAAGGCACAAATTCCCAAAAGAGAATGAGAGTCGGAAAATATGGCGAGATTAATGGATTGTTGTGGGAATGGTACACAAGAGCAAGGGCGTCAAATATCCCTGTGGACGGCCCCATGCTGACTGAGGAAGCGAGAATTATTGCTGAGAGGATTGGAGACGATACCTTCAAAGGAACAAGTGGCTGGCTAGATAAGTGGAAAAAGAGACATAATATTGGCCAAATGAACATTGCTGGGGAAGAGGGAGATGTTAGCCTAGAGACCTTGGACAGCTGGAACGAAAGAGTGAAAGAGCTAACCAAGGGCTACTCCCCAAGGGATATATGGAATGAGGATGAGACTGGTTGCTTCTGGAAGGCGATGCCTGAGAAATCGCTGTCAGAAAAGGGAAAACGTTGCAGAGGCGGCAAAAATGCGAAGCAACGAGTAACCGCTGCATTTTTTGTGAATGCAGCGGGTGGAAAAGAGTCTCTTATTGTGATAGGAAGTAGTAGACTACCACGCTGCTTCACACGTTTGGCCAATCCTTCGCAACCATGCGGCGCTCAGTACTTCAGTAATGACAAAGCTTGGATGAGAACCGAGATTATGGTTACTCTTCTTACCAGGTTGAACAACCGAATGAAAAGAGAGAATAGACACATTATCCTCTTCTTAGATAATGCGCCATGCCATCCACCCTCGCTAACGGACATGTTCTCAAACATCAAAGTAGCCTTTTTACCGAAGAATACGACCTCTCGCACACAGCCCCTGGATGCGGGCATAATCAAGGTTTGGAAGATCTACTACAAAAAGAAGTTGCTGCGGCATATCGTTGGTCAGGTGGATGGAGAGCGTTCAGCCAGCACAATAGTTAAGTCTGTGAACCTCCTAATGGCTGTGCGATGGATGGTAAATGCATGGGACGAAGTCAAGGAAGATGTGATTAGTAAATGCTTCAGACATGTTGGTATGTCCCCCTGAGCCATGGATTTGGATGACGATGGTGATGATCCGTTTGCCGGCGAAGAGTTACTTGACCTGGAGGCCCTCGTACAGAAGATGACCGAGAGAGGTATCGACGTTGCACCCTTTACTGCTATCGACTGTGGCGCCGAAGCGCATGCCTCTTTAGACCCCGCTCATCCTAACTGGAGGCAGACCTTGCGAGATGAGATTCTTGCAACTCACTTAAACAGCGACGATACAGAAATGGAGATGGCTACGGACGACGATGATGACGGTGAAGACCCTCCTTTACCAGTCCCGACAGTGCGAACAGTAAAAGGGGCACTTAATCTTGCAACTCAGATTGCCGAGTTCGCAGATTATCAGGACTGCGAGGAGTTGTCTTCTGCAGTCGCGAAAGTCACCGATGTTCTTGTCGACATGAAATTTAAAACACAGAAACAATCGAGCATTCTGGACTTCATGAAGAAACTATGAAACGCCACCTTTAAAACAGATGTACAGTATTCCATATGTGACATTATAATTGGAAGTTTTGTTTGAGTACAGTAAACTGATTTTAAGTGATTTAACAATGAACACATTTTCCAAGTGCGTGTCTCAAAAACCAACAATGAATAAGCGAGTAGCTTAATATGTAGTACATTGTCCGCTTTAGAATAAGTTTTTTCTCAAAAGAGCTTTGTATATTTGCTTCATTTAAACTGATAAGGCAATACAGAATGGTAATAATTAGTGGATTCTTGCAGTTTTTGGCTTATTGTCTTGATTTTTCTATTAAGCGACCACCTCCATTAAGCGACCACTTTTTCCTGCACCAAGGGTGGTCGCTTAAGAGAGAGTTGACTGTAACAATGTTTAACCAGGGAACCCACATCACCGAGGTGCTTTTCAGTGGGGCCCTGCAAATAATAATTTAAAAAAGATAAAAAGCTACAAAATACTAAAAGAACAATAAAACAAGAAAAAAAAAACACTTAGCATGCATATTACATATATAAAGTTAAAAAATAAACATTATTTAAGTCATTTGTATTATTAAAAAGCTAGTGAGAAAGTCAATTATCGCTTCAAAAACTAAAATGTAAGTTCTGATTTGAGTTTAGATTTAATTCCATTCTGTTAGGCTTTGGTAAGCAAAACGTTGTTTTCCCCAATTTGTGCGTACGCGTGGAAGATGTAGATCACTTTGTCGTCTTGTGTTGTGGCTGTGGATGGATTCGTTATTATATTATCAAAATCAATTAAACCATTTAAGTACTTAAAAATGGTCACGCAGCGGTGAAAGCGCCGTCGGAACAAACGTGGTTTCCAGCTCAAGGCCTCCAGTGCCTGAGATGCCGAAGAATTAGGATGGGCATCGATGATGATGATGATGATTTTAGCAGCTTTATTTTGAAGAACTTGAAAATACCTTTTAGGTTATTAAGCCAAAACATATGCTGACGGAAACAACTTGCAAGAAAGAATTGGTACCCGCGCTTAGGAGTGAAACGTAACGGTGAGCCACACCCACAAACGAATTTTTGGTACATTTTAGGGGTTTCTTTTAAAATTTACGACCACCACGCCCGTCACTTAGTGTTTTGATATCCTATTGAAACAGTTTTCCTCGTGTTTGATTCAAGAGAACTAGCGAGCAGAGCAAGGGAGGGGGAGGGGCAAAAGGCCAGCTCCGCTTGCTAATTTCTTTTCACCCTATGCCCTCCCCCCCCCCCCCCCCCCCCCCCCCCCCCCCTCCCCGTTCATAGGATACACAGCTATTTCAATTAACGTTGTCGGATGAAGGCTCAAAGGTACAAGCCAAGATAGTTGGGAGCGGCGCAAAAAGAAAACGTTTTTCCCGCTCGTCGCATCGCTCATTCGCGCCGTTTCTTTTCGTTTCGCCGCTCCTACCTATCTGCATGCCTGGAACAGGCGTTCGGTTTACTCGTTCGGTCTTGACTTGTAGGTTTTAAGCTTTGAGTCCTTTGAGCTTTGAGCTTTGAGCTTTCACCCGACAACGTTAACTGAAATAGCTGTATAGTTTTAAACTCCTATTCACTTCATGTTGCGAAGACCGGTGTTGAGCACGGTAAGTATTAAGTGGGATCCCTTCATAAATTATATGTACAAGTTTTACCCAACAAATGTTAACGTGATTTTTCTTATATGTCGTCAGGCAAACATCAGGCAAACATCAGGCAAACATCAGGCAAACATCAGGCAAACATCAGGAATGGAATTTGAAAAGAAGACGAACGGCTTAGACAGTCAAGTTAAGGAGGACATTTGTTGTAAAGAGGTAAGTTAACTAGTTTCAATTTCATTCTTTTTGACATCAACAGTCCGCTTAAAATACATTTCGCCATGTTATTGTGAGTGGCGAATTATAAATTAAAGTCTTTCTCTCAGACAAAACGGTATTTTCATAGCAACAGAGTGACTTCATTTCCATTTCACTGGTAGTCGATTTTCTTGAAATCTAAACATTCTTTTTCAAAACCATCTGTTGTACTTAAACTTTTTGATGTTGTTATCAGGTTTACTGTCTTGGAAACATCAATGCTAAAGCTTCAGTTGTGATTGGTTCACCAAATCACAGCTTATTCCTGCGCTTGGCAAAGGTTCTGATTCGAGTTCATTTAAGTGTCTGTTTGATCTGATTGGCAGATAAGATCATAATCAATTAATAAAAAGAGTTGCGTTACGATATCCAACGCTTTCAATTTTGCCAAAAAAAAATGTATAATGTTTGACTCAAATGTGTGCTTTGTTAAGGTGGCTCGATTCATGTAGCTAAGCTAGCTAAAGGCATTTCGGGAAAAATTGTTTTTTTTTTCGATGATCAAGACCCCAAACAATTGCTACTCGTGTTTAATGTGATATGAATTTCAATGTGAATGTAATAGCCCATTTCCAAGTTGCTTTTAGTCTCCTTTTCAAACCGAGGCCAAGTGCAAAACCATTCATATGAAAATGAGTTTTGTTTCACATGCAAATAAAACTGTTACTAATTATCTGCTTTCTTTCTTCTATTTTTCAGAAAGATGCGTGGTTTGAATGTTTCGGCTTAATAAACGACGTAAGCAAGTATGAAAGCAAAAAAAGAAATCAAGCAACCACATTAAACAAAGAAGAGGTAGAGAAGCATTTTTTGAAGATCACTTTGAAGGGTAATAAATTTTCCATTAAGGTGATTCGATTGGGTTATTCAAGGACAATACGTCTTAACTTTAAACCACTATCACACCGCCGCAAACAATCTAATAGTAAAGCGACTTTTAAGCTGTGCTAGAAGAAAGATGAAAGTTTGAGGTGGAGTACGTTTTATGGACATCGGAGTTACCATAGCAGCATGACGTCGTCTTGACATAGAGGTAACTTTGGCTTAATCGCTTTTCAGTACTTCTAGCAGACATGCTTGCCTTACAATCGGCGAAGTTTAAAGAAATTCTAAGAGAATGTTTTGGGCAAATTTTAAAGGGAAGTTTATTTGGTGTCCGAAGTGCGGCGAAACACAACAATTTAAACAGGTTATCAAAATCTATGGTTTAAGGCTCGTTGAAAATACATTTCGATCTTATATTATTACTATGCCATTTGCTTACCTTGTGTGAAAATCTGGAAGAAATCGCTTAGTTTGTTTTTGAGATACAGATATTTCAATAAACGTTGTCGGATGAAAGCTTAAAGCCAAGACCGCAAGGTAGTATGGGTTAGGGTTAAAAGCCATTGAATAAAAATCCCATACTACCTTACGGTCTTGGCTTTTCGCCTTTTTCAACCGACAACGTTAATTGAAATAGCTGTATACGAGAAGGAATATATTTTCTGTATTCACTAGAATGGTCGCAACTCGAAAACCGATTGAATTTTTTATATTTACTCTCAAAAGATAAATTAATATCCAACACCGCCTCCGAGTTTCACGTTTATTGAAATATTCCCATCTTGGTAGGCGGCAAATAGCAAAGAAAAAAATAACGACAAAGCATAGATTTTGACAACCTGTTTAAATTGTTGTGTTTTGCAGTATTTTTTTGAGCACAAGAAACCTTCAACGTGAATTGGTCAAAAATGATTTCTTAGAATTTCTTTAAACATCGCCGATCGTGAGGCAAGCACGACTGCTAGAAGTTCCGAGGAGCGATTTCCTCAAAGAAATGGATGACGACGTCACGAAGTTTATAAAATTTACCTCATCTCAAACTTTCATCTTTCTCCAGCACAGCTGTAACACTGAGTCACTTTACTGTGTGATAGTGGTTTAAAGTTAAGAGGCCGCATAGTCCTTAAATGACCCAATCGAGTCACTTTAAAATTTGTCAATTTACTAAGTTATCATTGGACGCATTCAGTTTTCTCAGCACAATTTTTGAAACCCTGATTCAGGCTTTTATAAATCTTTTGGGACTGTTTTAGAAAAACGCAGAGTTAAGTTTTCACAAAGTTTATTACGTTTATTGCGCATTCCAACTTGTTTTTATGGATGATTTCGTTTGACTTTCTGCAAAACGGCTTATTAGTTATAAGTCAGGATTTTCACATTCGGGAAACAAAGCGTTTCAGCACACAAAATTTTCCCTTTACAACTGTTAATTTAGTTTGAGTACAATACAAAGTTTTAAGCAATCTATGTACTCACTATATTTTTCCTATGGTAACATCTGTTCAAAATGTTCTAGTTTTCCCGCCAAAAGACTTAGAGAAAAAAAATACGGGCGCTTTAAATACGCATGCGCCAATTTTTTAAAAAAAATTCAATTTACACCATTATTTTTTACTTCTTAGTTAACATTTGTTTAATATGTTTTCATTTTCCCGCCAAAAGACTTAGAAAAATACGGGCGCTCAAAATACGCATGCGCCGTTTTTTTTTAAAAAAATATGAACTATTTTTCTAAGCCTTCGTCATCACATAAATAAACCAGTCTTTTCAAAAGTACTGTCTTGTGATCTTTATTTCTTTTATTAATGTAATAAAGCAATAAACATTTTGTTGCTTTAAAATTGTCTTTTATTTACCTTTTCCTTCAAATAATTATTTTAATTAGTTAATTGAAATCAATTTAATCATTAAAAGGTGTCAAGAAAAATTTCTCCTATATATACTAAGTCTTTTGGCGGGAAAATCTGGTGAAATTTGCACAGCGTTTCTCCTGACAACAATTGTGAGCAAAAATTTAGACAGGTGTTCTTTAAAAATGTCCCGCCAAAAGAAACTTAACACACCACCTCGTGCAAGAAATGTGCAAAACAAATATTTTAACTTCCCTTTGCCAAAGAATACAAGTAATATGCGGCCCAATTTCTCGCTTCAACAAAATCCGAATGAAAATATCCCTTTTCCAACACTTGCACGAGTTGGTGTATGGATTAACGTTAAATGAAACATGGCAAGCTATAAATCACTGTAAAAACGTTTGGCAAAGACAATATATATATATATTTATTTAAAACTTTTTAACCGTATGCAACCGCTTTGATGTTTTATAAACAGATTGATACCTCGCTATGTTCCATCTTAAAAGATCTTTTCCCGTTGGTACGTTTGTTTGTAGCACAGAAACAAATGGCCAATTTTCTTTTCGTTAAAGAACCCGTCCCCTCAACTGAATAATGAACATTTTGGTTAGAGAAAGTCATAACAGAATTGAACAATTTAGATGATAATATGATAAAAATTGTCTCCACGCAGTTCTTTCTGGTATCATTGTACTTCCCATAAACTCTCGACTGTGACTACAATTCAAAAATCATCTCCCTTATTTTTGCTTTTAATGTTTCGTCCTGTGCTACATCAAACGTAATCCCGAAAAGGTCTTTTCCACATAATTTACTATAATAGCCTATTGTAGTATTAAAACCCAGTATCTGGTTATAAAACAACTGAATATATCTGATGTTTCCCTTGAAGCAAAATTTCACGTTTTCTCGAAATGAACACAGACCACAAATTCGAACAAAAACACGTCCTTTATGAAAGATTTACAGCTTATTTCAGCCATATTACAAGCAAATGTTGTACAAAAACCAAATAATTTATTTCTAACTGCATATTAAAGCAATGAATGTTTAAATTGCCAACAAAGCTAAACAATTTTTATGATCGTAAACAGTCCACTTCGTGAGTGTTGAAACGAAAGCAACCTTTTTATAGCAAATACGCGAATGACCTGCCTTGCTTTTAAATATCTTATAATATTGCAGAACCAATGATCTATTGCTGATTTTATTTGTAGACTTTTTTTTTACTTTCTTGGCAAAGGTGCGATATGTTGCTACAAAAACAACACCCCTTTGGTCCTCCTTTATGGGCAAAAATGATACCACTGATATGAATCACAAATGTGCTATCGATTACTGATTTTAAGCATCTGAAATTGAGTAAAAAATTTGTCCACCTAAAAGCTACGATTTTCAATAATTAATTTAATTGATATCTGATTCAGTTGTCCTTTGTGTATAATTAACTCAATGGCCAAACAACGAACTATTTATCGACTCAAATAATAGCCGTCTTCAACTGGGTTTTTTAAAGTTAAAACTACACTGATGAAGTCGAAACATTTTTGCTTTCGTTAAACGGATACTGTCCTTCCAAAATATCGATGTTTCGCTCTCCCAGTGTCACTGCTATATATATTACCAAATTCCACCAAACATGCACAAAATTATATAAAATATTCTATAGACCAAAACAGAACAACTAGTTTGAAGAAAACATGATGGATTATATTTTATCAAACTGCTATTTCGTTATTTTGTCTTTTCAGTTTATATTTCTTTGCTTTTACCGTTTTTGGGCAGTTTTTTCAAGGTAATTAAGCCAGCTCCTGACTATAGTTAGGAAAAACCTCATATCTGCCGGGACAGTGCCCTTTTAATGTTTTGATTTTGTTGGTGCCAAGATAAGTTTCAGTAATTTCTCAAACTCATTAATAATTCATGAAGAAAATACAAAGGAAATTAATGTTTAAAGTGCCCCTGTGATCAAATTTTTGATTTTCATTTTTTACATTTTCGTGTACAATTAGACTTTCTTACTCATCTTGCCAAATTTCAATTCATTACGAACATCAGAAGTCATTTTATTTTAACATTTATTTCCGAGAATTTACGGCCGCCATTAATCAACCTTGTTCCAAGGCTTGGTTGCGAATGGGAGAAAGTGACGTCAAAGACTCAAACATACCTCACGGGTTGAAATTATAATAACAATCAGCATAAAAAATTGCACGAAGAACAAGTCGAAAGTTTTTGTTGCTTTTCGCGTGATTTTCAATACTTATTGTTATTATAATTTCAACCCGTGAGGTATGTTTGAGTCTTTGACGTCACTTTCTCCCATTCGCAACCAAGCCTTGGAACAAGGTTGATTAATAGCGGCCGTAAATTCTCGGAAATAAATGTTAAAATAAAATGACTTCTGATGTTCGTAATGAATTGAAATTTGGCAAGATGAGTAAGAAAGTCGAATTGTACACCTAAATGTAAAAAAATGAAAATCAAAAATTTGATCACAGGGGCACTTTAACGAGTGTTTGGAAAATTACATCAAAAGGCGATGGAAATCTTTTCTTGTCCGTTTTCAGGCTAATTTTCAAGTTTCAGCTTTTTGGAAGATAAATCCAACTAATCATCCAGTTTGGAGGCACTCAACAATACTTGGATTCACGTCCGTATAAAAAATCTAGACAACTGAGGTGAACGAAAGAACCTGTTGCGGAACATCAAGACAAATCGGTCGCGCGTCTTGGAAAAATGAATGCAAAGTTTTCTGATTGATTTGAATTATTTTAGTCAACTTAAATTTGGAGATCAATATGAACACATCAATTAAATAAAATAAAAAAACTCATGACAGCTCCTATCATCGCATTTGAACAAATCCATAAATTTATGGCACTAGAACAAAATATTTATCCTGTTAAGTTCATGATATTGTTGAAACCGTCCACCTCATTGGCTAAAACATGAAAATCTACTATCACTTCATCAGGTAGCGCATTTATTTCTCTTTAGTTCACTTATTGATTCCCTTTTAGTGAAAACTATTCTGAGTTTTAATGCAGCAAAATTTCTATGTGGGAAACATGGAAAATTAGAAGCCTTTCTTGGCCATTGTTTTGGAGTCTCATGATTGGTTAAAATCTTGTAACACAAAAGAAATATCGCTTTAAAATAAAGTTTCAGTACATTTTATTTCCAAAACGTGTTGTCCAGAGGTCGGTGTATTCTCAGTAAGAAAATCTAAACAATCTTATGTTGGGAAAGCGAAATGCCGCAGAACAATAGAGGATTGCCTAGTTCTTACACGCATTGTTACTTAAATATTCAATAAAACATCTATTTTTAAGAAACAAAAATTACACCTGATTCAGTTGTGTAACTTAATTGGACTAAACAACGCAAAACTGAAATGCGAGTAAAACTCATTTAATTCCTATTGATTATAATTCCAAGCACCGGAAACTGAAAAGTTAATTTCTAAAAGAACGCAATATCTTTGTAGTCGACCTTAAATTAAAGCTCATTTTCTCAACAACAAAATTTTATTTACATCTGCTTTTGTTCTCCATTGTGTAAAATGGCCAACACAACGCATTGTAGCTGTCCTAAACCGAGGTAAAAACTGCATCGATATAGTCAAGTAACTTTGCTGTCTTCGTCAGTAATTTAGTGTTCTAGCAAGAAGGTGATGACAACTTGGCTGAATAGCTCAACAAATTGCACCCACAAGCCTTACGTTACATTACGTTGCCATGGCAACTCTGAATAAAACTACTTCATTGAAAACGTGAATCTGTTTCTGGCAAACGGTGTAGCAGTCAAACTCCCGATTTATTTTTTAAAGCGATGTACTGTTCAATTCAAACTGAGAAATCTAATCGAATTTGGGCAAGACAATATAGTACTGACACCTTTGTCAAGGAACCCGAGCTTTCTGCAAACGCAGAATTCTACTATTTCTAACGCTTCATAAAACACTTGAGTTGGCTCGTCTTTTGGACATCAAACTGACGATTCGCTGCATTTCTGTTTCAAATAGGTCGAAATTTGAAAGCCAGCCTTATAAAGCACATAGGACCCTTCAGCCCTTCAATTGCTAAAAAATTATATTTATCTTCAAAATTTGGTCTGCATTTCAACCACGCGAAATTTAAATGGAAAGAGCTGCACACTAGATTAATTAGATTCACTTAGCAATAAATACCACGAGTATCGTTAATTTTGCAGCACCATTTTGGTATGAAAAGTTAAAAAAAAAATAAAAAAAATTTGTTCTTCATTTACATCAAGTGAAAAAATTGCACGAAAAGAACTCCACTCCTAAATAAAAAAATTTATCTTTTGCGGGGCCATTTTGGTATAAACAATGTAAAATTAGTTTTCAGCCAAAGCACCTTCACATCTTCTTTTAGAGTTTTAAAAGCGAGAAAAACTTTCGAAACGAAATACTTGTTTAGGAACCCTTCAACTCCTCAATTACACGGAAAGTAAGTAAATTGCATGAAAAGAGCTCCACTTCTAAAGAAAAGAAACCTTATTTTTGTGATGCTATTTTGGTATAATGCCGACTCATAACGATTAACGATGGAAACATGATGCATTTTCAGCTAAAACAACTTCAAAAAAGTACTTAAATAAGCTCGATTAAGGTGGCTGAACACAGTTTCACTGTACCTATGCGTCATTCATTGTCATTTTAAAACCACTAACGTCTGGGCGTCCAAAATTGGTGAGGCATACGATTAAGCAACAGGCTATATATTTTGATATTTTTGTTGAGCTTTTAAGGTGTTGCCATGGCAACACGATGTTGTGGATTGTAAATCAGCCTGCAGTATTTGGTTTCGTTTATTTTCAGAAAATCTAGTCGTTAGATTTTGTCCATCATTTGTCTCCAGTAAACTCGTAAAAATATTCGCGCGTTAACACTGGTCTCATGTAATTTTGACAGAGGGATCTTCCGTAATTTGTGGTTTAATATGTTTGCGTTTTGTAAAAATCTCCTTTGTTAGATTTCAAATTTTTGATGGCAGGTGAGTTCGGCGTATTCGGAACTATTATTGTGCCAAATTTCGTGAAATTCTAACGAGTGGTTCCGTAGAAATCAGCACGTTTCCGAGGAAAGTCGCTAAAACATCCAGTCACAATTTTTTGGTCAACTGCGCATGCGTTGCATTTAACTAGCTTCTCGATCCAAAGACAAAAACGACCAAAAAGGCAGTGTATTTCTTCAATAGTTCTATAAATTATCTATTGATTCGACAAGCATTTTTACGAACAATAAATTATTTGATTTTAAGACAAAAAACAACACTTTCGCGATTCACGCTGAGCAAAATAAAATGATCGCTAAATAGGCGCCACGTTTGTTTTTCTCAAAATTCTTCAAAATTTTCTCAAATTTCTCAAAATGTTTTTCTCAAAATTTAGGCGGCCCTTCAGCGCTTCAATTGCAAAAAAATTAGCTCCAAAATTACACGGCAAGTAAGTAAATTGCATGAAAAGAGCTCAACTTCTAAAAGTAAAGAAACTATCTTTTGCAATGCCTTTTGGTATAATGACTCTTAATGACTAACAATGGAAACATATGAGTTTTCAGCTAAAACAACTTTTAAAAAGTACTTAAGTCAGCCCGTGTGAGAATTTTCAAAACGAAATACTTGTTTTTGGACATTTTCGTGCCTCAATTTCTATATGTTTACGCCACGAGTAAGAAAATGAGAACTGCACGCCAAATCATAGTCCATTAATTTCTAAGACAAACCGTTATTATCCTTTGCAGCGCCATTTTGGTAGGAAAAATCAACAATGGAAAACCAGTTCTCAGCCGAAATAACTTCAGTTTAGTACTTCTCACCATTTTAGAACTTTAGCAATCAGAAGAACGATTTCAAAAACCAGATCCTTGTTGTTTTTGTGGTCTGTATAACTACTAGCCCATCTACTGACTGGAAATACCCACTTTCCCCAAACCAGACATTTGAGTTTTATAAACTACATGCAAGCTATCAAGACAAGAGAACATGGACTGGCCCTTTCGATATGAAAATTTCTTACCATCCTTTATGCCAAAAAAGCCGTGATTTTGTTACTTTTCTTACAATCAAATTAACGATAAATTACCTTCTTTGCTTTTTAGAAAAAAATTGTAACTTGAAAATGTAGTTTGCATTGAAAAAGTCTGTGTTCTCTTGATAACTTATTAACCTTTGATGACGCAAACGAGTGAACTTTAAGGTGGCAGTGTCAGTCATTACTTTGTGAATCCTACACATCAACAACAATTTCTTCGTGCCCTTAAAGTGCCCCTATGATCAAATTTTTGTTTTTCATTTTTTTACATTTTCGTGTACTATTAGACTTTCTTACTCATCTTGCCAAATTTCGATCCATTACGAACATCAGAAGTCATTTTATTTCAACATTTATTTCCGATAATTTACGGCTGCCATTAATCAACCTTGTTCCAAGGCTTGGTTGCGAATGGGAGAAAGTGACGTCAAAGGCTCAAACATACCTCACGGGTTTAAATTATAATAACAATCAGCATAGAAAATTGCACGAACAACAAACCCAAAGTTTTCGTTGCTTTTCGCGTGATTTTCAATACTTATTGTTATTATAATTTCAACCCGTGAGGTATGTTTGAGTCTTTGACGTCACTTCTCCCATTCGCAACCAAGCCTTGGAACAAGGTTGATTAATGGCGGCCGTAAATTCTCGGAAATAAATTTTAAAATAAAATGTCTTCTGATGTTCGTAATGAATTGAAATTTGGCAAGATGAGTAAGAAGTCTAATTGTACATGAAAATGTAAAAAAATCAAAATCAAAAATTTGATCACAGGGGCACTTTAACGCTTGGCTGCGGTAACTAAAATAAATTGAAGCAATTTTCGAATTCTGAAAAATTGTTTTTTATCTTTGTTAACAAGATACAACTTTTTGCGTCGTGTTTGATAAAAAACCCCAGTGATTTGCAATGCAATATGCGTTTTCATAACCTTATAGCGTCATCTTTAAAATGTCACTTTCTTGCGTCACCAACAGAAATTGTAACTATGGTAACCAAAGGATCTGAGCTTTGTGATCTCGTGTTCATGTTGATGGTAAGAGACCTTGAGCGAGAATAAAAATCTATTTGCTTTTGTTGTCACACTAAAGCGGGTACAATTTGTTTCGATGATTTTAAAAGAATATTAACAAAAACATTAAGCCAAATCACTAAGCAAATCAATTATTTTAATAATTTGCTGCATAAGATCGCTCAATGGTCCCAATCCAGTGTAAGATCTAAAGATTCATCCCCTTTGGAAACGAAGTCAAAAATGGTGGCTAAGATTAACTGAAATGATATATACTTTGTGCGAATTGTACTAGTGTCTGGATAAAGTCCTAAAGTGTGAAAATTCAAAATGAAAGCTATTGAGCAGCACTTTCCTGTGGTACTGTTTTTTATGCTGTACATGGTGGTTCTAACTTTTGAGTTTGCGGATCATGAAATCCTTGTGTGCGATGACTCATGACACGTATGCTATTGAGCAGTACTTTCCAGTGGTACTGTTGATTATGCTGTACGAGGTGGTTCTAACTTTTGAGTCTCATGGCCGAAAATTTCGGACATTTGAGCCCGCACGTCAGTAGCGGCTTTTCCCAATCGATAATAAAAATGGCGTACGAAATTACAAAGCTTTATATGAGAAGCGATGGAATTACGGAAAATACAAGAACAATTACTGTCGTTTTTCAGTTTGCCAAAATCGAGCATCATTCAACGACATTTCAGCGCTATTTTAGTTAAAAAATCTATAGCAAAAATGAATTCCATACCTTTCGCTCGGAACGATATCAGACAGACTGTTCAGAACCAGTCAAAGCCTTAGAAACCACTGACAAAAGAATCAAAGATAACATATTTGATAGGAAATAACAAAAAATCTAAAGACGCTACATAATTTGCCAAAATCGAGTCATAAAATACAGATAAAACGCTATTTGGAAAATAAAAAATCTGATATTTAGCTTGTAAATTTACCTTTCACTTCGGCTGTTAAAAACCGTACACAATGAATTTCACCAAAAGGAAAGTATAGCGGAAGGCTGAAAATAGCGTATCCAACTGTCGATCGATACCTCGAAGCTCGAACCTCGAACCTAGTCGTAATCTCAAATTTGTTCACTGCGATTTTCAATCTATCGAAGCCAAGCTTTAAGACACACCACAGAATGTCTCTCGGGAATCTGTCGCTGTTGCTTTTTCTTGGGGTCTAAAACATGATAAAATACAACAAATCATTCACGGCTAAAATCCAAGACCTTCGCTCTGCAATATCTCGGCCGAAAATCATCCAAATTTCTTCCAAAACATCGGGTTCGAAAGCTTATTTCATGGGTATTTGACCGCCATTGCTTGTTTTGGCAATACTTTCAGTCAGCGGCTTTTATTCGTCTATAAACAACTATATATTTGACCACTCGATCTGTCCTAAAAAGATGAGCCCGGAAATCACATTGAAAACCAGCGGTAGAGACCATTGCGTGACAGCCTGAATGTAAGTCGCACGAAATTCAATGTCCGAGATTTCTGGCCATGGTGGATGAAATTCTAAAGTGTGGCCATTCAAATGAAAGCTATTGAGCAGTACTTTCCTGTGGTGCTGTTTATTATGCTGTACAAGGTGGTTCTAACTTTTGAGTCTGGATGAAATTCTAAAGTGTGACCATTCAAATGGAAGTTGTTGAGCAGTACTTTCCTGTGGTACTGTTTATTATGCTGTACATGGTGGTTCTAACTTTTGAGTTTACGGATCATGAAATCCTTGTGTGTGCGATGACTAATGACACGTATGCTACTGAGCAGTGCTTCCCTTTTTCTTATGCTGTTCTAAGTGTTTTTTTAACGTTGGAGTCTGTGGATAAATTCTAAAGTGTGACCATTCCAAGAAAAGCTCCTGAGCAGTATTTTCTTTTAGTTCTGTTTATTATCCCGTGCAAGGTGGTCATTCCAACTTTCAAGTATGATCATTCAAATGAAAGCTACTGAGCAGTATTTTCCTGCGGTACTGAGTGTTTATCATGCTCCACAAGGTGATTCTACCTTTTGAGATCTTTTGAGTCTGTGGAAGAAATCCTTAAGTGTGACCATTGGAATGAGAGCTACTGAGCGGTACTTGTCTGTGCTACTATTTATTGCGTTGTGCTACAAGTGAAGCTTTCTTGTAATGAATAACTAACTACTGAAATGACAGCTGTTGAGCAGTACGTTCCTGTGGAATTGTTTATTATCGGCCTGCGACTCTTACAGGTGGTTTTGTATGAATTGGTCTTTTTCAAAACTTGACCAACACAATTGATAAATCTTCTACCAGAACACTACTGAATTTGGTCAGCCACCATTTTTTGTTACTTTAATGTTAAAATTTAATAAAACATCTTATCTTTGAAGCATTTCTTCCCGACTCCGATGATCCCATCTTGAGTGTTCCCTGAAGGTTCTTTCCTCCTCTTGTCACATCACTGTGTTAGTTATTCTGAAAACAAATATGATAATATAATTGGTGAGAACATGCTCATTTTCTTCGTAGTTTCCATAAGACAGAAAGCCAGCTTTTAACATAAACACAAGAATCATGAAAAGTATCAAATGCAAACGTAAGTCACAGCAAATAAAAGCATTTTGGTCCTTTATCCTTGTGCTTGCGTCGCTAATGAAAACCGGACGTTACAACACAAAATTTAAAGTTCAGCATTGTCCGTCTTACTAAATAACGACGCTGTTTCTACAAAGTTAACAGGCGTAGACGGATTCCAATTGAGAAGCCAAATTTTTCTCCTAATTATTTCTGTATTCTTTGGCAACCAAGAATCTTTATTTCAGCGCTGGTGCAGCTTGCATTGAAAGCAACACTGCGGCATTTATGTATTTTTTTTTTTTTTTTTTTTTTTGTATTTTATTTGTTTTTGGGTTTTTACAGTTTTACAAGTACACAGGTACACAGGATACATCACAGATTTTACATGCATAAATATACAATACACAGCTCAATTTTACAAAGAAAAAGCGCTACACTAGACTTAAAATATAAATAAATAAATAAATAAGTAAATAAACAAAAAGTAATTATTAAAGGCATCTTTAAAAACGAGGTTTGGATAGCAGCTACTGTTGTATTAATGGAAGTAGAGGTTTCCATTTTTTATCGTGGAAATGGATTTTGTTGTTTTTTCTCGCGATTAAAAGTTCGGTTTCGAACGTTCTTTTAAATTTATCGACTAGTGGTTTGATGCATAATGACTCCTTATTTAACTTACGGCGGTAAATAAAGTATTTACTTTCAAGAAGGATGTAGTTGACTATTATGTTTATATTTTCTGTATCTAAAATCCCAAAAAGAACAGCTTTAATATCAAGTCTAATAGTTATATTTAAAGAATTAAGTACAGCCTTTAAATCGTCCCAAAAAATACATACTTTCGTGCAATGGAAAAAGAGATGTTCTATTGTCTCCAACTCCTTTTTACAAAAATCACATAAGGGAGAGTCTACTTTTTTAAACTTAAACAGCATCTTGTTTGTATATAAGATCCTGTTTAATATTTTATATTGGAATTCCCTTAATTTAGTATCCAATGTTGTTTTGAAGGGCAGTAAATATATCTTCTCCCAGTCTAACTGGGATGTATGCGTACTGAAAGTTTCGTTATATTTTTTTTGTGCTGTTGGTATACTGGATATTTTAGAAACAAAACTGTCATATAATGACTTTGATTTAAGATTTTGGAAATTGACTTTTTTCCCTTCAATACGTAAAATGAAATCAGATTCGATTAGATCATGAGTTACTGAGGAGATAGAATTCTTATTTGTTTTTAATACTTTGCACCATTCTTCTGGAAAAGCATTGACAAGACTGAAAAGTAAAAAGTGTTCCACTGGCGAAAGAGTTGAATATAAGGGTTCCTTGTACCACTTGAACTCTCCCCGTATGTCGTAGAGGTCTCCAATTCTTACGATTCCAAGATCAATCAGCCTACTGTTATAAATTGACTTAGATTCAATGCAAATACACTGGTTGTTCCATATAACTTGGTTTGCGATTTCAGAGGATGAGGAGGGATTGTACTCGTTTAATCGGGTCCATGTCACAATGCATTCTTTGTAGAAATCTGGAAGAGTTAACGGTAGTTTACTATAGTTAAAGTTACAATGAAACAAAAATTTCCCCCCTACTTTTTTGAGATAAAAATCTAGAAAAATCTTCCAGCCAGCGGGGTTGGTAGAGAGATATCTCTTGATACAAGTTATTCTTTGGGCCGAAATCATTGACTCAATGTCAGGCATTTTCAAGCCTCCCTTATCAATAGGGTTAATGAGTGCTGTGCGCTTTACTTTATCTTGTCCTTTCCAAACAAAAGAATATAATAAAGAATTTATTTTTTTGATAAACTCGTTTTTGTTTGAAACGAGAGCGACCCTGTACAAGATCTTTGGTATGGCGAAAGATTTAATCACTTGGATTTTTCCAAGTAGTGTAAGTCCTCTCCAGCTCCAGCCCTTCAACAATCCTCTTAGAGATTTCTCGATTGATTCAAAGTTTAACTTATAAAAAAGTGAGTGATTATAGGTAAAGTTAACCCCCAGAATTTTTATGGCCTTACTTATTTCATCTACACCTAGTTCCGAAGGGCTTACTTCCATATTTCCCAGTAGAAGAATTTCCGTTTTGTCGTGATTAACCTTCAATCCGGAGTATGTACTAAACAAATCGACGGTATTAAAAAGAGTGCGGTACGACAGTTTGTCCCTAACAAATGAGGTCATGACATCAGCGAATATAACTAATTTGATTTCAGAGTCATCAACTGCAATACCTTTAATTTGATCGTTGTTTCGTATGGATACTGCTAATAATTCAAGTACTAATATGAAAAGAGATGGCGAGAGTGGGTCACCCTGGCGAACACCCCGTTTAAGATTGAAAGAGGGGGTGGAAAAACCGTTATTGATAACACAACTTGATATATTCTTGTAAAACGTTTTGATCCACCCCAAGAAGGATTCCCCGAAGCCAAAGAATTCTAATGATTTGAGAAGGAAGTTCCAATTTAAAGAATCAAAAGCTTTCTCAAAATCTATTGCAGTCATTATACCTTGATAATCTCGTATTTTTGTAAATTCCATTACATCGCTAATCGTACGAGCTGCATCAAAAATAGTTCGTCCTTTCACAAAGGCATTCTGATCATAATGAATAATATGTGGTAGGACATTTTCTAGCCTCTTAGCGATAGCTTTTGAACCAATTTTAACATCAACATTTACTAGAGAAATTGGTCTCCAGTTTTTTATCCATCTCCTGTCTTTGTCTTTTTTCTCAATTAAAGTTATCACGGCTTGTTTTTGAGAATTTGACAATTCTCCATGAAAATACGCAAAATTTAATGAGTCCACTAGAAGCGTTCCGATTTCTGCCCAAAAGAACTTGTAAAATTCTATAGTGAGCCCATCGTTACCAGGCGTTTTATCGTTACTAAAGGTAGACAGCACCTTGAAACATTCGGAGTATGTTAGTTGGCCCTCGCACGTTTGACGCATTGAGTCAGTTAACTTAGGAGATGAGAGAGTATCTTCCAGAAAGGGACAAGTTGAATAATCAGTTTGTATTCCCGACTTTTCGTCATAAAATTCCGAATAAAAATTATGAATTTCATTCATAATAGTGTCCGGAGCAGTAGTCTCTTCTCCATTTGTGCGAATAAGCTTTCGTATGCAGCTTTTTTTCTTATTTCTGTTTTCTAGATTTAGGAAATACTTGCTATTCCTTTCCCCTTGTTCAAACCACGTAGCGCGGGACCGAATGATTGAGCCTCTTACGATGTAATCATATTCTTTTTCATACTCTGCCTTGGCCGATTCGAGGTTGGCTAGATTTTCTTGTGTCGGTGATTCTGCTATTTTCTCCTCACATATTTTAAGCCTGTTTTCAATTGTTTGAATTCTATTTCTCCTTTCCTTAGCCTTCACTTTACTATACGATACACTTTCCTCGCGAATTTTGTATTTGATCCAGTCCCATTTAACTCTCAAATCATCGCAGAAATTAATTTCATCCAGCCACTTGGGAAAGTTTTCGCGTAAACGTTCAACGAAGGCAGCATCATCTAATAGACTGTTATTAAACTTCCAAAAAGATGGACCACGCTGCTGATCATCTAGACTATCAATTTCTAAAGTTATTGCATGGTGATCCGTTCTTATAGCTGTCACTATGTCGACTTTAGCTACATCATCTTGTAAGGAATCACTAATGAGCCAATAATCAAGGCGCCTTTGAATAATTGGGCTTTTTTGTCGCCAAGAATATTTCTTACTTTTGGGATTGCGGATTCGCCAGATGTCAACTAAATCATAACTCATCATCATGTCCTCCACACACCTAACTGAATCTTTTAACACAGGGTTCCCACCCGAGCAATCTAGGCCTGGATCCATAGTTACGTTCAAGTCCCCTCCTAATATAATTTGGTAGTCAGACTCATTGTATCCCTCATCATAGATGAGTTCAGACAATGTTCGGAAGAACAAAGACTGTTTAGAGGTGGTATTGGGAGCATAAATATTCACTAGAAGGAATGGGACGTCTTGAATAATTGTCTCAAGAATAAGGTATCTCCCTTCCTCATCCGATCGAACTGATTTCAACTTGAAGTCAAAGGATTTTCTTATAAGGATGGCGACCCCACGACTATGGTTAGAGCCATGAGCAAAAAAAATGTCTCCGGACCACTGCTTTTTCCATTGATTTTCAATCTCTTCCGTGCTGTACGTTTCTTGTAAAAAACAAATGTCTGAATTTTGCTTGGTAAGCCAGTTGAAAATAGACTTACGTTTTTCAAACGCACGAATACCCCGAACGTTCAGCGAGAGAGTTTTAAATTTCAGGTTTTTGCAATCCATTGAAATTTGCATACGTTTAGTGGATGAAAGACAACAACAGTAGCTGTTAATCCCAGAAGGAATACTGATACCCAAACAATTAACACATTGCCTACTTGATTAAGTGCATAGGGAATAGATATAAAATAACATACATAACAACACAAAAAAAGCGAGATGAAAAACGTAGCCAGTGTGAAAATTAAACTGTTAAGCTACGCTTGGACTAGAATCAAGTGTTCGACTTTTTGTTTAAGCGAACTACAAAAGAACTAAGGAATATGCTAAATGAGGGCTCCTAATAGAAACGAGAAAAAAATATTAGTGAACTACTTCATGCAAATTCTATATATAAACAACTGGAATATTTTTAGAGGCTTGAGGCTTAGCAGATATTTACTAATCAGCTTGCGGGCCTAGAGTCGAGAGGTCTGCCTCACCTAAGATAATTAAAGGAACGAAAAGAAAAACCATCGCTTATCACTATTTTACCTCTACGCCATCAATAAAGAGTTTATAAGGTTCTATTCTGCTAAAGGCTGCTCGTTTTCCATCTTTTCTTGCTTGCACCATCATTGGAATAAGCCTCTTTCTCATATCAATCACCTGCTTCGGAAGATCAGGGCCAATACCGAAATTCGACTGGCTATCGATGTTGCGTCGGAGAGAGAAGAGTTTTTCTCGGTCTTTAAAGCGAAGGCAGCGTGCTATGATGGCCCTGGGTTCCCCTGTGTTTCGATCTCTTTTACCAACACGGTGAACTCTTTGGAACTCAATATGCTGAGTGTTTTCCACATTTAATTCTTTCTCCAAGAAGGTTTTCAAAACGGCCTCAGTGTTCTCTTCCTCTTCGATTTCTGGAACGCCGTAGAAGCGTAGATTTTCGCGGCGGCTGTACACTTCGTAATTTAAGAGCTGTAGGCGCAGGTCTTCCATCTCCTTCTTTGACTTCTCTTCAGCATCTCGGAGTTTTTTCTTACTAGCTTCCACTTCATCATTCAGGAATTTTACGCTTTTCTGAAGCGTATTTGTTTCTTCGACTGTATTTTGTACATCTCCCTTTAAGCGGTGAAATTCGCTTTGAAGGTTAGCAACCGTTTGGTTTATTTGATCCACCGAGTCTTGCAAAATATTCATTTTTGAACCAATGCTTTCCAGCTGGCTCAACTTTGATAATATTAAGTCTATTTTGGAGGCAAAATCCTCAGCCATATCGAGGGCTGAAAGAACCACGTCTTCAGAATCGTTCTTCGTCTTTGGCGACGATACAATGGCGTCCGCGTCCGCTTGGGGTTCTTTCTCTTTCAACCGCTTCGTTTCGGGGGAAATAGTCTCGCTGGTCGGTGAAGTGCTTCCTCTCGTTTTCCGTTTAAACAGGGATGAGAGTGGTGATGAAAATTCCATGTAAAATAACGAAACGCATGGAAGAGTACAACGAAAAATACGGAGCAATAGATATCACGTCCTTACTCAGTCATGCTCAGTCCCAGTCCCAGTCCCAGTCCGTCTTACTAAATAACGACGCTGTTTCTACAAAGTTAACAGGCGTAGACGGATTCCAATTGAGAAGCCAAATTTTTCTCCTAATTATTTCTGTATTCTTTGGCAACCAAGAATCTTTATTTCAGCGCTGGTGCAGCTTGCATTGAAAGCAACACTGCGGCATTTATGTATAACAAATGAAGCCAAGCACGGACGTTCTAGGAACACGTGGTAATTCTTTCGAACAACACTTTGAATGTTATTTAAGTTAACGGGACAAAATTTAAACTTTAATGTCTGAAACAAGCGCTCACCTTCGTTTGAACTCGTTTGAAGATTTCTTTACTCCGGCGATTCATATCTTCTTTGTTACTCGTGTAACTTCTATAAATGTAAAAAAAAGAACAACATTGGTAAGTTATAAGTCTCCGCGTCTTCGGTACAAAATTTAAACAATAATGTCCAAAACCATCACTGGCCTCACCTTCCGTTGTATACTTGTACATGCCAGTTGACGACTCACTTCATTTCGTTTCAATCCCTCTGTGTGTCTTCCTAATTTAAGAGAAGAAGGACGTCCATCCTTACATCTCAGCGTCCTGACTCATCTACGACCTCGCTTAGTTTCTGGCAAATTCTACAATTTTACATGAATATGGATTAGGAACTATAGCCAATCGCTGAAAAGCACGCTACAGATTTGACGCGATTCTTTTTGCACGCTCTTTTAGCGAACGAATCCAGAAGCGCGAAATAGAAAGACCTTGCACGTGAAAACAACATTTATACTACGACTGAGGTGCTTTTATGATTAACACAACATCTGTTTGCTGCGTTTCATTCTTTTGAAATTTTTATGGAGACTTTAAACTGCTATTTCAATCAATTATACAAGCGTACTAACAAAAGACAAAAAAAGCAAAAAAATAAAACTGAACACAAGCGCGAGCAAAACGTAATAATAATGATACAAAAAGGTCACAATTTTCCATTTCATAAGGTGATTTTATCTTGTTCGTTCTGTATATCACTTCAATCCTCTTTCGCCCTCGATTTACCCCCATAAACGCTCTTTACTTGCAAAATATATATTTTTAATGAATGATGACTGCGAACTCCTTCGTTGATCGAGACTGATCGAAGGACGCATAAGGACAGAAATTCAATCTTGAAGCCAAGATAAAGCCGGAACAAACAAAATACAAACGTCTTACTACACTAAGCTGTTCCCGGCGTTCAGATAGTGGAGAGCAAACTGAGAATACCCGCCTACCGGCCCCACCTACCGGACTGTCCACAAGATGCTCCAAATTGTTAAAAAAAGATGCTCAAAATTACTTAGAAAGTTGCTCAAAAGTTGCTCAAACATTCGTAAAGTTGCTGCAAAATCTTTAATGATCTTTTTCATATTTGCAAAAAGAAGTTGCTAATTACCCAACCAAAGAACCATTTTTCACTGTTCCTTGACTCCTAAGTTTTCAACAACTTGCCAAATCGAATTACAACATTTTCTCATTTCCTTTCAATATTTATACTTAACCAAACAATCAATCTTATGACTAAATAATTTTAACTTGCTAGCGGAGTTAGTCTGTACTTTTCTTTCTCGGAAAATGTTAGAAGTTATGTGGAGTACTCAGTCTGGCACCCAAAGGATTTTTAAAATCTTCAGAGGCACTCGAGCATGTGATGAGGCATCGCCATTGCCCGCCATTTTGAAAAAAGTTTAAAAAAATCCACCTACCGCTGACCACCTGAATCGCCTTTTTTAATAACCACAGGCAAACCAATGCTCTACATTCCACAACGTGCACTTACTGAGTACTGTTAACAAACCTGTACTGCATGTGACGGTTGTGACCAAAAAGCGAAATAAAAAAGCATTTAGTGTTTAATATGCCTGTTTGGTTTGTATTAATTTGTAGTATTGTCGTAGAAAGGAAGAAGTTGCCCTAAGTTGGAAAAGTTGCCCGAAATATAAAAAGTTGTCCAAAAGTTGCCGAGCATCTTGCGGACAGCCCTACCCACAGGCGGCTAAACTGTTACGCGCTCAAGACTTTGATACGGTACGGAGCCTCACAAGAGACACACATATCAAACGTCGCATTAAAAGTGGCAGGAAAATAAAAAATGTGTGTGTCCTTGGGTAAGGGATGAGGATCCTTCTGAGATGAGGCTTCTCCTTCTGCGCGCCGCCTATCCTTCGCTTAACCACGGTCAAACGAGAGAATTTTGCAAAAGTTAAGTGAAGTACTTAAAAGTTAAGGTTGTCATTTTCACTGTTTAAAGTTTAATATATTGCCAATACACTGCCACTTTACCAAACGTTTTGAAAGTTTACCAAAAAAGTTTTGAACTGTGAACTGCAGAATTGTCGGCGCCATTGTCAACATAATTTTGATCAGGCGCAAAGAGTTTTGGTCAGTTTTCAACGGAAAAAAGCTCATCATTTTGAGAAAAATTAAAAGAAGTAACGTCAACTAATTTTTTTTATACATCCTTGCCCGTACTTCCATTTAATACTAAATAAAATCGATTCTGCATGCCAAATATTGAAATTTCAATATTTGACATACAGACTGGAATCTTGAAATTTCAATATTTGGCACGTCAAATATTGAAATTTCATTATTTAGCATGCAGAATCTTGAATATTCAAGATTCTGCATGCCAAATATTGAAATTTCAAAAATCTGCATGCCAAATGTTGAAATTTCAAGATTCTGCATGCCAAATAGTGAAACTTCAAGATTCTGCATGCCAAATATTGAAATTTCAATATTTGACATGCAGAATCTTGAAATTTCAAAAAATTTGAAATTTAAAATTTGACATGCCAAATTTTGAAATTTAAATATTTGACATACCAAATATTGAAATTTCAATATTGGCATGCAGAATCTTGAAATTTCAATATTTGGCATGCAGCATCTTGAAATTTTAAGATTCTGCATGTCAAATATTGAATTTCAATATTTGGCATGCAGAAATTTCAACATTTGAAGTGCCAAATATTGAAATTTCAATATTTGGCATGCAGAATCTTGAAATTTCAATATTTGGCATGCAGAATCTTGAAATATCAAGATTCTGCATGCCAAATATTAAAATTCAATATTTGACATGCAGAATATTGAAATTTCAAGATTCTGCATGCCAAATATTGAAATTTCAAGATTTTGCATGCCAAATGTTGAAATTTCAATATTTGACGGCCCAAACATTGAAATTTCAATATTTGGCATGCAGAATATTGAAATTTCAATATTTGGCATACAGAATCTTGAAATTTCAAGATTCTGCATGTCAA
>JAJLRJ010000008.1:19063689-19254537 GCA_024195265.1 Dendrophyllia cribrosa
GGGAGGTTTGTGGACCTCTGCGATTTGCTTTCAGTGAATTTGCTCCAGAACGAACCCGAGCCGCAACTACTGCTGGACGGCCGAGTTGTGCTTACCACTACGCCAAAGCGCCACAAACGTCGAGTTGACGATATTGTATCTTCGATGGAGGCCTTTTCAATTTACTCAGTGATACTGGCCTCTCATTTTCCCCACCGTTGGCGCGACCTCTCGCAATACAAGTTGCTAATCTTACGGACTTATCGCCAGTTCAGTGGACAGGTCTGGCTTATCGTATGATCGTGCCTTCCGCGAGCATGCCGCTGCTACTCGCCTAACAGATTGGTCTAACATGAACTCCCAGTTGTTCAACTTTCCTTCTGCTGGCGCTGCGGTTCGCAACTTAAATGAGAGGTCCACCTCCAGTGCTCCAGAGCCTCGCGGATCCCTGACATCCCAGGTCGTTTGCCGTTCGTGGAACAATGGCCAGTGTATCGCCTGCTCCCCCTTCTGTCGTTTTGCACACAACTGTAGCCGCTGTTCGGGGTCCCATCGTGTGCATGAGTATCCGGGCTCTTCGCATTCTCACCAGTCATCGGAGCATCGACGGAGGTCTCGCTCCCCTGTGTCATCTTCATCTGCGTACAAGTCAAAGAAACGTTGAACACTTTTCTGCCTTGTTTTCTGTTACATTTGTTCTGTAATAGATTGCTCCGCAGCTCAGCTATTCAAGCCTATGTCCTTATTTATTGTGTCCTGTTCATTCTCCCCTCCCCTCCCCCTTTTCTGCCTTGTTTTCTGTTACGTTTGTTCTGTAATACATTGCTTCGCAGCTCAGCTATTAAAGCCTATGTCCTTATTTATTGTGTCCTGTTCATTCTCCCCCTCTCCCCTCCCCGGTTTCCTCACTCCATCTACTACAGCTGCTTGCCTTTTGCCCGTCTTGCCACCCGTGTCCCAAGTCAGTCCTCTCAAGCCAGAGGCATTTGCTCGCGAGCTGGCCAATCATCCAGACCAGAACCTAGTTTCCTTTGTCATTAAGGGGCTTCGGTCCGGTTTCCAACTGGGATTTCATGGTCAGCACAGGCTCAAGCCTGCGAAGAGAAACAACCCTCGGCATTCCAACATCCCCAAATTATTGATGATTATCTGGCGAATGAGGTTTCCCTCCTCCGCGTTGCTGGGCCGTTCTCCTCCCCCCCCCCCCCCCCCCCCTCTACCTGCCCTCCACGTGAGCAGTTTCGGTGTCATCCCTAAGAGAGGGCAGCCAGGCAAATGGCGATTGATTGTAGATCTCTCATCACCTGAGGGTGGTAGTGTAAACCAGACTCCAGCTGAAGGGTTTACCAATTTGTCCTCTCGCCTGGCCTCTCGCTAGCCGTGCCTACGGGATGCTGGCCCTTCCGATGGCTTGGGGGTTATAGTGCTTGGATGGTGTTTGGAGGTCTCGAGGTCCATGTCCTCCCTGTCCCAAGTCCCTCTGTTTTTCTCCAAGCACATTGGAGCCGTTCTTGGGTGGTGGGCTGTGTCAGGGTTGCCATGGATACCTCTTCGTGCCGGGTCATCTATGGGTGATGAGTTTAATTGTGGCTAAAAGCAGTTTAGGCAAAGTTAAACTCGAATCCATGGCAGCGGCACTTATTTAAGTTTCTTAGCTGGTCAGCGGCTATCTGCCATCAAGTCACATGGTGCGGTCCAGGTGCCTTTGCGGGAGCGATCTCAGCCTTCGCGTGTTCAGCTTCCTTGCTTGCTTGCTTGCTATTATTCTCGTGTTTTTTTGCCCTGCATTTGCATTGCAAATTCCCTCTCAAGCTTCGCTCCCTACCCTACCTCCCGGCTGGTAAGTATGGGTCACAGGTGAGTATCTGGTTTCCACTGAATTTCTCAGTGTGACGGGTGCCTGGTGGTGGGCTGTGTCAGGGTTGCCATGGATACCTCTTCGTGCCGGGAAAGTTTGCTAGCAGCATGCCTCACACCATGCGGCACCTACCCCCCAAGCTCATCTATGGGTGATGAGTTTAATCATCATATAATTATATATTATCCCGATAGCGTTCATCCCGGGGGGCGGGGGGTTGGATAGCCTTGCACATGATTCATTTGCATTGCCAGTCACGTCTTCAATCTTTTCACCATAACTGTAAAATTTCCCGCGCGCTCATTGGCCGAGAACTATTTTTTATAAGAGAACAAACAACGATCTGACGTCATTGATCGCACGTCACACCCGTCTAGAGCGCGGGAAAATTTGTATTTTGGTTCGCAATATATGTAGCGGCTTTGTGTGTCTATTTTCGGTACATTTTCGCCGTTTCTAATCAAAGATTTCATTCGCCATTGTTAAAAGCTCAAACATTTGGAGAAGAAATGTGGACGTTCGTGGACACGAGGACTTCGGTAACCTGCCGAAAGTTTTCAAGTCGAAAGTCATTCAGCAAACTTTGATCACCGTCAACAGAGGAATGTACTTAATCACCCATGAACCTTTGGAAAATACGCTTATGTATTAGTAAAATCCAAGAGCGTCTACCCTCCCCCCCTCCCCCCGCCCCGCCAAGGGCAAACCTTTGTACGTATGTTAAGCCATGACCATCGAGAAAAACGACTCGCATGGACTTATACCTTTTCTACAGGTATGCTACTCCGCCCGCGTAGGAGCTCCGCTATTACAAACTTACTTTATAAAACTTACTGTCATGCCAATGTATCAGCGTGCTCATCGTGTGTTGGTGGGTTTCTCCATATTAGTGGGATATTTACAACGCATATCTTACCAGACGCAAGAAAATATATAGTTGAGATACGTTTATGTAATGTTTAAAACACGAACAGCAGTGTTTTATCAATTTTAAAAATTCGAGGGGTAGCCGAGAATTTTTAGGCTTGATAAAACACTTGCTGTGAGTGTTTTGAACAGCTTCAAAAACATTCCGAATGCGTGTCCCTTAAGATCACAAACAACCGCGCTAACCTTATTAGTATTCTTTATATAAAGAATACTAATAACGGTGTTTTATCAATATACAGTGCATGCATGTGATGTACTATCATCGTCTTGATTGGGTCTGGGGCTCATGAATTATTAATCAGTTTTTGAAGTGACGATAATCCCCGTCAACCACCCTCGACGTATACCGCATGGCGTTGCTGTTAATTTTCTGTACCCCAAGCAGTTTGTTTTGTCTTTTTTAGTGTCACTTAGACTTTGGAGAATCCGTTGATGGAGGCGTGCCTGGTCTTGTGGATGTAGCGATCAAGGAAATAGAATCTCATCATGGCTACTACAAGAGTTTCATTACAGGGAACTGGAAAGATGACCTTGACAACTACAAACTGCACAAAAAATTCAACTCAGATAGTATAGACCTTCTCTTGCACGCCCTGGTAAATTCTACATCCACTTCGTGCTACGTGGTTTCTGTGGATGGTTACAGTCAAGACGTCAAAGTAGAAGCCATTCATCCTACCAGATCTCCTGTTGTTGCCCTAAAGGAAATCTTCATATGTAAAATAGGCCAACACTACGATGCCATCATTGAAGCCAAATCCCCAACGGCTCATTCACCAGAAACCGCAGTCTCGCAGCAATTTGGTAAAGTTTCTGCCAGCAGCGCTGAGAAAAAAAAGAGAAGAAAGAAGTGAAACGCAAGTTCCCCGTGTCGCAACTAAAAAAGCCAGTCATATTAGCGGACAAGCAGAAAGGGATGTCTCTGATCACGGTAAAGAACAAGTTCAGGAGAGCCCATCAGCCCGACGGGAAGATGACACACCAAGACGACGCATGAAAAAGATCTCAAATTCAAAATGGGATGGGTTGCCTGTAACGAAGGCAGATCGATTGCCCCACGACCTAGATGGTGACTACCCTATGACAATAAGGATAGGCTTGCAAGCTCCAAGGATGGTAGACCCTGGAAAAAAGCAATTACTTCCAACACTAAAGAATGTGGAAGTGGAAAACGGAAGATTGCGAAATGTAAGGGCAGCTATATATGCCTGTCCGAACATTGCTTGTTTCTAAGAGAATACGGTAAACACAACAAAGCCAATTTCGATGTTATTTCTCCCGAATGTGTAGTTTGTCGCATATGCAAGTCACCGGCCAGTTTTTGGATTGTCCTGCTGTGAAAGTGTTGGAATTTCACGACCAATACGTCATGGTAAAGCACTCCAGTAAGCACACATGCCCGAACGTCTCTGTTGTCGCTAAAAGCAAAGACACAATAGAAAAAAACGTCAAAATGCGTCCAGATTTGCCACCCAAGAAATTTCAAAGAGAATCTATGCTCAATCAGTTGTATGGCGGAAAAACATCGCAGAAGTAAAAGCTACCGCTCGAGCGATGATTGACACGAGGAAAATCGGATCCAATAGAAGCAAAGAAATTAAAAGTACTCATCTTCTCGGTCACAGCATAGACGCTTTAAAGAAACTTAAACTGGAAACCAAGAAAACAGATATTATATTTTCGATATACAGGACGCTTCTCTGAGCGAGGACGCGAAGACAACCTCGCACGTTTTCAAAATGAGCAAAATAGCTGCCAAAATAGCAATCGACATGGATAAGGACGGACAGCATTTTATGGGTAGGGAATACTGTTTTTTTTATGGCAATCATAAACGTTGCAGAGGCTTCATTACTTTGGGCTGCTATGTTTACCACCCACTGCTACGTAGAATAATCCGACTGGCAAGCATGGAAGTATGCACAGAAGATTCCGAGACAGTCCAGAAATTTTGGTCTCTATTTAACAAGGTCCTATCCGATTATAAAAGAGATGCTGGATACACGTTTAACCCCAGTGGCTGGTGTGCTGAGACTTTTCCGACTGTTTGGAGATGTACGGGACAGAATTGTTTCTTGCCTTTTCCATTTCAGACAATCGGTAAATCGCTTTTCCGTGGAGTTTGCGACCACAAAGGAGCAAGAAAAATTTAAGCTTCTAAGTATTGAATTACAAGAGGCAGCGACGCAAACAAAATACCTCGAAATCTATGAGAAGCTTACGCGATTCATTAAGAAAAAAAAGCACCGAGAACAACTTTTATTTCATTGGCTAGAGTGGTGGCACAAACGTCGTGCAAATATCTTCAATGCATTCAAACCTGTGCGCGGTGCACCGAAAACAAATTGGGCCGAAGCATTCCATGCTTCATGGTCACATTCTTCTTCCATAAACCTCAGTCTTGTGGACGCAGCGTACCATGATATAGTGGATGCTATTTTGACGGAAGTACAACTCCAGAAGATCGGGGCTGGCACTTTGGCTCTTCTAAGAGGCCCTGACGAATTCACCAGGATGGTAAGAGATTTTGAAGATCAGAAGAAAAGAGCGAAAGATTATGCCAGTACAATCTCCAATCCGCTGGGAGCTCTTTCACGGTTGAACCCAACAGCACTCATAGGGCCCGACAGATGGAAATCCCAAAAACGGCAGCGAGTTAGTGTACATGAGGTGCGCGCTCGTGCAGAGGACATACGTCGTTATTCCTCTAGTTCTGAGGAAGAAATTGTGCAAGTCGACATCTCTACGAAGCGTTCCAAACGGCGTCGAACTCGGCGTAGTAAACGCTTTCAATCAAGTCTAACCAAGGCGTTGAGAGAAAAATTAAAAGTTTTGTTATACAGCAAAGATGACCAGGGAATTTACTGCAATGTTCAATGATTCCAGGATAGTTACAATGTAACTATAACAACCCGTCTTGCACTTGTCCTTACTATGTGTGCAAACAGAACAACACTGTTCAGATTTGTAAACATCTAATTTGGGTGTATGTAAAAATCATCGGCTTGTCTACCGACGACGATGCAATTCACCAAGTGTCTCTGGATGGTCTGGAGCTGAAACGCATCCTAGATAAGGCACCCAATCACCCACCTGCTACAAACGTTGAAACCACTATATCAACTTGCACGCAAACGGCAACTGCGACTACTCTCTTGCCTTGTAGCTCAGCAACAAACTCGGTATCAATGACCGCAAATTCCACATATCTTTCGCCGCCCGTTAACGTATTTTCAAACTGCTCCAGGCCATTTACTAATGGGTGCACACAGCCTGCTGCAACATTTTCTAGTTCAATACCACTTGCCCCACATCCCTTCACAGGAATTCAGGGCGCTTACTTTCCTCCTAGTGCATTTCATTTTCCAGTAATGCCGCTAGCAGTGCCATCCCCGTCCCAAGCTGCGAATAATGGGAGTTTTCAAGGGATTCTAACTGATGCTGAAACAGGCAATTTTCTCAAGTGATCCTAGAGACAGAAAACCTCAGTTATGGTACGTGGATAAAATGGGTCGAAATAGCACGGCGAGATGCGCATCTTGCATTAGTGTCCAAATGCTTCCTGGAGTACTTTATATTCAAGTTTCAGGTTATGGATACCAAGCGGGCGAAGAGCTGCTATAGAGCGGAAGTAGTTAAGGACTTGGCGGTACCAGATCAGTTTTGCAAAACTGATCTGATACCAAGCCAAGTCTTAACTACTTCCCATCTGTTGGATTAAAAAATATAGAAAAATCAAATGAAACTATATGTTAATAAAAACAAAATGGTGCGTTTATTCCATTGCGTGATTCCACATAATAGAATCCTTTGCGTGACACAATTCTCGGAAACACAGGAAGTCTACACAGGATTGAATTAAGGAAAGTTATTTTTGATTTAATTCTTTTTCATTTTATAATGTCCATAAGCATATGAATTTATACCATCTTCCAGTATATATCTTTTGTCATCGAAACAGCTGAGTGATACTTTATTGATTTCATAACTTCCTAATTGATGGTTTTGACTTCTTATTGTTTTCATAGTGTGATGCATCTGTTTGTTTCCTAATAACGTTTCTTTATAATCTTGATGCTTGATATTATTTTTGATAATATTCTTTTTGATTCCCTTAGCAGTCTTTCCTCCTTTTTGGTTGTCTTTTATATAACTATACATTTTCGATCGTAGACCGATGAATTCACAAATAGGAACTCCTGCGGCTTCATCTTTGAATTTGCCAATAACTTTTTTATTTGTCTTATCAAAATACGGTGAGCTTTCAGGGTAGTCACTGTTATCGAATTTATTTTTATCATTCCAAAAGTCTTGGTATACATCTTCAGCTTCGATTTCATAGGTCAAGCTGTCTGTGTCTGTGAAGAGTAACTTGGCTTTGTCTTCATATTTCTTTTTAATGTAGTTATAATGGAAATCGTACATTAACGTCTTGCTTAAATCTAAGATGCACATACCCACATATGCCGGCCTGTTTAGGGTAAGTGTTTCTTTGATCTTATGCACAGCTACTAGATTTTCGTTGAAGATCTTACTACTAACATACGTTGGTTTACTGGCATATTTCAATAGTTTTTTTTCATCGGTGATTAGTCTTACATCTACTCGCTTTCTAATATTTTCCATCGTTTTACCAAATACAGAGTTATTCATAAGTTTAAAGAAGTCTTTTTCAAAAGCATTTTTTGCGTTCTTCCTTTTTTCTGTATTAAAGTCGATATACTGTTTTAACCAAGGAGATTGATCAAACTCTAGTACTCGATGGACTTTAGTTATTTTCAAACCAAGATCAGTGTATAATTGAAGGTTCCTATAATGGAGCACGTATTTTTCTTTGTTCTTCAAGGTTGGTATCAATTTATGAACTAAACCAGTTGATATTTTATATTTCTTCGCGATGTTTTTACAATACCCAGACAACATACTCTCAGTTACTTTAACCTTTTCCGGCCCTAGCGGGTAGTCATTATGAAGATTGTGTAACCCTTCAGGATACTCTAAATCTACTTCCAGTATCAAACCCTTCTCACTATCTTCTTTATACTTGGCTAGGTCTATCTTATCGATCTGTTTTTGTGTCATCCATCTAAAACCGCCAGTAGGTAGGTATTGTGACATAGCCCAACCATATAGATTGTTAGCATCCAGATACATTATATACTTTGAGGGCACCTTCTCATCATATGTTTTCATGTATTTATTGTTTGCTTTACCATACTTATTGGCAATGTAGCTTATTCCACCACGCATTCCTTTTTCGATAAATTGAAACATGTCAATATCAGTTATAAGTTCTAATTTGATGTCAGTCATTTTAAGCATAGCATCCCAAGACAAACCTGGAGATGTGAAATAATGACATGGATCTAATTTGTAGTATTCTAGACAGGTCTTTCTAAAGTTTTCAAACACATCAGCTAGCAAAAGGATATCAGATTTAAGATATAAATTATGGTATTCACCCATATTTTGAAGATTGAAGGTATTCCACACATTTTGAGCATGTTTGTAATCTTCATTTGATATATGTTCATCATTCAATATGCTGTAAAATTCTTCTTTTGATGGCAGTTTTTCATTGAACTTTTCAAAGCTATCCATGAAGTCATATGGATACACTCCTTTTCTAGCCATCAGATCAAGCTTTTTACCTTTGAATTTTTGAGAGGTATATTTTAATGATTTTCTTGGTAGATTACTCACTAGTTTTTCCAAACCAGAGCTCATGAATTGGAAACTATCGAGAAAGGTTAAGTGATTACCCAACATGAAAGCCATATACTTTTCCATATTATTCGGAATTGCATTGATATTCATTTGACATTTTCCACCTTTTTTATTTGTATATGTATGTTTCTTGACTATTTCACCAATCTCTTGCATGATGAAATGAGAGTCATACCCACGGAGATTATGGAATATCACAGGTATTTTAATTTCTTCTGGTTTTATTCTGAGTTTTAAATTACAATCTTGATGAGCGGATCCTCTGTACTGACCAGTGATATGACAGTGATCTCTTACTCTTAGATCGGTTTTGTTATATTCTTTCTCGCATATGTGGCATTTATCAGGTTTTTGGATTTCTTCTTCATCGTCTTTGGTCATTCTTAATGGTTTATTGAATTCTTTTTTCATAACCTTCTTACAATATTTAACTTCCTCCAGCATAGCTTCCATGAATTTGTATACAGCTCTTTCACCTCTAAAGACCTGAACTGGTTTACTGTATTTATCATCATAACAACAGACAACTTTGTATCCATATCCACAGTCTTTATGTTTTTGATATGATTCAGTATATGATTTATCATTGTTTGGTTGACATCCTTGTACTTTTTCTGTAATAGCCTCAAAATCAGCATAGATTACAAATGGAACAGCTAACTGTTTATGATAATTGTTAAATTTTAATATGTTATTATCTTTTTCAGGCATTTTTACAGCTTGTTTACCATTAATTACAATACAGTTTTCTTTATGATTATTAAGGATTGTTTCAGAACTGAAGCATTGTAGACAATGCATGCAAAAATGTTTTCTGTGTTCGTGTTTCGTCTGATTGTACATGAATTTATTGAAGTCTTTTATTAATACATAATGTTTGTTTTCGTTTTCTGTGATCAATAACAAGTTCATATGATCTTCGTACTTTTTATTGGATACATAGATAGGATATGGTTGCTTTTCCTCATAACCGAATACATTGATATTGATTTCATTTTGTTTTTCTATTTTATTATACAGTTTGACAGTCACTGGGAATTGAATTCCAGAGTAATCTAATTTTTCAATAAAATCTTTGTCGACTTTTTTGATTCTCTGTGGATATTTGTCTTGAGGGTTCAAGTACCTTATATGACACCATCTAAAACACTCATTGTCTTTATTTTTCATGTTTATCAATCCCTTAGCACTATTTCTTAGTTCTGAAGGTAATTGAATGTAAGATGATCCCTTTAATGGTTCGTATTTAACAATATTAATATAGTGGTTGTCAATAGATCTTATTGTCCATCCAGAACCCTCAGAAATCCATTGAGCTACACTATTTAATATCTGTTGTTTAGACAATTGTAACGCTTCAGCGATTTCTATGTGGTTAATAATCGTCTGAGCCACACTGTTAAAATATGCAGTCTTAGGCACTATTTCATCACCAGCTAGTTTCTCAAATGTGACCTTTAGTGTTTCAACAAATTTAATTCCTTTTGTATCACTTAGTAGGGTTTTAAAATGGTTTTCAATACCTTTTCTTGTTTGTTGTAATTGTGTTAAAGGGTCTTTATTATTCTTTAATGTAATTTCGAAGGATTTAGTATAACCTTTTAGAGCTTTGTTTGTTTGCTCTATCTTAGTCCTTGGAGCTGGTACAGGTTTAACTGTTTTTTTAGTCCTTGGTGTAGGAATTGGTGTCTTTTTTAATTGTTCTATTTCTTCTAACCATTCAGAAGGTGGGGGTGGTAATCTTTTCCTCTCAAAATAGTCAACCAATTCTTTTACTGTTTGTCTTGGTGATTGGTTTGGTTTTACACTCTTGCGAGGTGTTGGAATAGGCCTCCTTGGTGTTGGAACTGGTTTGGTATCATCTACGATGATAATTTCAGACTTTTTCTTCTGTTGCTTTAAAAGCAATTTGATTAGTTCTGATTTACTAAGTTTCTCAAGATCGATCTTGTTCATTTTATATACTATAGTATAGATAATTCTTTATATGTATTCAGTTGGTGCGTTTAAGTATGGTTGAGAATTTAAGTGATCCAATCATGGATCCATTAAACTATATATTTCTTAGTTTTTATTGTGTGTTTAAATGAACGAATTCACGGATCTGCCTATTAATATTATCCATATGTTTATTAGTTTTCAAATGACAGAATTTTCCAGCAAGTGAGTAGTTGATATTGTTATTACATGCACGGCAATACCACTCTTTATTTAACATATAACGAGTTTTGGATCTTTTAATAGCTTCTTTTTTGGCTTCTTGGGTTTGGTATATAGGCGGTCGCCCCCTACCTCTTTTTATTATTACTTCTTTTTCCATTATATTATTACTATATATTATTTTATCTTTATATGCGTTTAAATATGGTTGAGAATTCAAATGATCCAGTTATGAATCTTTTAAACTATATTCAGATATTCATTTCAGTTTTCAATTCAGCTATATTATCAACTTTTGTTTGTTTCAACACATTACATTCCTCATCGTATTTATTGTTTTCTATCTCATTGCAGATAATATTCAATAACTGTTTCAATGTTATATCTTCATCCATTTCATGTATTTTTTTATGATAAAGTTTCAATAATTTCTTTTTATATTGTAACATATCCAATCTACGCTCATTATCGTATATTTTATTCACGAAGATTGTCTGATTCATCTTCACATTCATTAATTTGAACATTTATTTTTTCAATATATTTCTTAATACCACTCATGATATATATAAACATTATATATTTTTGACATCTTTTAACGGTATCCATGAATTAAATTCTTTTGGATAACCAGACCATGATACCAAAGCTTGTTTTTTCTTGTAATCCCTCCTAATGACTTTGCCAATTCTGAATACATCCTGTTTTGCTAATTGTAATTCAGGTTCATAAAATGACCCTTCTATTGATTCATTATTAAGATCCTTTAACTTATATGTAATAGGGTTTGTGTATTGTATCTTATCGACTGTAAACACTTCTTCAGTCCAGTTTGGTGTATAACCCTTGTCGAACACATTCCGTTTATACTTTGAAATTCTAACCTTATCACCAACTTTAAATTTTGGTTTATATGATAATAGTTCCGTATCATATAGATTGAAATAAACAGTTCCTTCATTCTTTTTCATAGATGCTTCAATAGGTTTCATTTTAATACTTGAATGCTTTGTACTGTTGTATTCATTTAATAGTTTTGGTAACATGTCTAAATATTGTGTTGTATTTTTAGCTGTAAATTGTTTCCACATTTTAGATTTTAATGTTCTGTTAAATCTCTCAATAACAACAGCTTTACCTTCATTGAAAGTAGAATACATCTCAATATTATTTTTCTTTAGCCAGTCTTTGAAAGTTTTATTATAGAATTCAGACCCTTGGTCTACCCATAAATATTTCGGTTTTCTTTTATACTTTTTAATAACATCATCAAATGATTCAGTAATTGTATTACCGGTTTTATTTTTAATGGGAATGCTCCAAGCAAATTTTGAAAACACATCAATGATGTTTAACAAATATCTATATCCTTTATTCCATTTTGAAAACTTCTGCATTTCTACAAGGTCAGCGCTCCAAATATCATCTATTCCATTAACAATAACACGTCTCTTTTGAAATTTCCGTTTGATTGGTTTATGTAGTTCATTTGCAAGGAGTTCAGCCCAATCATTACTCAACTCCTTTTTACGTTTTTTGACTTCCTTTTAACACCTAATCCAAGTTTTTGTTTTACATCAATCGTGTTTCTAGCCAACCAATGCCCCCATTGTCTTTCATTATACGGTACGTTGTCTAAAGCTTGAACCATTTTTCGGTCTGCCTTATTTTTACATTTCCTATCATCCTTGCAGACTGAATAATCGACATCATGTTGCATTGCTATTTCATCAGTTCTTCCTGTAGGTTGGTCATATATTTCTAATATTTGGCCAGTTGTTGGGTCATATTTCACTTGACTCTTTAAATCATTATATGGGCCAGTATATTTATGGCCGGGTAATGTCCAACCGCCTTTTGGTTTCGGAAGCTTCCCAATGGCCTTATGAATATCAATCCCACTACCTTTATGCAATGGATCTAGTTTCTTACTAATATCTGAAGTTAAACTATCTAAGGCTTGATCCAAATATTTATCAGCCATTCCTTTTATTTTTTGTTTAGCATAACCAGATTTAATTGCCTTTGATGCTCCGATTCTACCTAAATTATACAAACCTTTTAAAGCGCTTTTAGCTGCTATTTCACCAAGACTGTGACTACCTTCTATATTTAAAAAGCCCCCATCTTGTGAGGGCTCAATTAGTTTCCCTGTTTTTGTTTTATAAATTTGGTTTTTGTTATACCACATTCAGCGCAAGTGCATTTCAACATAGGTCGACCATTTTTAGTTTTCACATATCGTTCGCTTCCTGGAACACATTCAGTGAATTTCTTCTGTCCAACACAATATGATTTTACCATTATATATATAAGTTAGATATTTCTAAAATAATGTTCGAGGAATCTCTCATTCTTCATTGTATCATATATGTCAAATACTTGCAATAAATTATAATACGAATTCCCCTTATTCATTTCGTTCAGAAAGTATAAACAGAAGTAGCCACATGTAGACGTTTTTATGTTTTGGATTTGGTTGTTTTGGTGAAGCAGTGTCATATTCCTTCTTTTCGCATGATTTACGATCTCTTGAAATGGAGGCATACCAAAACTGTCAAAATAATTTATCACGTTGTCTTTTACATAAGTTGTAACCCAATGAGATCCTGCCATATAACTAGGTTCCAGATTGTAAATAAATAATGCTTGGCTATGATTATGTGGAACTCTTTCATCCCTTGACAGAACATCACTGATTGGGATGTTTAAATATCTGCACCATTTTATTAGATCATGATTACTTAACGGGATGTCTTTGTGGAATTTCGGTTTTACAGTATTGCTCCGAGAAGAGGAATACCATTGAAAGGGCTGCTTTTCCCTAATAGCAAGCCTTCGCCCCTTTTGGTCGTCTTTTTTTTTGGTTGTTTTTTTTTAATCCCCATACCTATCGTATTATCGGGCCAACTCCCATAAAATGGAGGTGGTCTATATACACCAATTCTTGGAGCTCCCATACCCTTTTTCTTACTAGTTCCCATTCGTGGAGCCCCACTACCAGTTTTACCAGTCAAAGCATTTAGAAGGAGTGGAACACCAATGCTTGCCAACAGAGTGCCTAAAAATCCACCTGATTGTGTTTTTGTTGGTTTCACATGAACACCTGAACCTGATTGAAGGGCTTTCAATATATCCTGTTTTTGTTTCGCAGATAAAAGATGCTTATATTCTATCAGCTTATTAATTTTGTCTTGTGGTACGAGAAAACCACTCGACTGTACGCCTTTGCCAGATATTGATTTCACAATCTGAGAAGCACCTTCTGAAGCCAATCCAGCAAGAGCTGATAGCCCAAGGGTTTTGCCTATAGTTGGTGCTAGCGTCTTTCCAATACTTAAGATAGAAGTTAGTAGACTACCTCCAACCTGTTTTCTGATATTACTTTTAACAAGTTTGATATCAATACCCTTATTCATCATACGATTCTTCTCCAATCTCTTCTTCACCATCGATGATACATATAAAACGTCATTGCCATGAAGAGATTTATTTGATAGTCTGAGAACAATAGTTTCCCTTTTTTTGAAAGCATTGCTAAGATTCTTCTTTTGATTGTCAGACAAATTTACTTTCACTATAACCAATTCATTACCCACCTTGTCAATGACAACAGATTCTTCATATAGGACTACAGCATGAACATTGAAGTTTGCAACTGCATTCTGGCTTAGTCTATACCTAAAGATTAGCTGTTTCGGATCTCTTGTTATTTTTTCAGTTTGATACGTAAGATTAAAGTAAATCAACCCATACAGAGAACTATAGTTTGCTAAGTTCAGCTGAGTTCCGCTGTTATAGTCATTTTTCCGCATAGTATATGACATCAAATCGTTAAAGATTCTCACTTTTGATTCTGTATCATACTCTGTTTCTGGATAAAAGACTCCATTTCCATATTCTAGTCTACAGTTTAAAAGGGAAGAGTTATTATCAGCAGCATTAAGTTTAAAAGTGTTCATTAGATAAGGACTGTCTTCTTCAACTGCATCATTAGGCGGGTTTGTTCTTTTCAAGTAAACAAAAATGTGTTTGACATTGTCAATACTGCTTGAAATCTGGAAAAATCCTGATGATTGTGTAGGAGCTGATGCTTCGTACATTTCCCTTAAATATTTCCACTGAGTTTCTTTAAGAAATGAACTAACGAAATTGTCATACAATGAATCCTTTGGGGTTAGTTTTGGCACCCATAGCAAAAACCTATTAACAACAATTCTTCCAGCATCAGTTCCATTAGTCATGTGAATGAGTTCACCATCGTTTTGTAGCTCAATGTTAAATTGTATTTGCATTGGTACAAGCATCTTATCTTCAAGTTCTTCAAAAAATGAGAACCTGTTCAATGGTATAATCACATTAATGTTTTTAGCACCACCAGCCCCATTGTCTCGAAGTGCTTGAGTTTGCAACCTGCGAGCTTCAAATCCTGTATTCGTGTTGGCTGTTGTAGCATTCGTGTCCAAATACCAGAAACTGTTTTTAGCGACTGATCTGCTATAATCATCAGAATACTCTAGCAGGTTTTTAACAAAAGTGACTTTATGGAGATTGTCAGTGTCATAAACTATTTTTCCTGCAGATTTAATCATTATGTGGTCAATTAAGGAATGCCCTCCATTAATTACCGTTATTCGATCAGCAGCAGCATATCCTGCTCCGTCTGCTAATTTCTGTAGTTGGAATTGGACTTCAATATAGGCATTGTACCAATCGTAGAAACTCGATCGATCATTAATTGTAAATTTATAACCATTTTTCGTTTGGTGTTGACCGTTAGCTGGAGACCTGATTACATCATCGAGTTGGAATCGCACCAACTCATTTCTTTGTAGAAAATTATCTGTTCTAAAAGACATATATTATTATGTTATATAATTTTAACAATTAAAAAATATATTCATTGATTCTATACAAATCTAACTCTACGTCTTCTCCTCAAACCATCTCCAGAAATGAGTCTATTCAGTATCATATCAGTACTTTCTTGATCTAGTTTTGGCTGATAATGTTGCTGCAGCTGTTTAATGGGTGAGGATGGAACAATTGCTGTTTGTCTTGTAGCTCCTTTTCTCAAATTTGTCAATCTTTTCATTATCAAATCACCAGATTTTTGAGATACCGCCTTACCCAGTCGCTCACCTGCATGGGATATCCCCGATTCTAACGCCTTCTTTGCTATTGGCTTAACAAATTTCTTGAAAACAGATGATGCCACACTCTTTAATGGTTTGAAAATATTATCAACGATAAGCCCAGACCCTTTGTGTTGATATACAAATTTACCAAGTTTTGGATGGTAAAATCTTTTGAATTCATACGGTTTCATTATACTATTATGTTATATTATTCTATACTTTTCAGAATTAGTGAGAAAGATGTATCTGCTCCATTCAGGTCAACTAATCTTCTTTTTCCATCAGTAATGTATACCCTGATACTACTAATATTATTCTTATTGACTGGATTGAATGTGACTCTTCGTGGTTCGAGGGTAAAGGAGTAACTAGGTTGGAGTACACTGGTCGAGAAGGAATAAATGATGTCTGTATCTTGACCGTCGACAAGACTGTCGTTTATTAGGTTACAATGGATATTCAGGATATCTGTGTCTTGACTGAGATTGGGCACTTTCGGCCCTATATTTGTTTCATTAGATAATACTGTCTTATCAAACCCGATTAGATCATTAAAATTGGAATGCGTCAAATCAAGCTGATAATTCTGAGTCAATGTAATCGTAACCCTAAATGTTGTATTATCGAATTCAAGAGTGATAGGATACGTATCACCAGTCTTCGTTATATCCTTGATATATGTATTGAAGTCTGTATAATTCCATACTCCGGCTGGAAAGGTGATGTTGTTAAATGTTGAACCACTATCAGAGCTAAATTTAATTAATTGATTATTGTATCCAGCATTAACATTAAACCAAGTAAAACTCATATTGATAATTCGGTTAAGGCCAATCACATATTGAATATTACTATCCAAATCTATAGACCTGTTAAATTTAGTTGTAAAATCCTCAGGTTTATTATTCAATTGATTTTTTACACTATAAGATGATAAAACTATCTCTCGTTCCATTTATATAATAAAGTTACATAAATTATATTTTGAAATATTGACTATACAATTTACTATATTGTGACCTATTGATTTTCGACATTTTCAATAATGTGTCCAATATAGTAACTCCCATATTTCGCATCACAATGCTGGTATTCCCTGCCAATCTTTCACCAATAATCAATTCCAATTTTTTCATAAGCTGCTTTACATTATTGAAAAACATAATATTTCCACCTCTCTGTTTTCTTCCTCGGCCGTTGATTCCGGAACCTTTCATTGTTTGCAGTTTAGTCTCATAATGTTTTATGTATTCATTTAAAGTAACTCTTGCGTTGTCTATTCTTTTGTTTCGCATTTGCCTTTCACCTGATGATATAGCCCCACTTTTGAACTGTTTTGTAACATGTGACTTATAGCCACCTAATTGACTCCTTTTTGTTTTGGCATTTTTTATAATCTTATTAAGATATGTCTTAGTCTTTTGGGGTGTTATTGTTGATTGATTCAATATCTTATCCACATTTTCATAATCCGTAATACCAATATCATTCAAAATCTCATTACTTATATCTTCATCATCTAATCCATAGTCCATCTCTTCTTCTTCATATTCTGGTGGTAATTCATCTGGTTCATCACCAAAGTACTGAGGATCAACATAAATCTCCTTCTTCCCTTCTAAAATATCCTTCAACGATTCTTCATATGTTGGTGGTTTCGGTACAAGTTGTTTCTCTTGATTTGGTGGGACATAATCACCAAATAAATCATCAACTTGCATGTCTTCGAAAGGGTCAACTTCAGGCATATAGTCAATACCTTGGTCACCTTTTTTAGGTGCTCGTTTCTTTCTTATGGGTACCCTTAAATCTACATTACTGTCGATAACATCATCTAATTTACTAGTCACAGGTTTGAATACCTTAGCCAATGACTCTTGACTTATCTTATGACTAAGATTATGTTTTGTGATTGCATCATGTACAAGATTAATCTTATTACCTAATAGAGATTTACTCTTTGCAAGTTCTTTCCATTTAAGTAAACTCATTTATTGTTATATTATTACGTTACATAAAATTTGGAAATCATATATAAAAAAGAGCATTTTACACCGTGTTGTACACTGTGTTGTACACCGTGTTATACACCATGTTATATTGAAATAATATACCCATATAATATAAATGATAATACCAAATTACGATGCCGATGATGATGTAACCTCAAATTATAAACAGTTATATCCTTTCATGCCTGACCGATGCTTCCGGATGCTAATTTGCGGCCCATCTGGGTCAGGAAAAACAAACGTTCTGCTAGACATGATCTATAGGCTACTCTATTTCGATAAAATTTATCTATATGCTAAAAACTTGGAACAATCAAAATATCAACATTTACTGGAAACATTGAAACCAATCAGTGAAGAGGTGGGTTACCCAATTATTGAAGCAAGTAATGATCAAATATTGCCTTTGTCCGAATTAAATTGTGATAACCAAAAGTTGGTTATTTTTGATGACTATCTTAATACTGGTAGTAAAAATGATGCAGAAATAAGAAACTACTACACTAACTCAAGAAACAAAAATTGCAGTTGCATATATCTTAGTCAATCGTTTTATGACACTGACAAATGTATCCGTCTTAACTCTACACATTACTGCATTTTTGAATTTCCTTCTCCAAACGAACAAAACAGGATTAGTAGAGAGCTTGGTATAAAAAAATCTGACTATGAAAAAGCCACTAATGATTCATATTGCTTCATATATATTGATAAACCAAGGAAATTCACAACCAAGAATTTCAATGAAAAAAATATAATATACTCATATTATATATAATGAGTTATTCAAACGGATTACTACCATCAACAACAACAACAACAACAACAACAACATCACAAGGGCCACCAGGCCCGCCAGGCGTTGGCTTCAAATTGACAGATGATGGTAATTATGATATGCAAAATAAAAAAATAGTAAATATAGGAACAGTTACTGGTTTGAATGATGTAGTTGATTTCAAATTTATTAGAAATACATTTGTTAGTAAGCATTTACCATTAGTTACAGCAAATCTTGATATGAAAAACAATAATATAAGAAATTTAAAAACACCAATTTCAGAAAAAGATGCTGTTAATAAAGAGTATGGAGACACGCATTATTTAAAATTAGATGGAACAACTCATATGGTGGGGGATCTTGATTTAAGAGGAAATAAATTAATTCTTCCTGGTGAAATTGATATGGATCAAAAACTGATTACCAATCCAGATACCGATGAAAATCAAGATCTTTCATCAGTGAATATGATCACATTGAAGAAACATAATTATAAAAAAGCTGATAAGGCAAATACCTATCTAAAAGATCAACCGATAGTCCTGAATAACCATCTAGATGCTAATTATCATTCTATCACCAATATTCAAACAGGTGGTGATAACGATTGTTTCAGCCTATACCACGGTAAGAGGATATTCCTGAATCACGATGGTACCCATTATGATGCTAAGAATACTAGGATTATTAATGTCAAACCACCGGTAGACCCTAATGATTCCACCAATAAAGCATACGTTGATAATAAAGTAAGTACTATTCCACATACTCAAGATATCAATCAAGATATCAATCTGAAAGAACAATACAATATCACTAAATCGAAGCCCCAAACATATCTTCAACTAGCGGCTTCATATAATAATCTGGTATCATATAACGATTGCAAAAACGTATTTCTTAGCCGTAAGGAGATGTTGATGATGGAAACGGGCCTTGATATGAATAAAAATACGATCTTCAATGTAAAAGATCCAATAGCAATTGATCACGCTACAAATAAAGGATATGTTGACACAAAAACTGGTGATAACAACACAAGAATAAATCAAAATACGAATGCAATAAATAATTTAGAAACACTCAAACTTGATAAAACGATTTCCAGCGATCTTGATATGCAAAGTAATAAAATTACTAATTTAGCAACACCTTTACCAAATGAGAATGGTGCTGCCGTCAATGTTTCATTCTTCAACACCGAACTCAATGATTCTAATACAAACTTGTACACACGAATAACGGATGATTATAAGAGTTATGTAAACAAGTCACATATAAATACCTCTACAGCTAAAAAAGATGTTTTTAGATACATGATGGAAGATGTTAATCAGAGCTCGTCGGAGAGTAATATTGTTGTTAATGGTATTATCGATTTTGTATCCAGTCCACACAAAATTAACAAGAAAGCCTATGATATAACTCTTACGACAGACAATAACGATGACTTCGCGTCAAGGATAGGTTTTAATGCACTAAATCTTTCTCAAGGTGAGTACACTATGGTGATTGAGTTTTTCGTTCCAGATAAAGCTTATATTAGTCCAACAACTGTCAGTGTTGTATCAACAGTCATTAATATTGGGCAGCAAACAACAAAAATATTTAACACTGAAGGATATACGAAAAGCATTGTTCATTTACACAAATGGCAGGTCTCTCCACCTGAATATATAATGATAGATCTTCATGGAAGAATAACAAAAGGAAATACAAATAAAGCACATCTAATCGTTTATGGTGTTAAAGGACATGTTTCGAGTGTCGATCCAGATGTATTTGATACTGTTTTTGTAATTGAAAATGGAAAAATGGTTATGGAGACTGATATTGATTTAAATGGTAGAAACATAATTGGTTTACCTATAAAGAAACAAAAATTCATATTTTTAGGCAATTATATGAAAAATAAGAACACTAATGATATCATATTCAACGGTTCATCATCATTTATTGCGTTAACTAATTTGAAAATAGTAAAATTAGGGTTGATAATATTGGACGATAAACCGCCTGAAGGATACAAAAAAATGGTTATATTGATCGGTAACAATTCTTTTGGACCTCAACTATGGGATAAAACATCTAATAAAATTTATTACACTTTCAATATTTTATCTTCAATTATCATTTTCAGGGAAGGTACAGTTGTACAAATCAAATTAATATCAATTGATCATATTACATATGCACCTTATAATTGCCATATCAGTGTACTTTTTGAAGAGTTTTAATATAATAACTAAAACAGGCATCTTCAATTTTAATCACATAGGAAAAACATACACCATATTTTTATATATAAAAGCTACATTTAATATAATCAATAAATATACATGCCGAATTTGGAGCAAGCAATTAATTTTTGTAATAAATTTTTCACAACCCAAAAAAACCTACATCCTAATACTAAAGATGAAATATTAAAATCGGCTTTAATATATCAATTTTTGTACGTTAACTATTTGAATGAGCCAATATCAATGAACCAAATATTAGAAAAACACCCTGACATTGGATTAATAGGACCAGGTTCTTGTACTCTAAATACCAATTACCAATTTTTAATTAAACATGCTATTTTTCATGATGCATTTGGAAGATTTTATAATGACTATGAAATGGGGCCTGGATACACATATTGCTTCCTTTCAATGCCAAAGAAAGTAAAAAGATCTCCAATAATGGGCCAAATAAGTGGTGTATTATATTGTCTTATTTCAAATCCTAAAATATAATATGTACTAATAATATATAGAATAGAATGACTAAAACAGATATCTTTCAATTTAATCATATCGATAAGTGTATAAGCAAAGAAAAATTATCTGAAATCAAAGCGTTATATAGATATTACCACAAACGCTTTTGGTGTTATAAAAAGGCTTTCAAATATTTTAAGAGATTGAATTTAATTGTAAATGTTACTTCAACAGGCTTAGTAGTTATTGGTACAATAGCTGGTAGTATCACATTAAATCCTGCTATACTAGCTTCTATTTCTGGAGCTGGTTTATTGCTTAAGACAATATCTGAAATCAAGGACTATAAGAGAAAAATTGAAATGTCTAAATTTTCTTATATGACTTATGAAAAAGTGTTAGTTGATCTACGGTCTTTTTTAAGAGGAAATCAATTCAACCACACTGTTTTCATCAATGAAATGAGACAGTTAGATGAAATAATCATCGATCTTTGTCCTCTTGCTGATAAATTCGAGAAACAGTATGATAAAAAATTCGAGTAAATTTTATTTTATAATTCATTCAAAGGGAAAAACCCTTCACATGACGTATGACTTCATCATGCAACAGGTCACCTTTTAATAATTTTGTTGACATCATTCTTTATTAATTTATAAACATCATCCCACCATTGTTCATAAAATTTTAATGTCTTTTTAGAAGAAGTTATTTTTATTTTATCATAAGGTAATCCTAAAATTTTTAATAATCTTCTCAAAACATAGGTTACACTAATCATCCGTTTCCGGTTCTTATTGACTTCTGGTAACACGTTGTTTATTAATCCAAAACTCTTATATATTTTGTTACGGTCTTGATAACTCAAATGAATTTCTTTATTATATTTATTGATTATATTTTCGATATGATATTTTCTTACATACACACTCTTCGTCCTTATTCTATACATATTCTCATAAAAATCAACGTACTCTTTAACATAATCATAACCATGGACGGAACCGCAATTTAGACAGACGCTCATACCATCTATACTATTTATATCTTGTTCACAACAACATAACTCAACCACTCTCACACTTCTGTCAACTTCTGCCAATTGCTCATCACAAAAGGGACAGGTCAACTCACCAATACTCATCATATAATCGTGAATATCCAAATTACAATAATTCATTCTATACTATTATATGAGATTATATTTTTTTTAAAACAATAGCTATAAGCGGTGCGTGTCTAAATTCCCAGAAAACAAAAATAGCGAACATGTAAAAATCGGCTAACGCGAATTTATTGCTACCGAACGATGTCATTTCCTCACAATAAATATTCCCACGCGTGGGAAACTATCTTTGTTCCATTGCGTAGATGTTATTACGCGAATTTATTGCTACCGAACGATGTCATTTCCTCACAATAAATATTCCCACGCGTGGGAAACTATCTTTGTTCCATTGCGTAGATGTTATTTTTAATCCAAATGCTAATCATGGAAGCTGTCATAAAAGGTGATGAAACAATAAATATTCCCACGCGTGGGAAACTGAACCAATATAAACAAGAGTGGAAGGCATAATATTTCGCACACCTTTGATATCACTGATGGATAAACAGCGTTTTATTGAGTTTAGAACAGATCGGGCAAAGTTGAGAGATCTTGTAAAGTTAAATCAAACCCCATAATATGTTGAAAATATTTTCTCTCGTGATCTGAAACAATAGCTATAGTGATGACTCATTTCATAGGGGGCTTCCCCTGTTTTTTCCGAGAATGTCACACACCGATAACTCCATCCTGTTTACAATCTGATGACTCATTTCCTCACAATAAATATTCCCACGCGTGGGAAACTATCTTTGTTCCATTGCGTAGATGTAAGACTAATCACCGATGAAAAAAAACTATTGAAATATGCCAGTAAACCAACGTATGTTAGTAGTAAGATCTTCAACGAAAATCTAGTAGCTGTGCATAAGATCAAAGAAACACTTACCCTAAACAGGCCGGCATATGTGGGTATGTGCATCTTAGATTTAAGCAAGACGTTAATGTACGATTTCCATTATAACTACATTAAAAAGAAATATGAAGACAAAGCCAAGTTACTCTTCACAGACACAGACAGCTTGACCTATGAAATCGAAGCTGAAGATGTATACCAAGACTTTTGGAATGATAAAAATAAATTCGATAACAGTGACTACCCTGAAAGCTCACCGTATTTTGATAAGACAAATAAAAAAGTTGTTGGCAAATTCAAAGATGAAGCCGCAGGAGTTCCTATTTGTGAATTTGTTGGGTTGCGATCCAAAATGTATAGTTACATAAAAGATAACCAAAAAGGAGGAAAGACAGCCAAGGGAATCAAAAAGAATATTATCAAAAATAATATCAAGCATCAAGATTATAAAGAAACGTTATTAGGAAATAAACAGATGCATCACACTATGAAAACAATAAGAAGTCAAAACCATAAATTAGGAAGTTATGAAATCAATAAAGTATCACTCAGCTGTTTCGATGACAAAAGGTATATATCAGATGATGGCATAAATTCATATACTTATGGACATTATAAAACAACTTTCCTTAATTAAATCCTGTGTAGACTTCCTATGTTTCCGAGAATTGTGTCACGCAAAGGATTCTATTATGCTGGATCACGCAATGAAATAAACGCACCATTTTGTTTTTATTAACATATAGTTTCATTTGATTTTTCTATATTTTTTAATCCAACAGATGGGAAGTAGTTAAGACTTGGCATGGTATCAGATCAGTTTTGCAAAACTGATCTGGTACCGCCAAGTCCTTAACTACTAGCGGACTTTCTACCTGTGTGTACGCCCCAACTGCCTCTCGAGACGACCAACGTTTTCCAATCTGCGCGTACCCCCTCCTGTTATAAATGTCTATGTCAACAGTTTTCTTGAGGACAAAGACATTACAGTCCTCGAGGAAAGACGTCGTACCATTGACATTTCCATTGCAAGATTTGTAATCTAAAAATATCTTATAGAGTACCATTTCTCTTTAGAAGTTAAAAATTAACAGTAGCGATAAAACTGTAAAAAAAATTGGTACATGGCAGGGGGAGAAGCCGGTCATATGTTGGGCATTTGACTTTTCTAAAGGATTTTTCATTAAAATCTCCACCCTAGGTAAAATAATATAGGTCAAATCAGATCAAGTCCCAACCCCTACCTTGGGCAATCTGCTCTTACAGTTACAAATCAATAGTGGCACCAAGTCTTGCAATTTTCCTCTCCCAAAAATTAAAATTTGGCCAACTAGAGGTCATTAACATTGACAGGTGGATATATCAGATATAAACATTTTGATGCTTCGAGTCAATTATAAAAAAACAATTTCGGCATGACAGTATTTTGACAAAATCAGTTAACTCACAGTTGAGTTAACTGAAATAGCTACCTCAAACAGTACAAACATACACAACAAAGAGCAAATCAGTGACAACAATGACTTCATCGCAGACTACTACACTGCAGCAACATTTTTTCCCGTAAAACAGACGAGAAAACAACCCAGAATTGTTCATCTCCAAAAATGATTATTATTTTTTTTTGTACTGTAATGCTTTTTATTGGTATAATACAATAAAATAAAATAAACAAATGATCGTTGACGTTCATACAGACAACATCAGCTGTTTTTTTTTCAATCGCTTTCGCCAACAAAGGCGAATTTGAACCAAAGTAAACAATAAAAAATCAGGTGACATAGGGCGTGAAACTTATTAAAAATCCCAGAAAAAATCCAGTTGGCAGAACAGCACAAACAACCACACACAATCGAGCTCTTTTGATTTAAATATTCCAGGAAACAAGCAACAAAATATTGCTCAGCCTTTGGAAAGTTTCAGTTACAACAAGCAATGTAGTCAATGAGAATAAAAAACAAAAAACGATGGAGAGTATAGACACGCTGCTTACCGATTGGGCAGAATCAGGGGGGAGGGGACAAACTTCCCATAAATCCTCTTACAGCGGTTCCCAATAACACGCGACCCACCGCAGACGTTCAACAACCCAACGGAAAACGATTTTTCAAGGCAAAAATATGGTGGTCGAAGGCGGTACTTGGTATTGCTGTTCTTATTACATGAAATTTTGGCGACACTTTGTTCGACGGCCAAACCCAAACATCGATTATGACGTGTATCACATCTTTGTGCACATTTCAGCTTGACAATTGAAATGAATTTTTCGCTGGCTAAAGCAGTCTTTCCTCATTTTAACTGTACAAATCGAATGAATTCACGGTCCGACTTGATCGTTTTGTAGTTCGCTATGTCCAAATCGCAACACCAAAGACCAAGTTTGCGCCGCCATCATATATTTTTTTTCAGTGAAGGCGAGAGAAAACAAAAATTGTATTTCTCTCGATTTTTTGCTCCGAGCTCCGTTTAATCTCTGGCTCAGGGTCCTCGGGTTTTTTGGTCAGCGGTACGGCTCTCCCGGCGACCTACCACTGACCAAAAACCCTGAGGACTCAAAATACGAGATTGGGCTCTGTTAAGAAATATTCAAGGTAATTGGTGTATCCCTGATCATAATGTATAGTTCTTCATGTATCCCTTAGGGACTGTGCAATAATTATCAGGAGAGGGGAGGGGGGGGGGGGGGGAAATGGGCTTCAAGTAGGAAAATATTAGGTAATACCCCCTTCTAAAGAACTGGATTTAGTTATTGCCCCCCCCCCCTGACAGTCAGAAATTTTGTATGACCCCCCCCCCCCTTCACACACCTTTTATATACAAATACCCAGCATTTTCTTAATATACACCCACGTGTTATTGCTACGAGGTAATGTTTGTTCCAGACGTGGATATACAGCAATACTTCATGTTTACTTGTTGGACATCCATATCTGGAACAAACATGACCTCGAAGCAGTGTTCAATGTTTATATCCAGACGTGGATATACAGCAATACTACATGTTTACTTGTTGGACATCCATATCTGGAACAAACATGACCTCGAAGCATTTTTTAACAAAGCCATCCGATTCTACTTCTGAATCACTTCATTGCGAATCCGAGTTGCTTGCACTGGAACTCATTTCCTCGTCAACGTTCTCTTGGGTTTCTCGTGGGATGCAACAATGATCACCACGAGCGTCCAGGAGAACTCGCGCAACCAGTGCCACTTTTACCTCCACTGATCTTAAAGGTGGTCAGACACGAGGGGTCATGTAGCAGGGACATGTCGCAGCGACAAAAGTTTGTGTAGTACACACTGAGGGACATGTCCCATGAAGTTCAACAAGTTGAACTCCGTGAGACATGTCGAGGGGACAAAATGTCCCCAAGATTGGTGTTGCACAATTATGATAGTATCAGTTCACACGAGGGGACGAGTCGCTGCAACATGTCCCTGAGACATGTCCCCGCGACATTTTCATGTGGTGTGCAAGCGCTATGATTTTTTCCCTGCTACATGTCCCCGCTACATGTCCTTCAGTGTGTACTACACAAATTTTTGTCGCTGCGACATGTCCCTGCTACATGACCCCTCGTGTCTGACCACCTTAAGACCATGCTGGTTGAGGTACATCTTCAATCTGTTGCAATACGATTATCTATGTTGTAGTGAAATTATGATTTTGGTGCAATTTTGTCTGCACTGGTTGAAATTTATTTTGAACCAGTGCAAAATATTTTCACCAGGGCAAAATATTTGCACAGGTGTATAACTATATTCTACTGTTCAAATGTTGTTGGCAATAGCCCAATTTCGATGTATTAAAATTTAACTTGAAACAAAGACAACACTACGAGGCTTAGGGGAATAAACCATATAAATCCTTACTGTCATTACCCTAAGCCTCGCAGTGATGTCTTTTGTTTCAAGTTTAATTTTAATATATCGAAATATTGATTGGGCTATTCAAATTTAAAAAGCCAGAAACGCTTTATCACAATATTCGTCTCTATATTTAATATAGCGATAGAGAAGAATAGATAATCGTATTGCAACAGATTGAAATTGCAGTTCAGACACAGAACAGATCATCAAGTCTTTCAGTGAGAACTATAAACACCTGAAATAAAATGTTAAGCCCCCTCCTCTTGAGTGACTTATTTTACTTTGAGCCCCGTCTATCCTTTTACTTTTACCCCCCCCCCCCCCCCCCCCCCCCTCCCTCTGGTTTTCCAACCCCCCTCCCCGACAATTATTGCACAGTCCCTTATTGTAATGTATTTAGATATATTGCAGTGTAATTTAGGGTTAGATTACAGTATCTAGTGTTAAAGCACTGAGTTTAGTATTTAGGGTTAAGCACTGATTCCAGTATTTCCAGTGTATCGAAAGAGTTAGTTCTTATATATGGTCTGGGCTAGCAGCATATTATCTTAGGGCCTGTTTACATGGAGGGAGGGTGACCTGGGTACCAGGGTCACCCTCCCAGCCGGGCTAACACATAGCCCGCCTTTACATGGGCGGGCTATTAGGGCGGGCTATCATATAGGTGAGCTATCTTTTTTTTTGGCGGGCTCTTAAATTGTTTTGGCGGGCTCATGTTTTGGCGGACTTTTTTTATTGCAACGGCACGTTTTATTAAGCACGACATATTAACAAACATGGCAGCACTGAAGAAAGGCTATAGCGGCGAGTTTGCTGTTTTTATTGCTTGTTTTCACGGGTAATTTCAAGTCAAAAGAGATAGCCCGCCTAGGAGGGTGACCCTGGGGTGACCGTTTACATGCAGAAAAGATAGCCCGCCTAGGAGGGTTACCCTGGCAAGCAGACAGGGTGACCCGGGTAGGCGGGTGACCCTGTCTATCATGTAAACACTTCAGTGTGCTTTGTAAAGAAATGTATGAAAAGTTGGCCCTCCCAGGGTAGCCCGACTAGGAGGGTGACCCTGCTACCCGGGTCACCCTCCCTCCATGTAAACAGACCCTTAGGGCCTGTTTATATGGAGAAAAGTTGGCCCGGGTAGGAGGGTCACCCGCCCACCCGAGCTACCCTGGGCAAGCCAAGTTTTCATACTTTCCCTTACAAAACGTGGCGTACTGTTTACATGAGAATCTCAAAGTTGGCTCGGCTAGCCGGGTCACCCTCTTTCGATGGCAGGGTGACCCGGCTAGCCGATCCAACTTTTTCTCATATAAACGGTTTGGCTCGACTAACCGGGCCAACTCGGTCAACTACAGATAATCTGGGCATGCGCGGGCTAGTTACAGCCACAAGACTGAAATGATCATTTGAATATTTTTTTGTACCGTCCGAGATTTGAATGAAACCTTGAAGATTTCTCTGGAAAGCACTTTGAAAGTCACGAGTTAACAGAAAAATAACTTCGCTACACGCATAAAAAGCCTAATATTGTTCGGATATGTAACATTTACAGTGCGACCACACGAACCGAGGCCACCCAGACAAATTTTTGAGACAAATTTTGAAATTAGCCAATCACAAGTCAAGATCTAGACAATAAAATAGCGCATAATTATACTTGACCAGTTGTTTGGTACCGCCAAGCGAAAAGCTCAGATTCTGAACTACGCGCTGTGTCGAGAATCTTCGATGACCAAAGGCTAAAACTGAATTGCCGCGTTTGGATAAATCAATCCGGAAGGTATTTTGTTAACGGCGCCGAAACTCACAAATTATCCGCTATTTCATTGACTAGATCTTGACTTGTGATTGGCTAATTTCAATTTGTCTCAAAATTTGTCTGGGTGGCCTCGGTTCGTGTGGTCGCACTGTAAAATAAAATGATATTTTGTTGCTCTGTTTCCGAAAATGCGGTAAAATTCTCACGGGAATTTCGAATCTCGGAATGAATTTACAAAACCGATGCGTAAACTTAAAAAACTCCATTCAAATTTAAAAATATACTGGTCACGCTTGATGGAGCACGGACAGCTTTTGGCTGACTTGGCTCGGTCAGTCGGGACAACATTTTTGTCATGCGAACGCTCGGTAAAGTTGTCCCGGGTGGGCAGGCCAACTTTTCTCCATATAAACAGGCCCTTATATCCCTTAAAAATTACAGTTTCTGGCAGCTAGTCCTCGGTGGTGTAGTGGGTAATGTGCATGCAGCAGATCATACGGCCCGGGTTCGATTCCCTATTTTACTATTGTTTTATCTTTATTTCTACTGAAATAAAAACTAAATGTTTAAATACAAAATAACAAGGGATACACCAAGTACATACCAGAAATATTCTGTAAGCACCGCTAACCATGATGAAAGTGAACCACTTTGCATGTCGTGAGAGCATCGTTACTCGGTCCCAGTGTTCGTTTCTTATCCCACAATGGGCAGAATAGTACAAACTATTAAGATTCTTTTCTGCCCATTCAGGAGCCAGCATTTGCAGAGCCGTTTGGAAATGGTCTTTATATGAGACTCAGTTCCTATTGAAAAGCCAACTGTTGACATTACCGCTCTATACGTTTAAATGTCTTATCAAACTCTTACATGTATTAATTTTGATTTCGTGACAGGCGGTCAAGAAATCAAAATTGCCATTCTAGTGAAACTTTGAATTTTGTTGACGTTATTTTGTCTCTTTGGTTTATATTTCTTGGCTAATACCGTCTTGGGGAATTTTTTCTTCCCAGTATTTCAAGATAATAAAGCACGCTTTATGCATCAATCAGCGGCTTCCCCCTGGGGCCCACCCCCGGGGACCCTGGGGGATTTGTCCAAATGCCCATTCAAACCTCATCAAATCACCCTGGGTATAGTGCAGAGGAATTCTGACAAATCCCCTGCCCCCTGGGTGCAACAATAAGGATGTACGAATCCACCTATTTGCTTGGCTTAGGCCCGTTTTAAACGTCGAATTTCACATGTGCCGAATCTAATGCTAATGAGAAAAAACTAATGTCCTCGCTCATATGCATTAAGTTCAGCACATGTGAAATTCGACGTTTAAAACGGGCCTTTGACCCTCATTTAAAGTTTGTTGCATTTCAGTGCAGTTGGCTCCACTTGACCAAATAGTTGTATTGTATTTTTTTTAACTTTCTTTTAAGGTTTTGAGGGCCGTTATGTAAACTACCGGGTTACCGGTAATAATGTATTTTACCCTCGGTAAATAAAGTGTCTTTCTTTATTTTCTTTTTCTTTCTAAAAATGGAGAAAAGACGTATGGTTTTTGAGCGCTGTGAGTCCCTGGGATGCACATGAAATTCGGTGAATTGGGTACTACCCAGGATTGGACTCCTCAAAATAGAAAAGGGAGGGAGCTTCTTTGCCTTCTTTTCGGAGATCCGTCGATAGGGTATACCGCTGACCAGCAAATCCCCAGGGTCTGCCCCCTGGGGTGCAATCTCTATGAACAAAAGTGATATTTTCCCCCACACCCTCGGGCAACAAATATCTGACAATCTCGACAAATGCCACTAGGTTCCCGTGGGTGCCCCGGGGATGGGCCCCAGAGGGAAGCCGCTGATTGATGCATTAAGCAAGCTCCAGCTGGGCCGCCTGGAAGCTCTTAGAACGAATTGTTTTATTAGCTATAACCAGCGCTCACAAACAATGCTTGGTTTTCACTTACGTCATATCAAAATTCAGAAGCATTAAACAATCGATTTCGATTCCAAAATGTTTATGGAAATGTAGAGTTTAAAACTACACATCTTGGCCAAATTTTGAAGTGCAAAAGCATTTCGTTCAAGAGTTAAGCGAACGAGTATTAGACATTTTTAGTAAGAAATGTATGGAGCGGCCATCTTAGTGCCCAACTTAAGGGCACCAACATGGCGGCCAAAAATTCAAAGTCTTAATTACACCAAAAATCTGATCACAAAATATTGTATCACTATAAGTGCCATTTAATCGGCTTATAAACATCCATAATACAAAAATAACTTTCAACTTGTTCAATTTTGTTTATTTTCACGGCTTATCTGAAATAGCGTGACGAATTGCGTGACACATTTAAAACCTTAATAAATCGGAAGCAAAACATCGTTAAAACCCGAAACATTTTGTGAAAGATTATAACATTGGTATCCACATACCATGTTAGAAACAGCTTTGTGGGACGTATACTTTAGATTTTTGAATTTTTATCACGTCATGTGAAAACCAAGAGTAGATGTATGACCCAAACAAAGCCTCTTTCCCTAATAACAATAAAGTCTATTGAGTGACCATACTTATCACTTTTGCTCCACCGATTTTCCTAAGACTTGGTTATCGTATGTGGTGAGTCAATATAAGCAGATTCCAGAAATGTAGCACAAATCTGACAGCAAAATGTTTCACCGGATACAATTATGTTCAAAACATGGGGTTTACTTAAAGTGTATATGACACGAATTTGTTTTTTGCTGTTTTCGGTTCTTTGATATGTAAAAAAAAATGTTCTGAAATTAAAATGTGTCAAAAGGATTTAAAAAACCTTTTTTTTCGCCTTCAAAACACGCGTATGTTGACTTCAAAAGTGTCCTCCCGAGCGCGCGGCCAAAATGTCATGTGACTTGCTTGTGTGACGTCATGTGACGTAGAATGATTTGACTCGTAGCACAAAATGGCAGCAAGAGAGAAGGGCGATAAGAAGAAAGGCGGGAGATATTGTGCGACCGGAGCGCCAAACATTGAAAGCTGTAAAAATGCTAGCTATACACCAGGTATTTAGATGCATCTCTTTCCAACAAGGGCCTTCAGTGAGGGCGAAATGGCTAAAATTCGTCCGGCTGCACCGCATCGATTTCGGCTAGTCGATCAACAGGTTTTGAGCCTACACTGTAGTTGCTTTGAAAACCTCCTGGCATTTTCATTGGGCTATAAAAGGAAACGAAACCTAATCACGGGCTCCATTCCTTCAAGAGACACCGTCCTGCCCGAAGGTTCACAAAGTTTTGAGTGAACGGAGAAAGCGACAGCAAGTAAGCGATTTTCATTTGTTTACAATAATCTTAAGCTTATTCATACGTAGCTTTACGTGAGAATTTCATGCGAGAATGTGTGAAGTCAAACTGTATTTGGATTGTATATACATTTATGTCTATAACTAATGATTTTAAAGTGAATATGACACGATTTGTTTTTTGGTATTTTTGGTTCTTCGATACATAATTTTGTATGAATTTCGATGTGCAGTATTCAGCTAAGTTCAGCGGAGCTTTCTCAGCTTATCATCACACGTTATTGTTCAGAACTCCCAGGGTGAGATAACACAAGAGTAAAATCTTACCCATAGGCTGCAAACTAAATGGGAAGCTATAAAAGTACAAAGTAGAGATTTATTTTTAGGCTCAGAGGTTGATGCCTTTATTAATTACAATGCTGAAGAAACAATATTTCCTGGAATAGAATTAAATTGATTACAAAATTACAGGTGGAGCAAGGAGCCCATATTGATTGGTCATTACTGTACTGTTTATAACTATTACTTTAGAAAAATTTATTATTTTTCCCAAACATCATCATTCTCAGCAAATTGCAGTCACCGTGGTGAATCAGTGTTAGAGACTTTGACTGAATGAGACAACATTGCTATGATGAATATATGTAATATTGGCTCTAAATAATTGTGCTTTTTTATGCTTGGTATGTTGAAATGCTTTCAAAGTTAAGTTAGCAGGTCTACAGTGTATATTCATTTTTGGGATTTTTGCCCATAATCATTATTAATTTTCTTGGCATATTTTGGCAAGTTTGCACTTAATGAAAACCTACAAGGAGATACACAGGTATCAAAGGATGGAAAGCAATATATGCGAGTTACATATCCAAAATTTAAATTAAGAGAAGAGGTTGTTTGCAAAGTGGCATGCCCTTCTAGCTGTGTTAAGTCAACATAACAATGACCAAATGAGTGGGGATTATGTCCAGATACTTGAATAAAGAATCTGTGCATAAATACATGTAGGGTTAGACTATTTTTCATTATACTGGAAATTATATTGAAAACACTTTCTCACTTGCATCCATCCCCATCTATCATGATAACCACAAGAGCATGTGTTATCCAACTACATGTAGCCAAACTGTAGAATGCACTTCTGTTAACCTACAAGGTCGCTGTGAGTGGGCTGGGGCATCTAACATGTAAGCTGTTACATGTACTGTCCTGAGTTCACATGTCACATTATTAATTTTAGGAAAGAGCTTGTTGTGTATGTAATGATTCACTTTTTTATTTTACAGAAGCAGAACAGTCTTCCTTCAACCCACATGTAGCAGTAACAATACTCAGACCAGAAGTAAAACCTCTTCAAGAAGACCTCCCATTTGCTCAGTATGCAAAACAACCAATGCATGGTCATAAAGAAGTAACATGGCCGAAGTTTTGATGACTGTAAACCACTGTTCGGACTTAGCCCCTGAGTTAGGACTCAGTGCCAGACTTTAAAATAAACTTAGTTCTGCCTTTTTTCTTTTAATTGATATTGAGAATTACCTTTACATTACCTTTTCTGGGACTGATTGTTTATGTTGATGATCTAAAAGTTGTTCAATCACATACATGTAAATGCATGATGAAATTTAGAAAATCAGTTGTCTTGAGTGACATCACATGGCCTGAAATAGTGATTTTCTTAAAACTGTGAAATAGTTTCTTAGCCAGTAGGCACTATTAGACACTAATTCCATTGTTTTCTTTTGTTTATGTTTTTAATAATAATTTTGGCTAATTTTGATTAATTGCTAGATACTGTTTCATGGTCTTAGTAAATTCACTCTAGGGCAACCCAGACTGGATAGGTCTTTAGGACAGATAAAGAATATGGGTCAATGCCCAGATATGTAAGTGCTACCTTTACCACCACTTATACTTTGAAATTCAGGAGTGAGGACTCCTTGGTGTGCCTTTTCTAGGGTACTGAAGAGGCATCATTGTATTGGTGATAAGCATCAATTTCTCCTTGTAATATCAATACTTAATCAATCAGAGAGGTCATGGGAATAGACCAATTTTGATATATTAAAATTCAACTTGAAACAAAAGACATCACTGCGAGGCTTAGGGAACGATAGTAGGGATTTATATGGTTTATTCCCTTAAGCCTCGTAGTGATGTCTTTTGTTTGAAGTTGAATTTTAATATATCAAAATTGGTCTATTAGAATATCATCTCCTCATTACTGCAGCAATAAATGTTTGGGGACAAGAGAGGAGAATTTGTATTTTGATATGGTTAACATCTTCATCAGAGTGTGGCCAAGTGCAAAGATTATGAATATCAGTTTTCTTTCACATTCTCATAAAACTTATATGAATATGAATTCTGATTGTCTTGTACTTGGCCGCGCTTTGAAAAAAAAAGGCTAAAGGTAACTCGGAAATGGCTATTGGTATCTGATAAATGAAGAAAGATGATAAATATTTTTAAGCTTGGTCCCAAATCTTTCCTAAATTTGGATTGGTAACAAAATTGGAATTGTAATGCCTTACAAGTCATTGCTACTAAAATACTGTAAATACAAAAAATAGAAAAATTAAATAAGTAAAAGGGCTCTCTGATTAAGATCAATTGAATGTTAGTGGTTTTGCCACCCCCTACCCCCTCACAAATTTGCCTCACAGCAACCAAATTCACCTCATTAGCTTAATTCAATCAAGTTGAGGTTTCCCTTGGTATAATGGAGACTATTTTGAACAAATAGGCTAGACTAAGATGAAAATTGGTTACATTCACACTCATAATTCACACTTATAATTATTTTGTTGGTCATGACTTTTATTTATTTGGTGGCTCCTAAAAGAGCCATTGAATTGGGCCCTGTATGAGTGCAATGTCTAACACCACAGTTAGACCTACAGGTATTTTCAATGTTCTCTGTCCTGCAAAGTGGCATATCCAGTTGACTGGTATTTTGTCCTTATGCTGTGATAAACACAGGCAGGAAGTGGCCTGGTGTTGTCCCACCCCGTGTAGCCACAAAGCCATTGTGTGGTCCATCTGTATGCAACAGCTCGTATAAATCTGAAACAGACAATTTGTAGACAGGTTATATTGTATATAGTGTACAAGTGTGAAGGCTGTCCAACTCGCATTTACTCCAATTCCGCACTCGCTCCCTGTTCTCGCGTACCGAAGTATCCTAGAGCTCCTTAGCAACCCCATCGTTGCAGTGAAAAAATGAGCGACTTCGAGCAAGTCAATAGTAAACAAAATATGAATCTACAAACTGTAAACAATTCCCCTCATCAAACAAGCTACGACGTACCGGTACGTGTACTTCAGCTTTGACTTCAGCAGCCGTCAAAATTAAAGTTGTTCATATCGGATTGATTTTTTCTACATCAATCGACTTCATTCAGGGCTTTAGACATACACTTATAAAGGCAACAAATTCGGACTTTACATACTCGTTTAAATAATTTCTGATCCCCTCCACCATGGCGGCGATAAGTTCCATCCGCATTGCATCGTTCGCATAGACATCATTTCGCGCTGTAACTTAACTGAATGGACATCAGTTTGAATAACTTTACTAACCAAACATCCACGCTTAGAGTTCTTCGTATCTCTCTTCTAAAAAGGTAGATGTTAGGCCATCAGTCTTCCTTCCTCGGAGTCTCCATCACCGACTAGTTCGTGGTCTACAACTTCAACAAGTGGTTCGTCTTGTTATGAAGTTATTTCGCTTTTTACGACTTCCGATTCTTCTTCCGAACCTTCGCTCGTATCTATACTGTCTGTAGAATCAGATAAATCGCTGAGTTATGAATCACTGGACATTTTGCCGATGAGATCAGTGGACATTTGTAGACGAGAAAACAGCAGAATTATACCAGAAGTAACACAGCAAGCAAATCAAGTGACGTCATGTGACGTCACGAGCCTGGCTCTCGTCCTACACTCGTCCCCAGACTCCGGGACATTTTTACTGGGAAAATTGGAGTTTTTCGACGCCCAAAACTATGGGAAATTTATTTTTTTTACGCATTTCAATTTCAGAACATTTTTTTATACATATCAAAGGACCAAAAACAACAAAAAAAAATTTCATGTCATATACACTTTAAGCTCTAATATCAATAATAATATTTTCCCCCAATATTACTGAATGATATGTACGTTTTCCAAACGTTTTGCAGCCATAAAGACGAAAAGGTTATGACCCAAAGTTTGCCATAGACGACTGCGCCCGAAATTACAACGGTGCCACCTTAAGGATGCTTACACTTAAACGACGGAACTTTTAATGTTTCTCTTGTGAGCGCGAGCTTTACTACTGAAGTTCTTACCTTCTCTACTTTACATTCTTATGTAATAGCATTTCATAAGTACGTTCTAAATCAGCCAATATTACTAAGATCCAGGACTCCAAACTTTTAAGAACAATATAATTATGACAAATGTATGTCCAACCAGTTAACGCAACTAAAAAACATCTTAACCATCTGACAACTTTACGATAATAATGATAAAAACCGTGACAGTGATATCTCATTTTTACAATGATTGGTAAATTTGCGATGACGTCAACGCTAATTCTAAGGAAATTATTACATAGGGTGCGTTCCTTTGGGATGATCCGGATCCGGATCACTGATCCAAGATCACTCGGATCATGAAGCATCAAAGGAACCGACGAATCCACTCTGGACAAGGATTCATCGGTTCCTTTGATGCAGCATGATCCGAGTGATCTTGGATCAGTGATCCGGATCCGGATCATCCCAAAGGAACGCACCCATAGTGTCCATTACATAACAGGCAGGATCGCGCAAGACAGCTATGAACTCCCGTGAAAAATCTTGAATTGTTTCGTAACAAAGGGAGAGTTCAAGTAAACATGACACGAATTGGCTCCTGCGGCATGAGGTCTTGGCCCATCACGAAACGCAAAAATAACGAAAGATCTTCATCTCCAAGGCGTCGGATAAAATCTCTCAGGTAGTACAATATGACGTCTTCTTCTGGCCGCAAATTGTGTTCCGTTTTTAGGAGATTTATCACGCCACTGGTTGTTGGAAGGAGGGCTTTGTAGATTTTGTTGACCTCCGCAGTTGACAGGTTTTCCCAGAATGCCTTTCGATGATTCTCCGGGATGCCACTTCTTATTAATGTGCAAAGAAACAATGGCTTTATGCATAACTCTTGGCGTGCAAGATTGACCACCATATTGGTTATGTTTTCTTTGCGTATAATTGCGCCCATCCCAAAACGCCCAAAGATGTAGCTAACTTCTTCACGGTTACTGTCATCGAGAGACTCATAGTCTCGCAATGCCATCTCCAGGATTCGCCTCTCTCTCCCTGTTACAAAGTTCATGACATCGTGGAGTAGGCATTCGTCATCTGCTTTTGCCGGGGAATGACATATGGTAAGCAAAGTACTCCTACAAAGGCGTACAGGGATGTTGCGGAGGAGCGCAGCCGTGTGTGACAAAATCCTTCCCAGAAGAGGATAGATCCGATTCGCTTCGTTTTGCCTTGCGGTGGGTAAGAAAGGAACAAATACATTTTCCCCAGTAAAATAATTCTTAAACGCCTCTATCCAAAAGGCCGAAAACATGTCTTTAACAAGATCTAAGCCATCCTCCTCAACGAAATCTACTTCCAAATGTTGTTGCATCACGTCTTCTTTTTCGTACAACTGTAGCACGTCCTCCAAAATGCTGTCCCGCTTTACTTGAATGCGTCGTACGTTTGGCGATAAACAAAACCAAAGAGCATCATACGCTAGCGACAGAAATAAAAACAAGTTCAAATTATTTTTTGTGCACGTTTCATCACTTCCTTGTTGAAGTGCCCCTGTGATCAAATTTTTTATATTCATTTTTTTACATTTTCGTGTACTATTAGACTTTCTTACTCATCTTGCCAAATTTTAAGGTGGCTCGACTGGGTTTTTTTGGCGACGTAACACCCCAACTTTGAACGGCTGATACTTCACTGTCTGAGCTCGGTCAGGCAAGCTGCTTCACACATACTAGAGATGAAATAAACTTTCCAAAAAGGTAGATTTGTTTGACATCGGTGTTACCATAACAACGATCTGATGACGTCATGGTTTTTGCATATTAGTAATTTTCTCAACATCTAGACCTAAACTTTTAAAACGACTGTATGCCTCTTATAGTCTAGAGGTATGTCTTCAAGACTGCAAAGTTTGAAAAAATTCTATGAGAGCGTTTTCGAATAAAATTGAGTTGAATATTTTCATCAAAAATTTAAGAATTCGCATTACTTTCTGTTATTTCGTCGATGCCAGCGTTTTCCTGACAAATTGAAACAATATTTTCGCCATATATTATTCATGTACCATAAAACTACATTCCTTGAAGGTTTCATCCTGTTTGCTTCACTAGATTTCAGTTGATGTGATCGGAAGCAATGTCTTAAATATGCTCATTCTACTCACAGAAGTAACACTTTTGTTAGGGAAGCGTTTATTTAAAAACTAGTCGATGAAATTTTTTTAAAATATTTTGATCTAAAGTTGTACATGTGATGCACTATCTCTGCAAATTTCAAGTGCATTGAATCACTTTAAGGGCGCGAAATAAAATTAAAATTATAGGGGACTTTTGCATTCGTCTTCCAAAGTTTCATTGCCGTATTATTTGTTGACAGCTGGTTTATTTCAGGATTTTCTATTTTGTCTACATTCTACATATTTGTGCGCTTTTGAAACAACACGTTTGCCATGCCTGCATGCTCCAAAACGATCGTGAAAATTCTTTTCATAGTACAATGACTACAATTGCAATTAACATAAGGCTGCGGTCATGCACATGTAACACGTTTAAGATTTATTAGTTATGGTAACACCGATGTCAAACAAATCTACCTTTTTGGAAAGTTTATTTCATCTCTAGTATATGTGTGAAGCAGCTTGCCTGACCGAGCTCAGACAGTGAAGTATCAGCCGTTCAAAGTTGGGGTGTTACGTCGCCAAAAAAACCCAGTCGAGCCACCTTAATCCATTACGAACATCAGAAGTCATTTTATTTTAACATTTATTTCCGCGAATTTACGGCCGCCATTAATCAACCTTGTTCCAAGGTTTGGTTGCGAATGGGAGAAAGTGACGTCAAAGGCTCAAACATACCTCACGGGTTAAAATTATAATAACAATCAGCATAGAAAATTGCACGAAGAACAAGTCCAAAGTTTTTGTTGCTTTTTGCGTGATTTTCAATACTTATTATTTATTATTATTTATTAGTCATCTCTACACATTGTTTAGAAAAAAGGTCAATTTTCCCGCCAGCTGAGCAGAAATTAATTGATATAATTAATGAATATAATATTTTTTAGCAAAATACCCACCGCGAATGAAGTAAAAACAAATGTAAGAGCAAAAGTAAGTTTCATTTACCAGAATGAGCTGCAGCTGTGGACTGCTCTGACGTCCCCATAGTTGAATTTATCCTTCGTCGAAACATCCTACCTCGCTGGTCACATAGGTAGAAAGAGAAATGAAAATAAATCAGGTGTCATTGCAAAAAAAAATATAACTTCAAATGAAGTTCACGTAATGGTTATTTAGAGGATGACAGAACGTGGATGTTGCCCTTAAAGCACAATTTAAAAACTTATAACGTCAGAGGTGAGAAACGCTTCGTTGCCACTAGCGTTCACTGATTTATTTCTATTTTAACATAGCACTCAAACCCCAAAGCAGCATAGGAGAAAAACACCAGTTGAATTCACAATCCCGCCTTTCGCATTGCTCCAACGATTAGAACTCACTAGGAAGTTGTCGAAATGATGTCAAATTCCAAACGTAAAATTTACGTAATCTTCAAGTTAAGAAAAAAATGGAAAATGCAAAACAGCAAAAAAGAGAAACAAAAAAACAACTCACTTCCTCTACTGCGCTTGGCTCATCTTCGATTGTGTCGTCCAAATCGCCCGGGTGCGGGGAATGGGGTCCTCCGATAGATACCTGAAGTAAAAGAAACAGGAGGCCTATCAGTTGTGGGGGTGCCGTGGTCTAGTGGTTAGCGCGTGGGTCTTTCAATCCGATGGTCGGTGGTTAGAGGCTTCCTTAGACAAGAAACTTTGTTACACATTGTCTCTCTCGAACCAGGTGTATAACTGAGTACCAGCGACATAATGCTCAGGGTAATTCTGCGAAGGACTAGCATCCCATCCAGGGGGAGTAGCAAAACTTTCTTTATGCTACAGAAACCGGGTTCAGCTCAAGCCGTGTGGGCCGCCTGTGGCTCGTGCTTGATTTTTCACTGTAAGATATCAATTTATCTACCCGCTTTATTAGCAGGAAAGAATGCATGGCATTTGTCAGGTGCACATCGCGTCTTCTACAAGCGAATCAATGCTAGTTACCGGAAAGTTTGCATGTCCTGGTGTTAGCAGTTTAAAGCATAGTGCCATAGTGGTCACTGTCTGTGGCCTCGGTTTCTTCGTCACCCTAAAGCGTAAAATAAGATGAAACTAACAATCCTACGAACACATTCCGAATAACAAATATGACGAAGGTGTCCGAGTCCTTTTCAATACTGAGTTCTGTAAATCACAGTATACGAAAATTGGTAGCGTCAAACAAATGATAAACATGTTTTTCTTTCTTTTTGACACACCATGTTCATGGCTGAAACTCAAATGCTGTTACTACACGAAGAATGGAGTGTGGGCAAGATTACCGGAAAAGTAGGGAAAACTTCACGAAAAACGGCACAATAACAGGTAAAAAACGCAAGGCAACACCTTGTACTTCACGTCAATATGATCTTAAAATTTCCTTGTCTATTTTTTTTGGTTAGTTACGCAACAATGGGATTGATTAAACCTTTCTATTTCTAGTAACTAATCTGTAACATGATTTACTGTGACCAGACCATATATGTAGCGGGGGAATAATACATGTAATACTCCTTAGGGGAATGTCAGCCCCGCTATCCCCTTGTACAGTCAAATCAAAACCGCCCCCAGCTTTTCAGACAGTAATAAGAAACCAACCCCCCCCCCCCCCCCCCCCCTCCCCCTCAAAAAGAAAAACGACTAATGTCGAAAATAACACTTGTAAAACCTAACAACTTACCTCAAGCAAAACAGTAGGTTGTTGATCACCAACTGTAGGCAATTCAAATAAATCTTGCTGCAAGATATCAATATAAATAGGAAGTAAAAAGGCTTATTAAAGATAATTGCCTAAAATAGATGAATAACTTGACTCCAATCACCGTCCAATCGTTCTTCTGAACCTTTTACCTCTCCGGCTTGGATATAACAGAGATCGGGATCGAATTATTTCCCGAGGAACATCGTGGAATGCCAGTGAAAGTAGGCGGTAACAACTTTTACCATCTTGAAGCGTAAAAAACCCATCCCGAACAACTATTTAGACATCGAGAAATGAATCTGTTAGAGGTTGTTAAATAATTATATTGTTGCGCACATTTTAATGTGATGCCAATAAACTGGTAGCCTGATTCTCAGACGTCCGAGGTCGATCGCGGCCCCGTCCCTCGCCCTCTCTCCCGGGCCGCGATCGCCCTCGGACGTCTGAGAATCAGGCTAATTAACTGGAAGCCTACTTGAGATTGAAAAGACATTGCAAAGCACTTCACAGTATGGTGTCTTGTACAAAGAAAATATTCTTAGGGCTTGATTGCCTGACCTTAGAACTCTAGAACTTAAGAGCAGTAATGCAGTAACTTACTTCAACCAAAACAGAGGGTGCATGTTGCTCTCTTTCAACTTCCACTGCAACTTGCTGCAAAAAAAGGTTGCATTATGACAAAGAAAGCTTCAATGAATCTCTTTGTTGCTGCGCACATTTTAATGCGGTGCCAATTAACTGGCAGCCTACTTGAGATTGAAAAGAAATTGCAAAGCACTTCACAGTATGGTGTCTTGTACAAAGAAAACATTCTTTAATAGGGCTTGATTGCCTGACCTTAGAACTGTAGAACTTAAGAAGAGCAGTAATGCAGTAACTTACTTCAACCACAACAGAGGGTGCATGTTGCTCTCGTTCATCTTCCACTGCAACTTGCTGCAAAAAAGAAAGATTGTATGATGACAAAGAAAGCTTCAATGAATCTCTTTGTTGCTGCGCACGTTTTAATGCGATGCCAATTAACTGGCAGTCTACTTGAGACTGAAGAGAAATTGTAAAGCACTTCACAGTATGGTGTCTTGTACAAAGAAAACATTCTTTAATAGGGCTTGATTGCCTGACCTTAGAACTCTAGAACTTAAGAAGAGCAGTAATGCAGTAACGTACTTCAACCACAACAGAGGGTGCATGTTGCTCTCGTTCATCTTCCACTGCAACTTGCTGCAAAAAAGAAAGATTGTATGATGACAAAGAAAGCTTCAATGAATCTCTTTGTTGCTGCGCACATTTTAATGCGATGCCAATTAACTGGCAGTCTACTTGAGATTGAAAAGAAATTGCAAAGCACTTCACAGTATGGTGTCTTGTACAAAGAAAACATTCTTAGGCCTTGATTGCCTAAACCAAACTGGTGCATTACCATACTGAATAACCGTCGCGCCTCCATGTGGCCATTTGTTACAAATTTAAAATCAGTTTATGGATGTGTATGTTAATGTATCACCTCCTCAGTTTGCTTCTCCTTTTGGCTTGTTGCAACCCTAAATGCTATTCATAAAAGAAAAACAGATTATTACTAACTATTAATTATTGTTATTATACCAACAATGTCAATGATAAATAGTAATAGGTCTTTATATAGCAGTTTAAACGTTCAGTTGATTTACGAGAAGAGTAGTTTCTAATCTGAACTTAACAGACACATTCATAGCCTAAACGAAACTAAAGAAAAAATAGGTATCTCTGGTTTGTTGTGCTGTTCTCTTACGTCTTTAACTTAATCCCGTTCAGGCAAATGAAACGTCAATATAAGCAAAAGCAGTCTGAATTCAGGTCTGATAAAATTACAAGTTTGATGTGCACGTGTGTACCTTTCAGGTCCTCGTTACTGATGATAAATAACTTCTGATGCGATTTCAACCTCGAAGGTTGACTGAGTTTCAGTAACACACAGTGGTCAAGAAGGGTAAAGTGTTTGGGAACTTCTTCCCCAATGTAGTTCACGAGAGTTAATGGCGGTGGAGGTAGTTTGGTTTGGGGGATGGCGTTCGATGCCTCCTGCAATAAACCATCCACTTTAGCCTGGCTGTTGCGGGCTATGAAGGAAGCCCCCTGTCGAATTTTCAAGCAACCACGATAAAATCGCAATACATTGATTGGAAACCCCGTTGACTGAAAGAAAAAAATACGGTATGTTACTTTTTCATCGTAAAGGGTTTGGTCTTAACTTAAAGGGGCTATGTCGCGAGGATGGCGGGTGAGTACTGGGTACTAAGAACTTGAAAAATGTCCGGTGGCTTTTTATCAAGTTGGCGGCCATTACTGTCGAATTCGCTGCAATCCGTTCCATCCCGTCGTATTGCGTGGAAGGATAGATCTCAAGTTTACAAATTAGTTAGAGCATTTACTTGGCTAGATTTTTGGTAAATTATTTCTGCGATTTGTTAGTCGTACCTTCGAAAAATTCGATGTCTTCCAGTAGTGGTAGAAGTTGGGGAGGAATTTAAAAGCGAAATCGATCGTGTGTTTGTTGGATCATGTGTACTTAAGGCACCCGTCGGCCGACTGTCGACCGTCACTATCGGCCGAGTATCGGTCGACATATCGGTCGACATATCGGCCGATACTCGGTCGACATACGGTCGACATGTCGGTCGCTGTTGGAAATTAGTACGTGCATTTATATGTGTTGTATTTCTTGTTAAGCTTGCTCTTTTGGACGTGTCGCACATCTGCTTTCTCTTTGCGTGAGCTGTCCCCAATGACTGGGAAATCATTGTAACTGTAACCAAAACGAGATGTTCTTCTACAATGGAGAATAAAAATGTGTGCACAGTTTTTCATATATCTTGTTGTTTACTTTACTTAATGTCCGCCTATTTGTCATTACTTTTTCGTCGGAAAGAAGGCCGGAGAAAAAAATGTTTGAGACTAAAACTTTTTTTCAGCCCTTTGGGTACAGTATACAGCTCACGCAAACTGAAAAGCAGATGTAACGGGGAAGAGCGAGCGTGACAAGAAAAAGGAGAAACTTTAATAGACAGCCCACGCAAAAGGAAAATGAGGAGATGTGTGACACTTCTAAGAAAGCGCCTTATCATTTGCCATTCGACGTTGTGAGATAACGACTGTGGCCTGCATTACAGAAAACACGTGCACGCAAAGGGAAAGCAGATAGGCGACACTTCTAAAGAGCGAGCTTGACAAGAAATACAACAGATAATGCATGTACTAATTTCCAACATTGTAAGCAAAAAGAGATGTTCTTCTACAATAGAGATAAAAATGTGTGCACAATTAGTTCATTAATGTCTTGTTGGTTACTTTACTTAACGTCCGCCTATTTATCATTTGTCTTTCGTCGTTGTAAGATAACGATTGTGGCCACCATGACAGACAACACGCGATGCGAGAACTCAAGACTTAAAAACATTGAAAACAGGGATGGTCGGTGGGGAAGGGGGGCGTAACTGAGACGAAAAAGGGGGTTATAAGAAGGGAGACTTAATAGAGGAAAGGGAAAATGTATGGTAACTGCGTGACAATCACTTGTACTAGTTGACAATAACTCTTAGACTTCATTATTTAGCTAACTCCCCCACCCCCTCCTCCATCTCCTTTAAGGCCTTTTTTGGGCGTGGCCCAACAGTTTTAATCACACCATTCTCATAAAAATAAACGTTGTCTACCGCTGTTGCGTGTGGCCTGATCACATATTGATACGTGCGTATACCTCGGGTGTTGTAAAAATGTAGTGCCTGAATGAATACTATTACTACTATTACTACTTCGCACTAAATTTTTTATTAGTATATGGAATATTCTATTTACCAATAATCGGGGATGGCGAGGATTTCTTCGCTCTAAATTTTTTATTTAATAGTGTATAAAATATCTCATAATATTTTTAATTTAGTTGATATTAATATTTATACATATTAATGTTTTTCGCCTACTTTTTTTTATTAGTACTATTCTTGGCTTTCACATGACGTCTTCTGAATTTAAATGTCCACCAGGTTGAAGATGACTTGAAAATATTTTTTTTTCACAAGTTTCCAACCCGGTAGCGTTTTTCGTTTTGAAAATACAGCATTTGGAATTTTTGACTTTTCGCCCTAAGTGACACCTATGTAAGAAAGGCCTCTCCTCGGGATTTTTAGCAATTTGGGCAGTTAAAGTGTTAGGGGGGAAGTTTATGTGAATGTATAGTAGTTCACGAGAGAAAAGTAATCACTTTCAGAGCTAAAGTGATGTTTTTATTGTTTGCCGGCGCCCATCTTTGTGTCCCTCGCAGGAACACAAATATGGCGTTTCCGATACAAAGCTCTGTAAATTTGAGTGGAAGGCTTCGGCAAAAGTAATTCAACAACGGGATACTGCACAGATCTGAGACTTAGCGAAGATGTTTATTTGATACTCTTTTATAACATTACAAATTCTTGGCTTCTTTTACTGATTGGTTTCGATTTTAAAATTTTACGGCGTGACAGTGAAAATTTTGGCAAAAATTTTAAATATATTAATTGCCTACGTAATTATACAGTGGAACTCCGTTAATACGACTAACCGTTGGGCCATGAAAATGTGGTCGGGGTGGTCGGATTAAGGGGGTTTTTCAGATAGGAAATTGACTGAATGAGCGCTTTTTCGTGTTCCAAAAAAGTGGTCGTAATAACGAGGTGGTCGTATTAACGGGGTGGTCGTAAGTACACACGTCACTCAATCAAAACTTACCTTTATAGTGTTCGCTAACTTTGTCTTCATGGCCTAAAATAATCAAAAGCGCGAAAAGGTACTATGAGGGGAACCAAAAAAAGTGCGCCGGTCGCCATAGCATTCGGGCATCATTGGATACATAAAAACTATGGGCGAACGTGACAGTGAAAGAACGCATACCGACCTCAGATAATCCTTCAGCCATCGTCAGATATGTAAGGGTTATTGACCAGGAGCGAAGGGATATGTGATAAATTCCCCTCGTGGCGTGCCCGAGGGAACGCCACGAGGGGAATATATCAGATATGTCCTTTGCAATTGAAAAAATTAAAATACGCAATCTCGCCAACACTTCTATCGCTAATAATTCGTTATGCAGTGGTAAACAATGCGCGCTACTAGGTTTCTTATACCAATGTCTCTGCCGTTTTGGTTGAGGTACCCACGTGGGCGAGAACAGATAGATATAGGAGACTGGACGTCAAACAGGCGGTGCCTAATTTGTGGAGCGGCTCATTTTTCCCTTGGTCACGACTGAGTAAACATCACCCATGGTTGCGGTATTTCGCCTGAATTTAATTCGTAAAGTTACCAAAGATACGAGTCTGTGAACTTAGGGGAGACCTCGTAGCGGCCTGTTTTTCCTTTTCCCAAAGCCTCTTTTACCAAATGGACAATCGGTAATAAACAGACAACAGGAAAAATATCATATTTCCCTAAAGGTCAATGCCTCGGGAGTCCTGAATCACGCATAAATTCTACAAAATTCTGCAAAAGCCGAATCAAAAGCGGTCACAATGAACATCACAACTCCTCAACCTTAAATATTTTGTTCCTTTAAACGTTGTTGCGAAAAAATTGGCCGAAGAAGATAAGACAAGCAGGATGATAAAGAACGCGCGTGGCATACACACCCCAGGGAGAGGGGAGGGGGTAACCCGTATTTAAAGTGACGAGGAGGTGCGAAGGATTTTTTGGGGGGTTTAAAAATTTACGATTTTGGGATTTTTTTTTTTTTTTAATTGAAGTTTATTGATAAGTACAATACAATATACAATATTAACAAACAAAGAACAACGTTACAGAACTGAAATAAAAGGAACAGACAAAATACAACTGCTATATCAAGCTTGTTTGCGGCTAAAGGCTCAGGGATTCACGGACACTTGAAGGCTCTATAGATAATTTGTGTTTCAGAAAAGCTATAAAGGCTAAGAAACTATATGGTTCGCTTTCTTTGGCTGCGGTGTAGATATAAAAACGAGCGACAATCAGGCAAAGATTAAACTTATGGAAGGATCTATTCTCAGGGAGATATCCGTAAATCTTATCATTATTGGTCAAGGACACTGAGGGCGAGTTATTATCGTTCCACCAAGAGGTAAAAAGGTTCCAGAAGGAGTGGACATGCTGGCATTCTGCAAACAGATGCTCTACAGTCTGCTTCAATTCACACACATGACAGGAGGCACTGTCAGCAATTTTGGCCTTGAAAAGTTTGTCGCGAGTGTTCAGAATGTGATGGTTTATTTTAAACTGAAACATAGAAAGCTTTATGTTTTTTGTGAGCTTGAATGGAAGAACGTATAACGCCTAAATTGTCCGATCTGTGAAGCCAGCCTCAACAAGACGAACTTCTGATGTAGGTTTTTGGAAAGATTTAGATACATAAAACGCGCGTGCTTGCTTGGGATTTTTTTCGGTAGAAATTTTGGCAAGTATTTTTTTGGGGGGGTAGTTTGATTTTAGCAGGGATTTCTTGGGGTTTTCAAACAATGGGAAGATTCGCAGTAACAAAGTTGTTACCGTACTTAATGCTACAGAAATGAGGTTCACGCAATGTCAATATTCTACATGCCAAATCACGAAATTTCAAGATTCTGCATGCCAAATATTGAAATTTAAATATTCTGCATGCCAAATATTGAAATTTCAAGATTTGGCATGTCAAATCTTGAAATTTCAAGATTTGGCATGTAGAATATTGAAATTTCAATATTTGGCATGCAGAATCTTGAAATTATCAAATCTTGAAATTTCAAGATTTGGCATGCCAAATCTTGAAATTTCAAGATTTGGTAACTCACGGGAAATAACTTACACCACTCTAACTCACGCGCCATAACTCACACCTTTGTTAAACCCACCTGATACACTCGATACAATTGATACCCCTGATACACTCGATACACCTGATAAAATTGATACACCTGATGCATTCGATACACCTGATACACTTCATAGAATAGATACCCCTGATACACTCGATACACCTGATACACCCGATACCCCTGATACACTCGATACAATTGATACCCCTGAAACACTCGATACACTTGATATAGCTGGTACACCTGATACACTCGATACACTTGATATAGCTGATACGCCTGATACACTCGATACAGCTGATACACTCGATACGCCTGATACAATCGATACCCTGGCCTGATACAATCGATACACCTAATGCATTCCTGATACACTCGATACACTTGATATAGCTGATACACTCGATGCACCTGATACACTTGATACGCTCGATACACCTGATACAATTGATACGGCATCTATGTATAACAAATGAAGTGAAGCACGGACGTTCTAGGAACACGTGGTAATTCTTTCGAACACTTTGAATGTTATTTAAGTTAATGGGACAAAATTTATACTATAATGTTCGAAACAAGCGCTCACCTTCGTTTGAACTCGTTTGAAGATTTCGGCTTTACTCCGGCGATTCATATCTTCTTTATTCCTCGTATAACTTCTATAAATGTAAAAAAAGAACAACATTGGTAAGTTATAAGTCTCCGCGTCTTCGGTACAAAATTTAAACGATAATGTCCAAAGCCATTACTGGCCTCACCTTCCGTTGTATACAAACAGGTACGTGCCAGTTGAGGACTCACTTCATTTCGTTTCAATCTCTCCGTGTGACTTCCTAATTTAAGAGAAAATGGACGCCATCCTTACATCTCAGCGTCCTGACTCATCTACGACCTTGCTTAGTTTCTGGCAAATTCTACAATTTTACATGAATATGGATTAGGAACTATAGCCAATCGCTGAAAAGCACGCTACAGATTTGACGCGATTCTTTTTGCACGCTCTTTCAGCGAACGAATCCCGAAGCGCGAAATAGAAAGACCTTGCACGTGAAAACAACATTTATACTACGACTGGCACCGCGGCAGAACGTTTGCGCATGCGTAAACTTCAAGCACTTTCGGTCCGTTAAACACAACACTTCTGCATGAACCAACAGACCTAGATTTTCTAGATGCAATGATGAAAGGACCAAAACCGAAGAAAATTATGCTACGTACACGATCGGTTCTTGCATGAATACATTTCGAGATGGAGTGAAGACTTGTTTTTTGTGAAAAAAATGCGATGCAAAAATTATTTGTTCATATTTCGTTGTTGGTGCAAACACCAAACCCCTTGGTGCAAACGCTTGAAACTTGAACGATGAAAAAACTTTTCAACGAAACAAACTTTTTCTCTACCTTTGTTTTATAACTCTTACTTTTTGTTTTCAAACTTCGCGGTACGGGAGTTTTATGTTGTTTATGTTGTAGTTCATTTTTTATTTCAGGTAATTTTTGTTTTTCCTTTGTTTCAAATTCATGAGCATATATTACCATACCCAAAAACAATGGAAAAATAAAAATTACCCGAGATAAAAACATTAACTACAACATTTACATGGGATTACAGTATGTCACCGGAAATGCGTAATTCACCGGATGCTCAGTTTTCTACTCATGCGCAGTGCGTTCTGCCGCGGTGTCACTACGACTGAGGTGCTTTTATGATTAACACAACCTCTGTTTGCTGCGTTTTATTCTTTTGAAATTTTTATGGAGACTTTTTAAACTACTACTACTACCTCCAAAAACGCTATTTACTTGCGAAATATATTTTTGATGAATGCCTGCGAACTCCTTCGTTGATCGAGACTTTTCGAAGGACACATGCGGACAGAAATTCAATCTTGACGCCAAGATAAAGACGAAACAAAATACAAACGTCTTACTAGTCTGTTCCCGGCGTTCAGATAGTGGAGAGCAAACTGAGAACAGGCGGCGCGCACCAGATGTACTCCCTTCACTCAGTGGAAACCCCGTTTAACTGGTGAATACGCGAATCGTTGAACGAGTTGTAGCATTTGGGTAGAAATTTCACTTTCGGCTGTAAACATTGAGTCCGCGATATGTAATGTTCATCTGTCTTTCCAATAGGGACGGCGTTGGAGGTAGGGTGGGAAGCTGGTTGTAGGAGGTGGGGGTCGGTACAACAAAACGCCTAGGTGAGGGTCGGGTCGGCGAACATTGAGCCTGCGATATGTAATGGTCACCTGCCTTACCCATGGGGACGCCGTTGAAGGAAAGGGAGGGTGTGAAGTTCGACGTAGGGGGTGGGGGTCGGTAGAGCAAAACGCATAGGACTGGGTGGGTACGAAGGTTTGCAATATTTTGGGAGTTTCGTATTCACGAGTTGGCTTATAGAAGACTGACCAACTGCTAACTAATTACTTCATTCGAAAAAAAGAACATTTTCACCTCTCGCTTTCTAATTTTTAATTCTTTTTTCTTTTATTTTGGAACCACATTCCAACTGAAATAGATCAGCTTTTCTACGACCAAAGCTTATGTCATCAAACGACGTTTGACCAACTTGACAAATTGTTTGTCAGCAAACTCAGCGGAACGGCCTGTTGAGAGTGCCTAATTTCGATTTTGATGTCATTTGGACTGTTCTGCCTCGCTTTTGGGTCACCACCAACGTACAACGGCTTGTTTGGATTGGATGAAGATCCCACTTTATTTACGTATGAACTTTCTCTAAGCTCCTCTTGGGAGACACATAAACATGGACTTGTTTTGAGAGAATCTGAAGGTCTTGACTGGATTCGACGCTAAAGCTGCTATAAAGCAGTAAACACTCAGCCCCAAGGTTTGGTTAAAGCAAAGGTAACTAGGGCCAAGAAAATTAGAAACAGCGAAAGAGCCAAGGTTTTCTCTCGAGGTTCACCTTGATATGCCTCGGTGAGTGGGAAGAACAACTCTTCTTTACACACATCTCTGTAACATATGCCACTTTGATCAGCCGACCTGTTGAGGAGACAACAACAAATGGCATAAACGGGGTAGGTTTATCCAAAAATATATGGATTCGCTACAAGAGCTAGCCTGTGTGCAGCCTCCCCCCTCCCCTCAAGAAAAATCGAAGTAGGGAGGGGATGGGGGTTTGCGGATGCACACAGGATAGTGAAGGGCTACCGTTCGAAATGTCAGATTTTAAATCGCTTTTCGGTGATCAATTTACTTTATCAATTCAGTTGATATCAAATTCTAGCAATTACTGAATACATCAGACATGCATGCAATACAGTAAAAACCCGCAAGTAAGAACCTAGTTCTTAAGAACCTGTTAGGCTAAAATTTGCCAGTTATACACCCCCTCTATACAAGAACCTGTTTAGCCTAAAATTTGAAACAGGTTCTTATTTTCTAAAATTTATATAAAAAAAATGTGTACAATACACTTGGGCAAATAAGGGTACATGTATATAATGTTATGTTCTGTGATCAGTGCTTCAATTTTTCTTATTACAGTCATTTTTGCATAAATACAAACTTGGTATGCAGATTTTATATAAGGAATAGGCTGAATACCACTAAATTCTATTAGCTACAATGCAATTTTTTTCTTCAGAAAATAAGAACCTATTTAAGAACCTAAATAGTCTAAATTTGTGCTAATTACCATTTACGTAAGAACCTGTTTAGGCTAACTTGGAAAAATGCAGGTTCTTACTTGCGGGTTTTTACTGTACAGCCAACACCACCACATTTTGATCCAAATGATCCAAAGTCCACCCTTTCTGTGTGACCCCCACTCTTTTATAGCGACCATTTGTCCACGATACTAAATTTCTCTTCTACAGTAAAATCAATCGTAAGCGTCCACCTCTCCAAAGCGAACACCTTTCCTGGCATTTGTTTGTATTACTGCGCCTGGTGATTGGTTGCAAGAAAGCGCACCACTTTCTCAACCATTGTGAAGTAAAAACCAAACTAATGGTGACTTGTTTGAACGGGTTTTCTCGCGCTTGGCGCCGGTTATATAATTCAAGATCTGATTGGTTCATTGGATTCGTGGCTGTGTGGTATCTGGTGTGTGCTGTGATTGGCCAGATTACTTTGGTTATATATTTAAGACATCAATTGAAAACCACTTGATAAAGAGTACTTTTGGCTTCAGATAATCAAACTAAACATACGCACTGTTCTCTCTCTTCCGCAGAGACAACAACAAAACAATAATAATAATAATAATAATAATACTAATACTAATAATAACATATTTTACCAGGGTAAGCAGTGACGTAACGAACATGCGCAGTGCGTTATTAAGCGCTGCCCTTAACAGAGCATAAAGAGAAACCCGCTGAACAAGGTCAGTGCAGGCGCATATAATAAGCTAGTTTGGGCACGAGACTGTAAATAACTAGGGTTTCTAGGCATGCGCATAGACTGACCTTTTTACACGCGGTGGTTTAACGGCGGGCACTTTGATGAAAATAACCGAGCTTGTCACCATAAAGTGCTGGAAATGAGGCGGGTACTTCCTGGCTTCCGTGCGGTTCTTCTGGGAGCTGGAGTTGTTTTTGTTTGCAGGCGTGACGGATGAACTTATAATGAAACTGCTGGTGCTGATGCTGATGCTGCTGCTGCTGCTGCTGCTGGTGGATGTACCTGTCGCTGCTGGCAAGAGCGATGGGGGTACATAGTTAGGATTTGTCCAACTCGTTGTTAAGGGCGGGACAGTTGAGTTTGCTATGTTAACACTGGTTGATGAACCTGTCGCTGCTGGCAAGAGCGATGGGGGTACATAGTTAGGATTTGTCCAACTCGTTGTTAAGGGCGGGACAGTTGAGTTTGTTATGTTAACACTGGTTGATGAACCTGCGGCTGATGAACTTGTGTCTGTTGGAGTAACGGAGGGACTGGGTACCACCTGGGTAATGTTTGTATCAGTGTCGTTGGAGGAAGAACAACTTACGCCGCTGACACATTTGAAGTTCCATGTGCTAAACTGGAATCTGAAGAAAGTTTAAACAACAATAGGCAGATTTAGCGAGATAACGCGACATGAAATGAAGATGCGACAGCATGTGGAATGGAGCTAATTTCAAATTCCGGTGCGCGCGGCGCGCTGACGCCCTAGCGACACGGTCCCGACGGCATTAGTGAACTTATGCAACAGAACGGCAGGTGGAAGAGGACGGCAAAATCTTGTTTGAGCAGCGTGACAGTAATTATGTTTGTAAAATTCATTAATAATTCATAAGGGTACTAACAAATAGAAATGAGCCATTCCAATCACATGGTTACCCTGTAAATCAGATACAACTCACTTGTGAGTTGTATCTGAAATGTGAATTTCACAAGTATTTAGTTGTTTACTACATTCGCGTCCATGTTGTATCGGCACTATACATTCACTCGGCGTATAGGCCGATACAACACTCCCGCTCATGTAGTAAACATTACTTAAAAAATTTCCAACGGAACTTTGCCTTCTTCTCATTGTTCGTATAGTCAACAACAAGAGAACAGCAATGTTAACTGAATATTGCGTCAAAACACATCAGTAATTACCGGCCACGCTGTCCACGCAACGTTTTGCCGTCCTCTTCCCTCTGCATTCCGTTCTGTTGCATAAGTTCACTAATTTATGATTTTCACAACACGACGTCGTTTTCAACCTTGTGCACACGCCGTTAGCAAAGCCAAAATCTGCCTTATATGTACAGCCAACCTTCCCCTCAAGAAAGATCCGATTTTTCTTGAGGGGAGGGGAGGGTACACAGGCCATCTGGACGTGAAACTCGTTTGATTAGCCTACCGACCACAAGCTTCTTTACACATACTAATGAGCCAGTAATAGACCGCACGGTTCAATGGGCACTTTAATACAGTAATTCCGCTTACTTGATTCTTGTGCCCACTATTTCCATCTGAGGTACGCCAGCGTATTTCCCGGCATCCGTCACAAGCATCTCAATTACAATCCCGCTAGGAATGTCGGGGCATGTTCCTTCTTCTGACGAGGGTTCTGAATTGTTACTAATCGGTTCTCTAAATAGAAGAATAAAACATATGGGAATTTTATCATTCCACGTTACAAAAAGGAAACTGATGCCCTTGAAACGGGCTTTTTCGTTCCTGTCTAAGCGACTGTCAGTACTAAAGAGACGTTTAGTTCGAAGCAAACAGTTTAGCCCTGCCAATGCAAAAACAACTACCATCACTTCTTCCTAGATTTACTGTTGTTTAGGGCCTCAGAATATTTCCGCAATGCCGTCCCGTTCAAACAACGTTGAATTGATAAAGGGCTAGTTTCAAAAGGAAATTTGATGCTATGTCGGCGAAGGAGAGAAACACTATAATTTGGTATTAAGTGAGCTGAGTAAGTACGTTGGTAGCCTGCGAGCAAGCTCTCGGGCTCGGGGTTTCGGGTTTGGGGGGAGCGGCCCCTCCCCCTCCCCCTTCTCCTCCACCCTCCCCCAAACCCGAGCCCGAGAGCTTGCTCGCAGGCTAGTACGTTGGCCACTGTAAACACAATTAAGAGCTCACGTTTCAAGCGTTAACCCTCCGCCAAAGTGAATCACGTTCCGACGGAGGGCTGACGTTCAAACCGTCAGCTTCTGCCGATTCTGTTGCATACAAAGTTTTAACGGTGAATTTAGGTTCGAGGAGAGAAAATACTCTGGTAGAGTGGAACCTCTATAATACGGACAACTCTCCATTATGCACAGTTCCAGGTTTATAACAATTTATTGTTATAAACTATATGTGATCGAGCCACAATCTTACTTCTGTATTCTGAAATGTCTTACCTTATTACTGGAAGCCAATCATCAAGAATTCCAAGTTCAGCGTTACCACGGCTACCAACATGCGTAGCTTGAATCAGGCGATTCTGATTGGTTAATACAATTTCCCTCAAAAAGGAGCAGTTGCGCATGTCCTCAAACGATAACCGCAGTAAACAGCCGGAAAACGCATCCTCGCCATAAAGGACTGGGGTAAGAGTGGATTTCGCGCATAGTCTTTCAGGGCCTGGTGACCAAAGTTGGATTTTCCCAGCTGTAACCTGAAGAGTTAGAAAATAAATCAGTAAAAAAATAAAAAATAAAAAAGTATCGTAGAGAGAGAGATCAATTTGCAACCTCGTCCCTTGGGTCTTGTCTGCTTTCAAAATTTGGGGGGGCTTAGAAACCCCAGGACAAGGCTGCCGTTTCTCAAAACTCCCGAAGACTTTTCGGGCCCGAAAGCTATTTCTAAAATCCAGTCTATTTCGAGTGGCGATGAAGTTTATAGACCGCAAACTGGCGCAGCGCTCTTCGCCAACTTAGAATTTTATTGCTTAGCTTTCGAACTCAAAGCAAGTCGAGTCTTTGTTGGTAAACCTCCCGCACATACACTGTAGCACAGCTTTTCGGGTCCGAAACGTTTTCGAAACTTTTGAGAAACGAACGCCTGGGCTGGGTTAAGCGGGTCGCCATTTTGAATTTGAAAAAGCGGAGAAGGCCCTGGGGACGAGGTTGCGCCCGACCGTTAATTTGAAAGCTGAGAGGGTCCTGGGGCCGAGATTGGTCAATTAGCTACTAACAGTACTTTTAATGTTTGATCTTATAGGAATAGAGGCAGTTCTTCTTACACCAGTTAAATTTACACAGGAACATAAGCTATTTTGTCCATGTTTGTTTGACCTTTAACCCTTTCACTCCTAGAGTTAACATGGAGACATATAATGTGATCCTAACTTTTGAGTCTGTGGACAAATCCTATGGTGTGACCATTCAAATGAAACCTCTTCAGCAGTACTTTTGCATGGTACCATTTGTTCTAACTTTTGAGTCTGTCGATGAAATCCTATGGTGTGACCATTCAAATGAAACCTCTTCAGCAATACTTTTGCATGGTACCATTAGTTATAACTTTTGAGTCTGTGGACGAAATCCTATGGTGTGACCATTCAAATGAAACCTCTTCAGCAGTACTTTTGCATGGTACCATTTGTTAAGTTTTGAGTCTGTGGACGAAATCCTATGGTGTGACCATTCAAATGAAACCTCTTCAGCAGTACTTTTGCATGGTACCATTTGTTAAGTTTTGAGTCTGTGGATGAAATCCTATGGTGTGACCATTCAAATGAAACCTCTTCGTCAGTACTTTTGCATGGTACCATTTGTTCTAACTTTCGAGTCTGTGGGTGAAATCCTATGGTGTGACCATTCAAATGAAACCTCTTCAGCAGTACTTTTGCACGGTACCATTTGTTTTTCAATATTTTACAAAATGAAATTTGAGATTTTTCTTGAATTTTGATGTTTGGTGTTCTTAGGAGTTAAAGGGTTATCCGGAAAATTCACTGCAGCATGTTAGGATGAAATATTCACTAGAAATTTGAAATCCATGTTGACAGAACTGTTACATAAAGACAAATCTTCCTCAAAAACCATTTTAAAGACAATTTTAACAAGCGTTCAATGCTAGTGATAAGACAAACTTGATTTTAACATATAGCTTGACTTGACGACTTGACTTGAAAAGCTTACTCACTTGTCCTGAATTGTTTTCCTGACGACTCAATACTGGCCGACCGCGCAGGTAGCCTGGATTCCCTGACCGCTGAAATGTATCGCGGGCGCTTGAAGCGTTCAGGGTGTGAATGAACTTCGTAGAAAAGTTCTGGCTGATGGTGTTAATCGCGTCAGTAGAAGTGACCAGACCAGTCTTTGTATTTACTGCAGGAATCTGAACGTTTCCAAGTGTAACTGTTGCCTTTACGGCGTCAATTCGTCTTTCACGCCATTCAAACTCGTACTCAACTTTGACTACCACATTTGAGCACATTCTTGTTTTGTTGAAAATCGGTGCAGGAGGCAGAGTTTCGCCATCATCAAACGCGCACCTCGCGAGATCAGCACTTTCCTGTGCAACGCTCTCAAACAACGATGAAGTGTTACTTGTGACTGAATCTTGCGATTCATGGGTTGTCATGGAAACATACGCCGTGATATCCGTACAGAAATACCGCACCTCTGTGTTTGCAAGCTCAGGTATTCCTCCAGTGTCGTTGAGTCCTCCCTGTGATAGCACTGCGGGAGGAAATGAGCAGGGAAGGTCACTGAGTTTAATGGGCATCAAATAATTCAAAGCACTCCATGGCGACTGTGAGTTACAAAGAGACTCTTCCAGCTCAAGAACACAGCGAGAAGAAACCTCTTCAAGAAACCGAACGGGTGTATTTTGAGAACATAAGCCATTAAAAACAGTCTGTGGTAGATTCAACACGCCCAACGTAGCTCGAGCATAGTTTTTGTCTTCAGCATTAGCAGCTGTTTTAACTGTTGTCCCCAATGTGTACAAACCACCTACACTGGCTGTTCGCCGTTCTTCGTTTTCCACATACGAAAAAACGTCCCTTTTACTTTTTCCAGAGAGCGTGTTAAATGAAGCGGAGTCCTGAGCTTGAGAAGGGCTGGTGACGTTATAAAAGTAGCCAATCATTGGACTGTTGTTAATGGCAACGCAGAGAAATGGTTGCCAGTCTCTTGAGTCAGGCCAGGAGGCTTGGCAGCTAAATTCGAAAGGTCTCTCTGATGTGGCACCACCAAAGAATCCTGGGATACAAGTGGAGCTCTTGTTTTCAAAGTCACTACAATCCTTTAAAAACAAATAAAACAAAATTAGTCAATTTTGGTATGAAAGAAATGTTATTTGAGGTTAACTGTACAATACTGCCACGATGCAGCATAGCAAAACCTCAAGCAAGGAATATTTCGATACAATGCCGAAACAATTTATCGGAAACTCGTTAGATACAAAGATACAGAGCGGTTTTCAACTGTGTGTTGTAAAACCAAAACCAAAGTAATCACTCTGACCAATCACAGAACTCGCAGACAATCCAATGATCCAATCAGAACTCGAAGCAAATACAAGTAGCCGGCGCCAAGCTCGATTGATTGATTGATTGATTGAGTAATGTAAAACCTAAATAAATAAAATTAAAAAGTGAAAAACTGCAAAAAAAATAAGTAAAATACTCTACATAGTATCACGAATTGTACTTTATCATTTCCGTATTCCTTTTCATCCGGCCCATACTTTTACCAAATGGCCCATAACCTTTCAAAGTCAGGGGCCATAGGCCTATTTGTCTCTTTTGCCTTCCCAATCCCTGTCAGTAAGCAAGTCACGATTGGCTTTGGTTTTACTTCTGATTGGTTAATAAAGTGGCGCGAAATTTTTTAGCCAATCACAAAGCGTTGCAATGCAAAACCAAAGCAATTGCGAAATTATTTTCGACACTCAATTGAAATTTCGGATTAGTTTTCAAATGGTTGGCATGTATCAACCTATCAGAGTGCGCGCTTTTTTTGAGGTAAGTTTTAACGGTAGGGTCGCAGCTCTTAGAAGCCTCTATTTTCATTGGCCTTGTAAAACACAGCTTCTATTGTTTTTAGGGTTAGGGTCCATTGTTGTGTTGTTTGTCCTATTGTTGTCTCTAAGGGTGGCAAGCCAATGGTGTGAGACCTTCTAAGAGCTGCGACATCACCCAGTTATAATGATCGTTATGCTACAAGACTGCGTGCACAGCAGCAATACCTGGTCACAACAACAGCTAGCATCACAGGAGTTTTTCTCCAAGTTACAAGGACAAGACAAATCGATATCAGACACAAGTGCGGTCTTCCTTTGGCCGCCTACAAATCAACATTTGATGATTAGTTCGCAATTATTAGAGCAGTTTTCAATTGACTGTCGAAAGTAATTACACAATTGCTTTGGTTTTGCATTGCTACGCTTTGTGATTGGCTAAAAAATCTCGCGCCATTTTCTCGACCAATCAGAAGTAAAACCAAAACCAATCGTGACTTGCTCGCACGCGTTTTCCCGCGCTTGGCGCCGGCGACATGTAATTGCTTCGAGCTCTGATTGGTTCATTGGATTGTTTACGACTGCTGTGATTGGTCAGAGTAATTACTTTGGTTTTGGTTTTACGACACTCAATTGAAAACTGCTCTATCACTTATCATATATTTAATGTACCCACGCCAAACGTCCATTCCAGGAAAATGATGAGACTCTAAAATACTATGGTCTAAAGCAAGAGGGTTCAAAGATGATATACTGATGTAAGCTTCGCATCCCCAACAAACGTTCTTCCGTTAATCTGACTCTACGCGCTCGGCCGATTTGAAATTAATCGCCCGATTACTCCTTGAATTGTACTCCACTCAGTCCAATTACTATTACTTATCTGATGACTAAACAGAACGTTTTATTATCATTTCAGTTTAGAGATCCTTGTGCTTATCGTCTTCTGATGAAGACTGTTATTGTTTTGTTCAAGGAGTTTTAACATCATCTGACAAGTTATTGTCCGATACTCTCATTAGTACCTTGAAAATTTATGAGACCCAAACTGTTGTTAAATAATTATAAACCAAACCCACTTTTAAACGCAATGTTTTAAAAAGTAAAATTGATATTCAAGTCGGTTTCCAGATAGCACGTTTTAAAATAGCTGAACTGGACCCGGTTGTTGAAAAGGTGGATAGCGCTATCCACCGGATAAATTACTATTCAGCGGATGACACAATGGATTTTGTTAAGACTTATCTTAGGGTTCGAACTCTTTTCAGATTTTAAAATTCCATGACTTTCCATTACCTTTTCAAATTTTTCATGACCAAGAGTTCAACAGTTGTTTTCAAAATTTTATCAAAACGATCATTTTTTTAATTTTTCATCTTGCCTTATTATTCCCATAACGTATGCTGCCTTAGTGATTTTGTACCATGAACATAATTTTCCATGACCCACACTTAAATTCCATGACTTTCCAGGCCTGGAAATTGAATTATACAATTCCATGACTTTTCAGGTTTTTCCATGACCGTACAAACCCTCGGATAAATTGCTATCCAGCGGATAACACAAAGGATTTTGTTAATACTTATCCACTGGATAGTGATTTATCCAGTGGATAGCGTTATCCACCTTTTGAACAACCGGGGCCTGATCACTTAACTCTGGAAGGGTACAAGAAAAAAAAGCGAGACTATTCTTTCTTCTCTACCACAAACCCCATACTTACTTGTGATACTGTTCCAATCAACGGGCTGCAGTTTACGAGCTTCCACCCAGATAAAAGTTACCGCTGTCTCGTTGACATATCGAAGGCTCAAACCTGTATCCCGACCACAACACGTGACTCGCACCAGCTTCTCCGTGCGCCAAGCAGCACTCCCATTCAATGTCAAGTTGATATTCTTAAACAATTCATTTTGCTGCGGTAAAACACAATTTTTTGTTTCAATTCTTGACAGTTTGATACTGTCTTATCCACTCCACACAAAAATAAATATTTCAGTCAAGATTTGCACAAGTTGGAAATTACACTGTTAGCCTAACTTCTACTAGTATTGTAGTCCCGGGCGGGGGGCGGGGGGCGGTTGGTGGGGGGAGGGTGGGACTCCCATATTAAAATGACAGGGGTGCTCGTCGGGAATTTTTGAAAAAACCCTAAAAGGTACCAGAATCTCGTTTAATAGCAATGGCTCAAACATATTTTTACCCCTAAGAGGTACCAATCCTGAAACAACCCATGTCATATTTTTCGGCTCAATACCCTAAAAGGTACCACGATAATTCTAACCATGGTCATTTTAGATTGAAGCACCCTAAGCGGAACTAATCTACAAATTTTGACCGCCAAAAGATACGACAAGCATCCCATCGTTTTCATATCGGAGTCCCTCCCCCGGGGGATTGTAGCCAGGGGCTACAAGAGATTTTTATAAACACTCATTCTTTCCAGAAACAGTGTCGGAGTGTAACTGCATCCCAAGACAGATAATGTCCAAGGACAAATATCCATACATGTTTTTGAATCCAAATGGAGGTTATTGTGTTTATTATCCTTCAAGGCTTATCTGTTAAGGAGAGTTGGCCAAGCTGTTAGACATCAAAATAATTCTGCTGGCGTTCAAAAATGTTTCTAGTCTGTTTAAAACAATCAGTTCTATTCAATTTAGCAATATATTTGATACGCAAACTGAACGTGCGAACGTAAAATGCAAATTTTGAAAATTGTGGAATATTTAACTATTATAGCGCGAAAGCGCGCGTGATATCGCCTACGACATCACGCAAGCTTGAGCGCAATAATAGTTTTATAATTCAACACACTGATAACAAAGCACAGTTTGAAGAAAAAATATCGAGGCCGGTCCATCATTTTTGCATTCTCTTGTCAAAATGCGAAATTACCTCCATCGTAGGATATACGTCATGTAGACATAGCGTATATCGATAACTTTTTTACCATACTTGGGCAGTGTATCAATGTGTTGAATTATAATATCGGATAATCCCCAGTTTTAGCTGCGTCACGTGATGTGTTTGGACCAATCGCGCGCGAGAAAAATATTTGATAGATTATAATAGGATATATTAAATGGCTCCAAAATCTCCAGTTTTTGTCAGCATTCTGCCAATCGAAAACCCCCTTAATCCTTACTTGGGCGTTTGTACCATAACAATAAAAACACTTTTGTAAAAGGTTTTTTTTGGTTTATAAAACGCTTATGTTTATTTGAAAACTTTTTTTCTCCGACGAAGGGCATTGTATCCCGGGGGGGTACTCCCCCAAAATATCTATACGGGTATGTGCCGCCCAACGGGGTCGTGATTTTGGGACTCCTAATCTAGAACGGGGTATCCATTTTAGAGACATGTCCTAGAACGGGGTATAATATTTCGAACGCACGAAAGCTTCAAATTATCAGCAGCCATTTTTTCTAGAACGGGGTATTAAAAATTGACCTATTTCTAGAACGGGGTATTAAAAATTGACCCATTTCTAGAACGGGGTATTACAAATTGACCTATTTCTAGAACGGGGTATCATTTTTGGTGCAAATTCTTTCTAAAACGGGGTCCAAATTTGGAGACCCGGGCGGCACATACCCACCCAAAATATACCCAAGTACCCCCCCCCCCCCCCCCCCCCCCCCCCCCGGGACATTGTATGCACTCTCGAACCGTCAGGTCTTCATTTTACAAAGGTTTCAACATTTGTCATGAAAAGTAACAACCTCTTCTCCTCGTCACCGAAAGTAACGATAGTAAAAGGCTACTAAAACTGAAAGAAACTTCTCTTGAAATTTGCTTTCGGAACTTAACAGCAACTGTAAGTCTGACCTCAAACTGTATTTCTTTCTTGCTCAGTTTTATCTCCACAGTGTCATTTGCAAATTTCACGGTCGGTGGACTGGAACACAGATCTGAAGTATTGTATAAGTCGTCCCCAGGCTCCACGGTGCTCAGTGAACATGTGATGTCCACGGTGTTGTCCGCTGGTTGGTCTAATACCAGGAAGGCCCTGAAAGTGCCGTTAGGTGCCCGGATGAAGCCAGCTGGTGGAAGAATCCGCAACGGAGACAAATCAAGAGCGAATGTAACAGGAGATCCTGCAGATAAACAGTAAACAACATGTAATATTATAATCAGCTATTGATGAAATCGCTTGGAAGGAAAGTGGAGTTTAAGTTCTCTTCCGCACAACAATACAGAAAGTACTGATAAACATTGCTAAAAGCTTGAAGCTAACAATCCCCCCTGCTTTCGGTGGGGGGACTCCCATATAAAAATGATGAGGGAGCTTGTTGTATCATTTAGGAATCAAAATTTGTAGATTGGTGCCTCTTGGGGTGCTAACATCTAAAATGACTAACGTTAGAATTATCGGGTTTCTTTTAGGGTATTGAGCTGAAAACATATTACAGAATATGACATGTGTGAATAGAATTGGTACCTCGAAAAGGGGAAAAATTCATTTGAGCCACACCCATCAAACGAGATCATGGTACCCGTTAGGGTGTTTTTTCGAAAATTTGAAATGAGCAAGCCTTCATTTTTGTATGGGAGTTCCCCTGGCTGCTGCTTATGTTCTGTAACATGAAGCAATTTGGAGTACAGTCAACAAGAACACTGACGAAGCATTGTTGGAGGGTGACTTCGACTAGCATTAGTAAGTCTATTGACCCTTTGAATGACTGTTATTCTGCTTGTAATGTTGATAAGGAGTTACTCTGTTTCAAGTGTTCAGTTTGAAAATAATATGCTTTGATGCAAATTTGAGATTGTTTGATTATTACTGCACAGAAGGAACACCATGATGCATGAGCAGTGTTACATGTACATGGCACTAGTTTGACTAATAAGAATAATAAGGATTAGTTTTGGAAACTGTTAAAATTTGGAAGATTTTGTGCACTATTTTAAAGCTAATTTTTAACATTTGACCAGTAAATCAAAATGAATTTTCCCATATCTTGTGTCAAGTTGTCTGTCAGAGTTACACAATGATGTTTTCGGTGTTTTATGTATTTTCCCCTTTGTTTCTCCCCTCTATTAAAAATAAAAGCAGTATCAAGGACACAGTTATGTAAATTATTGGATAAAACTGCCTATACATGTACATATACATGCCATACAGAAATTGGCTTTGGCACGCATTATGTACCATATGCCACAATGTTGTGTGTGTAGACAGTGTTTTGTTGATTTTTTGTCTTTTTGTTTGCTCCATTCTGTTTGATCTCTCTTCATGCCAGAGAGCAGCAAATGTACCAAAAAAAACCACCTGTACCTTAAGAACATTTCTGCTATAATCTGCTACAGTTGAACTTGTTCATCCAGTCTGACATGTCAGGCATCAACATGTGTCTCTTTAGCCCAGGAAGTCATTGCAGTCATTATTTTTATGTGCAGATTGCACAATGACATGCATTGTCTACATTCAATGTAAATATTTGTAGAGTTTTGTACAGTAAGCAGTACATGTACATGTACATGAATGTCTACAGTAAAACATGTTTGCATGGAATTTCACTCACCAAAAACCTGTTTGAGTTTCCTTTGAATGCAATGAACAATACCCCGGTACCAGAGAAAACCCTTTGGAACCCAGGGTAAATTTATAAGAGCAGCTTATAAATACAAAAAAGTACATCAACACATACTTATATTATTTTATACTTATATTTTAGGTATTTACTTGTGTGTCTAGGTTACTACTTGCAGTACATGTACCCACTGAAGTGTTAAACTGATAAATGTGTACTTCACATCAAGTTGAAAAATAAAATAATATTTATAATATTGAGCTAAAATTGTATTACCTGCTGATGTGTTAAACTGATACTGAAGCACTGTTCTGTTACTAGAGAGGATGCTTCTTCTCCGTCTCCTCCTAGCACCACCTCCCACAACTGATGAAGTTGCCAGAACACTTGTGCCAGGGACGGCAGCTGTCACAGCTGATGTGTTCACACTGACGGTAGCTGTCTGGTTTGCGAACTGTGTTGACGCTGTTGCAACTGGGGGCTTTGGTGGTACCACCAGTTCTGTCAAGTTGGTGGACTGTGCTCTACATATCACTTGTACAGGGACACCAAGTGCCACAATCTCATATGGAACCTTCAATCATTCCAAAGATATTGGTAAACTGTTTTGCAGCAAATTAAATAATTTGTTATATAATTTAAAGTTTTAAAATGTTTCCTTCATTCATTTAAGTGTTAACTTCATTTTTTTTTTGCTAACTTCATTAGTTTAAGGACGTTCGCGCGAAAATCTTCTAACATTGATTTTTTTATAAAACTTTTGCTGCAGTTAGGCAATGAGTTACTCGTATCAGAAATGCAAAAACAAAATAGGGGGTCACCGACTTCGTTTCGGTGATAAGATATCTGAAAGGTGACCCTAATTTCGAAAAATCGGCCTTCCCAACTCGATATGGCCCCAATGTCTGTTAGTCCAAAAATATTGTTAATGAATCTCTAAAATGTAGTTTTCTGTGCCAAATTTTGTATGAGTGGGTCTATTAAGCAAATTCGTTCAACTGGTAACATTCTTTAGAGGAAATCTAATCTGTAAACGACAGCATTTGCAAACTCTGACAGCCGCAAGTTGTGAGGATTCGATGTCGCGCAGGTAGAAAAGTGGAAAAAATTTAAACTTCCTACATTGATTTTTTGTTCATTTTTTTACAATCTGTCAAGAATTGGCAAAGAAAATTATCTATCAAAAAAAAAATGGGGGTCACCGACCATCCAAGCGAGTTAAATCTAAGCAAAGTTAACAAAACGGCTACCAGCCCTTCATGTGCTTAGATTTCTTCTCTTGCGCGTGCTCGTGCATGACGTAGCATAGCGTTGCGACATGAATTGCGTGCGCAGTAAGGATGCGCATAAACAATTAGCGCGAACGTCCTTAAGTGAACATTAAGTTTACTAAATCTTGTAGAAGGACCATTCAGATTCTGACAAATAAATACATGTTATCGAGCAGTACTTTTTTTAAAAAATTGAGGAAACTTGAAATTTTCTTATTTTCAAATATGAAATATTTTTTCAAATTGAATGCAAAAATACATGTCATTTGTCTTAAGATTTTTTAGCTAAAAGGTTTTTAGCTAAAAGCGAATTCGGAAACAGTGACTGTATGCTGGGATGGAAACGTGGTCATTTCCAGAATTTAATAGGCATTTTGTTAAAGCTGGTTTTCACTAGCAATGGAGTCAAAGTTGGAGTCATAATCGAGGTGTACATGTAAGGGTGCTTACAACCTTGTGAAAATAAAAAATGGAGTCGTAGACAGAGTTGTAAGCTCAATGGAATCAGATTCTTCTGATTGCGCTTACGACTCCATCGCTTACAATCTAGTGAAAATTAGATTGTCTTAGTCGCAAGCAGAAGCAAATAAACCAATCCCTAATTATGACTCTGACAATCTTGTTTTCGTTAGATCTTAAGCGACAGAATCATAAGCAAAATAATATTGAAAACTTTGCTTATAACTATGTTTTTTGATTTTCACTAGTTACAGGTTGTATGCCCCAATTATGACTTATACTCTGCATGATCAGACTCCGTTGCTAGTGAAAACCAACCTTAAGGTAGAAAACAATCAAGATTGACCCAACCTCTGGCTTATATATATACATAAGCCGGCCATTTTTTTGTTTTTTAATAATGATTGTATCAACGACTTGCTTTAGTGCATGAGCAAACCATGTGCTACATGTAGGTAACAATAACAACAATAGAGCGTTTTCACTCACGTGACCTTCAGTCCCGTGGGACTCAAATGTCAAAAGCCATGGCAGCCATGTTGGTGTTCCTAACAAAAGAAGTTAATTAAAATTCTTTTGTACGGGAACACCAATATGGCGGCTATGACGTCAAGTGAAAACGCTCTATCAACTGTTTCAACATTTAAAATGATGAAGGATTGTTTAGGACTAGCTGAAATGTCTTGAAATTAAGAAACAAAACAAGTCTCAGCATCAAAACTATTTGTAACTATGTCAACTCCTGACTGCAACTTTGCTATTTTAAAGGCAGTTATTAGTCTTGACTAGTATTTTATTTAATACCTGGGCTGTAGTGAGATCAGGGCCAACAGAAGTTTCTGTAAATTTTAACTTTAACACTGCAGGTCCACCTAGACATACAGAACAATAAACAAACAATTAAGGTAACAAGCCTCCAAAAAAGGCCGCCAGGGTAATTCTGTCCTGCCAAAATATCTGGAGCCAACCTCTGACCTTTTAGTCAGTAGATGAATTTCTAAAGTTTGAGTAAACAGTTTCTTTTCTTCTGCTTCTGCTTGTTCTTGTGTTATCTCATGCCAGTTCCCACAGGATTAATTTTTCTTTCCTGTACACTTCAGGGCCGTAGCCAGTATGAGGCAAACCGAGGCACTTGCCTCAGTCATGATCCCAGTGTTGTGTTTAAACGTAGTCATCATAAAGACCCTAAATAGCTAGGAGGGAAATTTAACAATGGATATTGCCTCAGTCCTTATTTTTTTCTGGCTACGGCCCAGCACTTACAAGTGCTTTTGCTGGTACATGTACACATGTACTTGTGCTTATTCAACAAGCAGGAACCAGTCTCTTACTGTTTTTACTACTGGGCCCAGTTGTTCAAAAGGTGGATAGCTCTATCCATCGGATAAATCACTATCCAGCGGATAACAGAAAGGATTTTGTTCATACGTATCCACTGGATAGTGATTTATCCGGTGGATAGCGCTATCCACCTTTTGAACAACCGGGGCCTGGCAGAGAAATGTCTGAAATGTGATTGGCTGCACTGAGCTGTATTTCAAAATATCACTCACCGAAGCAGCTCTTGATATTTTGGAACAATTTTGAAATAATTTTTTTTTATTGCTTGAGGTATTTATCCCAAATACCCCAAGAAACCATTGTATTACCTATAAAATGGCACTCTTAATGTTGTGTTCACGTACATATAAGAGGTTAAGGCTTTCAATACTATATCTTTACTAACTAACCAGGTTCAGGTTCAACTGAAGAACAAATGACATCAACCACAAATTGTTTTATCCTTTCACTGTGTGTCAAATAAATAAATAAATAAATAAATAAAAAACAAGCAACAACACAACCTGAAGACATTTATAGGGTTTTGTTTGCTGGGTTAGGGATAGGTTAGAAAAGGATTGTGGTTAAAGATGACACTGCATTAATTGTCTCATACTGCTTCCATGCACACCTCTTTTCTACATGTATTTTTTAATAAGTAACTAAGCAGTTCGGACATCATTGAACTCACTCCGAAGAAGAGTATGAATGGGACAACCTTTACTTGTGGGGGGGGGGGGGGGGGGGGGGGGTAAGGGAATGTACATGTAATTGTAGGCTCACAGTCAGGCATAAATGGGGAGGGGGGAGGGGGAAGGGGGCGCGAGAAAGCAGAGGGGAGAAGGGAAGAACGCCTACTATAAGAACCGAGCTGCATTATGCCCACCGATTTCCTGGTAATCCAATAATGTCAACATCAATACGTTCACCAATCGGAAACTGGCTCACGCTTTTGTGCATGACTGACTTCATGCGGGACTTAACTGTGTTTACCACCCAGTGCTAATTAGCCAATCAGAATTAATTTTTGCGGCCGCCAGCATCCACAGAAATAAACAAAAGGGGGTCTTTATTGCAGGCATCCTTTCCCTCTCTCCCCAGTTCCCCTTTCCCAGATGCCAATTGGTGCAAGCTGTCCCAGCCAAGTGTGGCGAAGTTAATAAAAAATAATGAAAATAAACAATAGCCAGCACCTGAACTGCACTTGAACAGTTGACTTGAGTAGATACTTGTGAAGCAAAACAACATCGGCACAAATGTGAAGAGTTGGTGCTTTAGTTACTCGTAAAGAACTGAAACACCAGACAAGTACAAAGTGAACGTTAAGATTCAAGTTGTACACTGTAATAACTATATGCTGGTATACACGTACAACACTGTCACGGATGGACCAGTTGATCTGTACACCATAAAAAATGACATGTACCAATGCCTCAAAGAATGGTGCTTATTATAATAGGCCATTTTCGAGTTGCCTTTAGCCTCTCTATCAAAGCGAGGCTAGGTGGGAAACCTTTCATATGAAAATGAGTTTTTATTCACATGCAAATAGAACTTATTTGCATGTGAATGAAAACGCATTTTCATATGAAAGATTTCGCACCTAGCCTCGCTTTGATAGAGAGGCTAAAGGCAACTCGAAAATGGCCTATTAGAGAGATGGATTTTTTTAAAGTTATGCTCCAAATAAGAACTACTAACAGTAAACTTCATTGTTCTGTGGCATTGGCTCTTTCCCACATAGAATATTTTTGATTTCAAGAATAGGGGAGGAGCTGATGGTTCATAACTATACAGTGTATTTCAGTATAAAAAAAGAGAAAATCCATTTGTGACAAATAAATTTTAGGACATGTTCGTGCTTAACCAATTAAAATAACAGAAGACAATGGCTAATAATTTTGCTTCTTTGATGAAGTTCCCCAAATTCAATTTCTTTTAAAAACTGCATGTTGTGCAATTGGGTCTCAAATTACTAGAAACCTTTAAAATATCTGACAAAATGCACCTTGAACCTTAACTTTTTAGTGGTCTTTGAGTCTAGGCCAATGAGAACACTAGTTGTAACAATGAAAAAAGTTGACAATCCGTCATGCATTGCCGTTAGCACTTTCCTTCTAGTGTGGATCATTACTTAATCATCAATTTTATGCCCAATTAACCAACGGTTAAACATGTTTAAATGTTGCTTAGTTTAACTACGTGTTAGCCTCTATCTTGAACGTTTTGAAATGTATATGACTCAAACTACCTGGAATGGTAATAAAGTCAATAAAGACTCTTTTAGTAAAGATTTCACTCCAAATATTACAGAAGGTTAGGAGGTATGTTTCTAAACATGTGTTAAACTAAACAACATTTAAACATGTTTAAGCGTTGGTGTGAATGGAGTATCAGAGAAAACACAAATTAATTTTTTTCCAAAATTCTTGTAGACCACTAAAAGGAACAAGAAATGGTGTGTATCACCAATAATTTCATAATGATACTTCTGGACATTGCATGAGCATTTGTTTCTTGCCTAGATTTAAACTTACATGTACTGTTTTTACATCTGCCCAAGAAAAAAATAAAGATTCATCTTTTTAACATTTGCCATATTCAAGAAGATAGGCACAAAGAAGAGTTACAGTTAACAGAAGTCTTGTTTCCTGTAAGAATCTAGGATTCATGAAATTTGTACATGTTATGTATGAGGTGTGGTCATCCAGAAGGCTTCTAAAATAATTTTAGTAAAGTGACTTTTGATGTAACGTCAAATTTTCCCAGTGTTTCACAAGGGAATATGCAGCAATTTGGAATGAGAATCTACATGTACCAGTTTATCAGAAGTCACTTAGGACTTTTTTCTTTTTTTTCAACATTTATTGTTATATGATCGAAAACCAGTAATACATTTACTGTGGATTGCTACTAATAAAAACAAGAAAATGAGAGAAAAAATTGCCATATTCTCTAATATTGATTTACTGGCTGAGAACTACACAGGGAGGAGGAAATGCGTAGTCGATTGGAAAAAATCAAAATAATGTCTTCATACATACAAGTATATCATGCAAGTGCTGTACAGTCAATCCTTTACTCAGTAACTCATTCCATACTCCACTTAAAATAGTAAATACATGTACATAATGCAAAATTACCCATTATTTCCTTTGGATCCAGATAACGTAAACTGTGTATTGTTTCCTTGACTCTGAGCTGAACACTGGATTGTAACAGGCCTACCAGATGATATTATCCTGTCAAAACATCAATATTTATCACATTCAAAGAGGGTAACTAAGACCATATCATAAGGAACCTGCTGACAGGTTAAATGTACTTCTGTATCTCTCGTGTCCAGTAACCAAGGGTACAACAGTGCTGTGACAGTAATAACAACTGGTATGGTGTCTGACTTGCAAGCAGATTGTATTTTTCATATGGCAGACTTTTTTAGTAAGACATCATCTGAGTAAACTCTAATTCATAGCAGAGCACCTGCATACTCACAGAATGGGTAAATAGTTTTATGTGTATGTTGTGGTTTAAAACCAGTCTGATTTCTGTTTCATTGTTGTCTTCGATCATGGAAATAAATGTTAGTTTATAGAAAAGAAAATTATAAATTAAACTAGTTTGAAAATTTTGTTTCGTGTTTCGTCCAATCACAAATCTCTGTATGTATAAAATAAACAAATTACAGCATGTGCAGTGCTTTGTACGGTATTTATGCACTCATTGATTTGTATCAGAAATCTCACTCGCTGGCAAAGTCTCGTTCGTTCGATTTCTGATATGAACCAACTCATGCGTAAATACTGATGCTCGCACTGCCCATGAAGTAATCTACATGTATATACATGTATGTACAGCTGTATATAATCTACCTGAATGTAACATCCACTTGTGTTGTGCCAACAGGAGCTGAGGTATTTGTAAACTCTACAGTTGTTAGACTAGGACCATTTTCTAAAGAGTTGCAAACAACTGTGGCCTGAAAATACAGTAGTAAGTTTTCATATAAGATATTGCAAGGTTCAAGGAAAAACATATCCCTACCCACCCCATGGAACATCATAGAAAATTACATGGAATGGGGTATAAAAAGCCAAAACTTTTACTCGCTTGAACTTGACTCGCTTGTCCTTTCTGAATTCGAAGAATTTTTTGGTTGTACTTCATTTTCTTTCTTATTGTCATGCTGCTTCTTCTTGGGAGTATCGCATTCGCTTGAAACTTTCGCGAAAAAGGAGTCTATGTCCAGGGGTCTACTGTATGTCTATTCTTTTCATGCTTGATCAAGCGCCCTAATCAATCGTGGCGAGCGAGTGATGATCAAAATCCAAGATGGCGATGATCAAATTACAAGATGGCGGCCTGTCCATGAGTTACTGGGCCCCACTAGTGTTCAGTCTTCCCAGCAGTCTTTTGCTGGAGTTGGCCATTGAGTATTCGATCGTAAAATGCGACAAAACTTTCTTTCTTTCTTTTTCTTTCTCTTTGGCGATCAACTAAATTTTTTGTTTATTTATCTTTTCAAAACCTCTTCTAACACGACTAGCCCAGTGCCTAGTGGTCCTAAAATTTTACTAGCCCAAACCCAATTTTTACTAGCCCTGGGCAAGTGGGCTACCGCTAAGGTCGAGCACTGAATTAATAAGTTTAGTTAGTATTACTCTTGGTATCTGTAGAATTTTTTTTATTTTTACTTATTTACATGTAGAAAATGCACAATATAAGTATTTTCATTATTAATACGTATATTATCATAACAATCTTACTTCTACAGTGTTCACTGCCTCTGTTAGAATGACTGGTATATTTCCCTCCTCCCGATTCTCCGGCACTTTCAGTATACCTCCTTGGAATCCAGCTAAGTCAATATTTACAACCGCTAAAATTGAAAAGATACAAATAAGGGTACATGTAGTCTGTTTACTCAATAAAAACTTAAGAGTAGAAACTTGAGAGAAAGGGAATTTTAAATGCGAGGTGAGGTTAATAAATTTGTCGTGCCTCGTGAGCTAAGCCGCGCGAATTTGAGCGAAAAATATATTTATATATATATATATATACTTGATGGTGTCCTGCAGTTGCCTGGCAACAATGTGGTACTACTTCATGTAAGCCTATATAGGAGCATGGTAAACAAAGATGGCGGACGGTAAACGGTACGCGAACCATCGAAAGGACCTTTTAACAACGTTTTTGGTTGCAAAGAAGACGAAGTGGAATGGCGAAAAGCCTCATACGCAAATCGAGAGTTTCGACTCGCGGTGCACTCTCCCCCGAGCTTCGCGAGGTTCTGCGAGACACGTATTTCTAGTCTTAATATAAACAAACTCCTATTGATACATGTAGGCATAAACATACAAACAAAAGGTGGCAATGGCAACTGAACATTCCCTGAGGCGGTCTGGAGGAATATTACCCTGAATAATATACATCCATATCAACGTATCATGCGCGCACTGGTTGCCTGGTTGGTTGCTATACAGCAGTAAACAACAGATCTAGAACATGTAGATATACGAGCTTAAACCTTTTTAATTTACTCTTCTCGTGAAGCAGTTTCATCCTATCTAGCCTTTCCATCTACCTATATTAAATCTCTTCTTCGATAGCGTTACGCACAGTAGGAGAAGTGAACGCAAAAAAGCATGAATATATAAACTTATTATAACTGTTGCAGATCAGAATATTTGCTGAAATCAAGGAAGCTTTAACCGAGAAAGGAAGAAATCACGATACCTCTTACCTCCACTAGTCTTGCATATAAAATATCTTGAAATCAGTGCAAACGCAAGAAAACACGCACAAATTTTCATTGTTTTAAAAAGCTTTTCATCTCACAAGGCAAAACAAATACAAATATCGATATTCCGCATCCTCGCCAAATCTGCCGCCATCTTGAAAACACATACGTCCATATTTTAACCGCTGGCTACTTTGTGCGCGGTCTGCTAAAATGCGCCATCGCGCGCGCGAGACACGTGAGTTGGATGTTGTCGCGTGTAACCAACGAACTAATAACGGTTATTTCGAGCCTGAAGTGGATTGAAATAAAACGAACAAGTTGTAATATGGCTTCCCCTGAGGAAAGAGCCCCTCGCCTCCCTGATGCTAGCTCTACAGAAACAGGTAACAATAATTTAGCACGCATTGTTATAAGAGATGATAACGGCCGTAACGAAAAGCGGGTTTTTGTGGACGGGCATAAAACAACAATTAGGAAAAGACGTAAAGTTGGTGAGATAGCGGACTAACAATAACAACTACAAGTAAAACACTATTTGTAAAAGCGACGAAAACAAACACAACACTGGAATCCGGAATTAACGGATTATGATATCAACTTTTTTTTAGGCTTTCGTTTCTCTTAGGGGTGCCGCGCTAAATAAGAAAAATAAATTATAAACTGTCTTTATAACAGCTCGTACTAATAATGGTGAAGGGAAGATTTATTTTGAGAGAAAAATATAATTATTTTTGAGTTTCTGAACGCAGTCATCCTTAGCTCTTGAGGCAACAAACTGCACAGCGTCTTAAATCTGAATGCGAAATTAAAAAAATCAAAAATAATGTCAGTGCGAATTCTTTAAGAAATCTGGCATTTATTTGGCAATGTTACCTATCAGTCATCATGCACAAAGTCCACATAACATAACAGTCTCAATACCATATACCCAGTTCAAAAATCTGTTAATTAGCAACAACTGTTTCTTTTTCTTTTTAAATATAAGAAATGAGCCAAATAGAGCTAGACCAGAGGACACAAGAGGGCTTAAAGCAATTCAAACAGGCAAGTATAACGGTTACTCTACTACCCTATTTCCCGACGAGTTATTAAAAATTGGAAGAAGCGGACAGCCACACGAAAAAATTGCAACAACCTTGGCGGCGTTTACACTTAGTGTCCAAACACCGCTGTGCCCGGCGGGCACGAGCACATGATGTCTTACATGAAAATGGCTTTTCATAAAGACCTAGGGCGCTTACCATTTGTCAGAACTGGCCGGCCAGACCGGTCCGTTTATAACTAGAATGCATCTTTTTGAAGAGGTGTTCCTACAAGTCCATCAAAAGGGTACATACTATTTCCAAATTTACCAGTCTGGCCGACCAGTTCTGACAAATAATGGAATAATATTTACGAATTGAGCGGTCCGGCCGGCCAGTTCTGACAAATGCATGGTAAGCGCCCCTAGTCTCAACTGAACACACCGCTCAGATACTGGGTACAAGATTAAAATATTGTGCACGGGCACTGAATCGAGCATGGGCACCAGACGGTAGTTTAACCAGCGAATTTTGTATTTCCTGGGCAAGATGTTGGCATCGAATTTGAAAAGACCGTTAAGGCTGATTTAGACGGCACAACTTTTGCCTACAACTATCGCATGCAACCTGCTCACGTCATACAAACAACAAGTATCGCGTCGTCTAGATCAGCCTACAACTCGCTCACAACTGTTGCATGCAACACGAAAAAAGTTGTAGGATTTTGAAACATGCTTTAAAACCCTGCGACAATCGTAGCCACATACAATGTTATATGATGCGAGTTGTATACAATTTTCGCCTGACGCAAGCAGCATGCGCTACAAAAAATCGCATGCGACAAAGTTGTACCGTGTAAATCGGCCTTTAGGCAGAGAAAGAAGAAGTTTTTTGTCTAGGTCAGTTGTGTTCAATCAGATCGACTGTTAAAATATTTGCTTCTATTCTTATATTAACCAGCTCGAACAGCTGTTCGAGAACTGTCAAAGCCTTTTGAGTGAGATGAGAGATGTAACAGTTCAAGTGGCTGGTAATTTTGGTACTGACACAGCAACAGCAGTAAACATTGAACCTCAACAGCAATTGGAACATCAACTTGAATCTTTCGGTGAGTTTATTTTTGTTTTATATTTTGACTTTCTATTTCTTTATCCGTGTGATAATTAACAACTATTCACTGAAGTGGAGGTGGGTAGTGGTGGATACTGATTTACCGAGCCGCGAAGCGGCGAGGTAAATATCCACCACTACGCACCTACACTGAGGTGAATAGTTGTTTTAGTATATACTGAAACAGTGAGATAATATAACGAAAATGATACTTTATAACTCATTTATTCCTGTCAACGATTACAATTTTCGCGCGCAAATTGCTGGGAGGTGAATAGCACTTGCTATTCCGAGTTTCAGTAGCCAATCAGAACGCGCCAACAATGCTATCCACTGTTTCATTATATACATTGTACTAATGTATGATAATGTAAATTTTCGGATTTTGCGAATAAAATTTTAAAAACTAGTATAAAGCGAAACAAGCACGCGTTTTAGGTTAACTTCAGCCCATCACATCTCATTCACGAGCACGATAACTTAAGTTTTTATTGCATTTTTTTTTACTGAATGCTTGATAGTGAACAATCAGGGAAAGCTTCAAAAAGAAAAATCGTTCGTCAACTTTTATTTATGAGGCCGGAATCATCATAAGTTACATCAGAAACCCATAAGTGGGTTGAAACGTGCAACTGTCTCTTGTACGCTTCAAAACAAGCTTCCGATTTTTCAATTTGCTAAGAAGTTGTTACAGCCATATTTGGAAAATCAAGATAAAAATATTAACCAATCAATTCACTAGAACAACTTGCTTCCAAACTCTAGGGACCGAGGGGTTTCCAAATATGGTACTAAGCAAGCAAAAAATGAATATTCGGAAGCTGTGAATACACGTTACACGTTTCAACCCACTTATGGGTTTCTGGTTACATACTTATAATTTTTTCACTTTTCAGAGACTCGACTGCAACATGAGAGAGAAAGAGGTGCAAGAAAAATACAGGCTGTGCGCTCGACTTGCCAGAATCTTGTACTTAACATGGCGAAGACGGTGAAAGAATACTTCAAAAAGACAATGGAGGACACACGCCGAGAGCACAAAAAGGAACTAGAACGAGCGCGCAAAGAGGGAATCCAGGAAGGAATGCGACGCCAAAGAAATCTTCTACAAAGGAATATGGTACGATAACCACTGCTTGACTTACAAGATACGCTGAAGATAACCCTTAATTCAGGTTACTTCCATGTGCGCGTAATCAAGATAAAAAATGTAACCAAAAGCTTATCACTTATCAATTCCAAATTCTACTATATTTAAAACAGAAGCTTATCTGTTATAAGCTTCTGATAAAACTCGAATGAAAAGCTTTAATATTTCTCATGTTTTTTTTCCTAGTAAATTTCACTGTACTGACATGATTTCAGGATTTCATTTAATTTGCAGAATAAAAAGATTGCAGCTAAGCGCTATAATTAAACACAATTGTTTTATTTAGAGCAGTTTTCAATCAAAACTAAAGTTATCACTCTGTCCAATCACAACAGAGGTAGTCTTTCCAAAGAAGAAATCAGAACACGAAGCAAATACATGTAGCCGGCACCAAGCGCGGGAAAACGCTTGTGAATAAAGACATGATTGGTTTTGGCTTTACTTCTGATTGGTTGAGAAAGGTCGCAAGATTTTTTAGCCAATCGCAAAAAGTAAAAGTTTAATTTCTCATCTTCTCTTAGGTGTGCACCAATTGCAGCTTGACTGCCTCGCGTCTTTTCATGTGCAGTGGGTGTTGGTCAGCTTGTTACTGTGGAGAGGAATGCCAAGGAAAACACTGGCCGACACATATGGAAACTTGTCGCGGACTCAACCCCAGGACTACTGAAGTACAGAGAGTGTGAAAGGAGTCTTAACGGAATTGACTTTGTAAATGATGTGGCAAATAAAATTCAAATAAAATTGTATCGTTTGAAATTATTCTAATTAGCAATAGCAATCGGTTAGACTTTCTCAAAGTCCGTTTTTCATTTTCTCGTTTTGGGTGGTCGGGCGGCTTCGTCGCGCTCTCGGGGGCTTCGCAGTCAACTTGTGGCAAGTCTAGTAATCGGTGTGCATGTACTACAGTACTACCATCAACGTCGCTATTGTTGGTGTCTTTTACTCGAGACGTGAATCAAGGTAAAGTCGCACACGAGCCATAGGTGGCCGACATGGCCGGGGTTTACTACCTGGTTTCTGTGGCATGAAGCAACTAGGAATATTGCTACTCCCCCCCCCCCCCCCCCCCCCCCACCCCTGGATGGGATGCTAGTCCATCGCAGGGTTACCCCCAGCATTTTGTCGCCGGTACCCATTTATTCACTTGGGTAGAGAAAGACAATGTGGAGTTAAGTTTCTCAGTGTCTAAGGAAAACAACACGACAATAGAGACCAGGCCTCGATCAACCTCCGCAGACGTGAGTTTAACACGTCCTAGTGATTGTAGTTTTATAACAATTGCTGTTAAATGGAAACCAAAATATCAAGGTCTACACGAGCATTCACAACAACAAACGGTAATAACAGAATGAGACAATGATAAGGTGGGCAACTGATGTAACCGCTACTAAACGCCGTAAATAACCCTGAGAAACCAAAAAAATATACAAGATTATTTGCGGTTATGGTAGAAATTAAAACTGTTTTCTCAGATGATTAGCATGATCAGCAACAACCGTTGCACAAGTATTTCAACCGTTTCCTTTTTCTGAAGGGAATGGTTACGTCAACGAGTGTCAGTGCGCGCGCGTACGCTTAGTTCTAAAATAATGGAACTTTGCGCCATTATTGATGTCACAATTTCCATGGCAACAAAGTTGAAATTTCAATTCGTACAAAGACCCAGTTTATCCTGAATACAGCTGCGTTTCAGGTAAGGAATTTTGATTTTTACATTTTCCCGTAAAGGTCAAACTTCGCGCCGGATAATTTAGTTCTAATCTTGACTCCGTGGTCAAAATCCTAAAGTGTGACCATTCAAATCAGAGCTAACGACCAGTTTTTTATCTTGTAGTGTTGTTTAATAGTTTCGATAGTTTGCAAAGAGAGCTTGGTGATTTTTTTGCGTTTTTTTTTTACTTTAGTATAATTACCAGTGAAATGGTTAAACGTTCAATCACCTCAATTAACAGAAACAACAAGTTTAAAGAAAGTTAACAATTTTTAGAGAAAATTAAACTTATTTTTTGCTAAATGTGAAAAGACTGAAAAGAGCGTACGTTAAAATCAACGAAATCGTTTTTCTTGTAAGATACCCGGATTTGCATTGCTGACTGAGCTCAAGATTTGAAATGGCATCCACCAGCATGGATACTTCGAGCAATAAAGAACCAACCAATCAGTTAAAACAAGATAACCCCTATGCCATTGAACAGGTGAGAAGACTCGCTTTAGTAAAATAATTTTAGTTTTCGAGAAGTGTTAAAATGAGTTAATATACGGATTGATCAAATTTAAACATATGGTTGTGCTGAGTGTCGAACTTAAGTTTAATATTTTTTTTTTGTATTACAACGCGTTATTTGTGAATGGTTACAAAAAACTCGCGCCACTTTCTCCACAAATTAGAGAAATTTCCAGTTGAGTGTCGTAAAACCAAAACCAAGGTAACCACTCTGGCCAATCACAACAGCGGTAGTCCTTGCAATGAGCCAATCAGAACTCGGAAAGAGTTCCAAGCGCGGGAAAACGCGTGTGAGCCATGATATTGGTTTTGGTTATACTTCTGATTAGTAGATAAAGTGGCGCGAGAATTTTTAGCGAATCAAAAAGCGTAGCAATGCAAAACCAAATTGAGTGTCGACACTCAATAGGCCATTTCCGAGTTGCCTTTAGCCTCTCTATCAAAGCGAGGCTAGGTGCGAAACCTTTCATATGAAAATAAGTTTTCATTCACATGCAAATAAATTTTTGTTTGCATGTGAATGAAAACTCATTTTCATATGAAAGGTTTCGCACCTAGCCTCGCTTTGATAGAGAGGCTAAAGGCAACTCGGAAATGGACTATAGAGCGTTTTCACTCACGTGACCTTCAGTCCCGTGGGACTCAAATGACAAAGGCCATGGCAGCCATGTTGGTGTTCCTAACAAAAGAAGTTAATTAAAATTCTTTTGTACGGGAACACCAATATGGCGGCTATGACGTCAAGTAAAAACGCTCTATTGAAAACCGCACAAGAAGTAAAGCCAAAACGAATAGTGACTTGCTCGCGCGCAGTTTCTCGCGCTTGGCGCCAGCTACAAAATTTTTTTCGAGCTGTGACTGGTTTATTAGATACCAAAACTAATTCAAAACTATTGAAACAAAGCGATAAGGACAAAAAAGGGAAAAAAAGCAGACATTTTTTGTCACGTCATTTGAAGAAGATTTTTTTGTCATTTATGAGTGTTCCTTTTTCCAAAACAGAAATATTCCCCAGACGAAATTGATGCGGCTTATGCCCTTCTTGCACTAAGCAACTCAGCCCCAGCCTCTCCGCCAGGTTACAAGGCCGTGGTTAATGAGCCTGGGGCACAGGATCAGCCAGGAAATATCGCAAATGATGATAAGCAACCTAATGCATCAGAGGTTACAACCCAGGCCTCCTTGCAAACCCCGGCCATTCAAGTGTCACCTCTGGAGGAACTCAATAGCTTTGTAGCCGCGGCTCTTCCCGGTGGAGATAAAAGATATGCTTACAACAACTATGCCGCCTCGCAGCTTGTGAGTTTATATATTATCCGACTAAAACTAACGTGTTTTCTAACAAACACATAGCTATAGAGTGCGCAAAAGGTTTCCGCAACTCCAAGAAATACCCAAATTTTGCTTGTGTTATTTTTTTGTAATTTAAAGTACGTGTAGTGTAGTTCTAACTTTTGAGTCTGTCAATAAAATCCTTTGATGTAACTATTCAAATGAAAACATTTTGGTAGTACTTTTGCGTGGTGCCATTTGTTTTTAGGTTAATGTATCTTTAGTTATTACTTATTTCTTCGTTTATCTTTTGCAGCGCGACTTCACTGTGTGGAAATGTGAAAACCACGGTTGTTGGGCCTGCCAACAATGTTTTCATGCTGTTAACCCATAAATTAGTTTAATTTATAGATTTTCAGTTTAACTGTAATCCATATATAAGAATTGAGTTTTATTGTCTAAAATAGAGTCAAGTTAAACGTGGAGTATAGTCAATCTCAAAGTGAAACAGTGTGAATATGTAATGTTTATCCAATGGCTTACGAATAAAATCATGAGGATGTTTAGCAAAGTTCTTGGAATCTCCTTTTGCAAGCAACATGGTAGTTACCTTTCACTTGCCGGAAGGACGGACAGGGGCGTAGATAGGGGGTTCTGGTGGTGCCCGTGACCTCCCCCCCCCCCCCCCCCCCCCCCCTTTGTGAGATAATTTTAGTAAATCACAGCTTGGATGTCGACATGACAATCTGGTAAGTACCCTGGGTGTGACACAGTGTGACCTCCCCTTTGAAAAATCCTAGCCACGCCCCTGACTGAAAGAAGGTTTTCTAGCTACTGAATTCAAGCAGAAACTGATGAAAATTGTTATAGAAGCACTAAAACGCGGCTTGAGGAAAATCATGCGAGTCTTCTAAAACTGCTCACAATTCTAGTTTGCGTCGAAAGAAAGTCGAGAATGTTAACGTTTCGGACTCTCGGACTGGAGAAGGTAACGTATCCCAATTTCAGATAAAAATGTTCAAAATCTATATCGAATGACAGACAAAAGCGGCTAAAATAAGATAAAATAAGATAAGGGGGGAAGGGGAGGGGAGGGGAGGGGAGGGGGCAAAATAGTTTTATATGAAAAAAAAGCATCACGGTAAAGTTCACTGCTCAGTATTTTAATATTTTTAGTTGAATAGTCGCACATGAGAAATTAAAAGGAACTTTATGAGTAGTTGGTTGGGGATGGCTCAAATACCGGTTTTTCAAACCCCTAAATAAGCGGTATTTGAGACCCTCCCCAACCAACTACTCTGCATACCCCTCCATCAAACCCCCGCGAGAGGGGGCCAAATGTGTTTTTCCCGAGCCCGCCCGCAACGGCAAGCGAGGCATAACCAATTGAAGAAATCCCTACCCTTGGTATATACGCAATGGCACAACCCCGGCAACGAAGACGACGTGATGCCAATCAACTCGAGCTGATTGCCTGGCTGGACGAACAGGAACGAAATGTCGAGCGGATCGAGCCTGCCGACGACAATAATGCTGAGGTCGAGCCTCAAAACAATCCGCAGGAGCTAGATTTTGAACAACTTGTTCAAATCTATGATCGGGTTGACCGATGGGTTGAACACGGCAGACGAATAATCCGGTTACGCTTTGTAAACAATCTCGAAAACTCTCTTGTCGCCAGAATTTTCAACAAAATCAAGCAAAATGTTCACACACGACACGCAATCAATTTACGCTTCACATTCGAGTTACGAAACACTGAAACCGAGGAGTTGAGAATGTTTTATCAAAACAACCACACCAGTCGTTGGCTATCCACTCTTTCCGAGACAAGACAGTGGCTGCAAGCCCATGAAGACCTTCGTCTTCAAAACGCAAGACTCAACCGGCCTGACACCAAATGGGTTTACGAACGCACTGCCCTGCTTGATGTCAAAGTCATACTGGATCGACAACCCTTGCAAATAGGTCTCGGGCGTCTTCCTGATTGGATTCGCAACAAAAGAGAAGTCATTGCCCTTGACAATTTCAACGACAATCTTTGTCTCTTTCGTTGCTTGGCTGTCCATCGAGGAGCTCGTATAGATCGTTCTACTCGCAGAACCAGGGAACTCGCGGAAAGCTTCTTCGCAGTTTATCCGGGGCTTCGAGGCCAGCTAAATTTGCGGCACTTCTCTAAAATCGAAAGGCATTTCAAGCAAGGAATTGCCGCATATCTTGTTCTCCCCAATGGTGACTTCATTTTATATCACACTCCTGCGAATTACGACAAGGTTGGCGCTTCAACCATGACTATCGGTATTCATGAGGGCCACTCCTTCTTGATCACCAATATCAATAAAGTCACAAACAATTACACTTGTGGCGAGTGTGGTGGGAGGTTCACACAAGCTTGTCATTTAACTCGCCACTCCAAGACGTGTACTCGAGGCCAAACCAAAATCGACTGCCCCGGGAAACGTGTCCTCCCCCCGGAGTCATCTTTTGAGAAAGCCTTTTACCCAGAAGGCGGTTTCGGTGTCAAGGCAGTGTGCTGGCTGGAATGGAAGGCGAAGCAGCGTGACATTCACATCCACCATCACAGATGCGGCCATGGCGGTGAGAGCTATATTTGTGGGGCTCCAGTCGACGGCTATCACCCAGAAAGCAAGACAGTTTTCCAGTTCCACGGTTGTTTCTGGCACGGTTGCGAGGAATGTTACCCCGAGGGAACGAGGGACGAAGGTGTCTATACTGACCGAAGGGGCAATACAATCACAAGGATGGTTGCTTACCAAAAGACTCTGCAACGAACTCAGTTGCTTCGAGACGCTGGGTACAACGTGGTGGAAAGGTGGGAACACGAACAGCCTTCCCCCTGGTGGAATGACCGTTGCCCCCAGAAAAGAAACAAAACATATCCCCACGCGATCGTCTACGACTTCGAAGCGTACCAGGACAAGACCAAGGCAGTTCGCCCGACACGCGATCTCTCTTATGAAAGCGAGCATGTGCCCATCTCAGTCTCCATTGCCGACACGTTGAACCCTGAGCCTGAGTACATTTGCTCCAAAGATCCTGACGAGCTTATCGAGCTGTTTTATGCCTCCCTGGAGCGGCGAAGCGCAGCCATCCGAGAGGATGTGGCTGGCCAATATATGCCCTCAGACCTTGAGAATCTTCCTGAAAAGCAACTCAAGCTCATCGACAAATGGTGCAACCAAGTGCCTGTGGTCGGCTTCAACTCAGGCCATTACGATCTCAAGCTTATCCGCAAGTACTTTGTTTCTCATTTCGCTCAAGAGAACGGGGTCTTCGCCGCGGAGAAAGAGGGTCGCATCATGTTCATCAACACTCCCAGCTACAAGTTCTTGGACATCATGAATTATTTGGCCCCAGGCATCACGTACGACAAGTGGGTCAAGACGTATGGAGCGACACAGACCAAGTTCTGGCTCCCATACGAGTGGTTTGACAGCGCTGACAAGCTGGATTACCCTGGTCTTCCCCCATACGAGTGCTGGTACTCACAGCTCAAAAACGCCTTCGTTCTTTCTCCAAAGGAGCACGAAGAATGCAATCGCCTCTTCCACGAGGAAGGCATGAAGACATTCGGAGACTGGCTGGAGTATTACAACAATCTAGACGTGTCTCCCTTCCTCGAAGCTCTCCAAACGATGAAGGGCTTTTACACGGGCCTCGGGGTTGACATCTTCAAAGACGCGGTCTCCTTGCCAGGAGTATCAATGCAATACGTCTTGCGAGGGTCATTGAGAGGGGGGCGCAATGCTCCAGAACTATACGCCCCCGGCCCAGAAGCTTACGCTATGCTGAAGGGGGCTGTGGTTGGTGGTCCAAGCCTGGTCTTCACCCGCAAACACGTGCGCGGCGAAACCCGCATCCGTTCTCACAAATACGACTTAGCCCGCATCACGAAACGTATTGTGGGGTTCGATGCTAACTCCCTTTACCCAAGCACGATGCTGCAGGAGATGCCCTGCGGTAAAGAGAAGGTTGTGCATTACAACGCCCCGGAGCAGGCGGCGAGAGTTCTTGAAATTAATCTGAATACAGGCAGATGGTTTGGGTTTGCGGAAGTGGACATCGAAGTCCCTCGAGAGTTGTGGGAGAAGTTCGAAGAGTTTCCACCGCTCTTCATCAACCAAGCAGTGCCTAACGAATGCGTTCCACAGCATATGCACGATTACCTCCAAGAAAGTGGCCGAACTCGCTTTCCCGACCAGAAAAAACTTCTGGGTGTACTGTCATCGAAAAAGATGTTGATCTACGCACCCCTCTTGAAATGGTATCTCAACAGCGGCCTCAAGATCACGACAGTCTACCGCACGATCGATTACAACCCTAAAAAGCTCTTCGACTGGTTCGTTCGCGAGGTCGCCGACAACCGAAGGAAAGGCGACGCTGACAAGGATAAGGCACTGCTTGCTGATGTGTTCAAGCTCCTTGGCAACAGTGCTTACGGCAAGTTCATCGAAGCCGTGGAGCGCCAGACAAGAACGTTGTACACAACTGACGAGGACGAGGTCGACAAGAATCTCCGCTCACCCTTGTTCGATGATCTAGAAGAGATCGGAGATGCTTACAAGATCGAGCTGCGCAAGCCAAAGGTCACAATCGACCGCCCTTTTCAAGTGGGCATTGTTGTGTACCAACTTGCCAAGCTCCGCATGCTGGAGTTCTATTACGACTTCCTAGATTACTTCATCGACAGGCGCGACTTCGAGCTCATCCAGATGGACACGGACAGCATGTACTTCGCTCTTGCGCACGACACTCTGGAAGAGGCCGTTCGCCCGGAACTTCGCGACCAGTTCGAGGCAGAGAAGAAGAATTGGTTGGCGTGGGACAAGTGGAGCGGCAGAGAGCCGGGCTTGTTCAAGCTTGAGAAGGAAGGCACACGGGCCATCGCCCTGTGCAGCAAGTGCTATTACGTAGAAAACGAGGCTAGCGGAGAGGCCAAGATGTCCTCCAAGGGCGTCAACAAGAAGCAGAACGAGCTTCGCTGGGAAAGGTACGAAAGAGCCTTGCAGGGGGACAGGGACATGGCCACCAACAGGGGCTTCCGAATGCACAACGGGGCCATGTTCACGTACGAGCAGCACAAGCTGGGCCTTTCCGCTTATTACGACAAGCGTTGGGTGCTGCCAGACGGCATCCACACAGAACCAATCGAGTTTCACAACCCAGCTGGGGGTAACTGAGTGCCCGGGGGCACAACCATCAACTCCTCACGAACAAACCCTCTCTTGGGCCCATCGTAGAGATAATACACGACAGGCTCATCTGGCTTGGTGACAACCTTCTTAATGTTGTGGACCTTCTAAGACCAGATCGGATCAGTCGCCCGCCTCCCACTCCCTTCTAGCTCACCGGGATAATAAAGATATCTTACACTCACCCGGGGAGGGAGCTTCTTCTCATAAACCCCCACAGGCTTAGCATATGGAGTCGCGGGCTTGGAAGATATTGCTTTCTCTTTGATTGCTTTCGCAGGCTTCTTGCCAGTGAGTCTTGTTACTTCATTGTTCAAGGCCGAGACAACATCTGGCAGTCTTTTAACCCATCCAGTAGACCGGCCAGAGGGCATATTCATTTCAACGGCATACTGATAACCAAACAACCTTTCAGCCAGGGTTCGGTTGAATCTCTCCACAATTGCTTGGTCTCTGTGGATATCAACCCGCCCGCGACGAACGGTCGTTTTGTTGTTTTCCATGGCCTTAGTCACAGCCCCCATAAACTCTTTCCCAGGGTCAACTTGCAAGAGTTGAGGCCATTTCAAAGGCCCACGTCTACATATCCGTGCAAACGCTTTAGCCACTTCTTCAGACTCTTTAGAAGTCAGGGGCTCTGCTGCTTTGTATCGGCTACCCACATCAACAAGGGTTAATGCGTATTTGTAAACCTTTCTCCCATGAGGAAGTTTGTCGTGAGGCAGGAAGAGAAGATCTGCTTGATGCACTGCATTTGGTGATGAGACATCAAACTTGGGCCGGGGGATATGGCGTGGCGCCGGGAGGTAAACTTGCCAAAGGGCTTGTTTGACCAGCCATTTCTTTGCGACATCATCAGAGACCTTGGCCGCTGCAGCTAGCTTTTTCACAGCGGCAAGACCTTTCCAATACCCTTTCGGACTGTAATAGATCTTAGAGAGTTTCACCTCCAAAGGGGGTATATATGTTTGTTTACAGAAAGCGATAAGCCGCATACCCACCCGCAAGCAGGGTGCCTCCAATGAACACAAGTTCACCATTCTGTTGTTGTGGGCTGGGTTTGTAGAAGTCCGAAAACTGAGGCTCTTTGTAGTCTTTGATTTGTTTATCTGGTTGCGTTTGGTGCATCTGGTTATACAAGACCAGGACTTGGTCGGTGGTTTGGAAGTTTTTGCTAGCTTGGTGTTTAATCCGATCGTTGGCTGCAATCCAGTCTAGGAGCTTGGTACGGTCCTTCTGGTATTTGGCGTAAGCCGCTTGGTATTGTTCAAGGGCTTTGTCGTGACGGATTTTCTCATCCATTGCTGCCTTTCCGTTATCACCAGACAGATATTTCGCGAGATAATTGCCGCCCGTGAAAGCTGCCGCATTAAGAATAGCACTGAGGCCCATTATTGCAATCGAAGCCATTGTGGCCGTGTGTATACATATGGTTTTACATGTTGTCTGGGAGGATTTTCTGGTCCTCGAGATATTTCTTTAGCGTGATGCTGCCAGCCATGACGGCTGTGAACTTGACGTAATTCATTAAGCTTGCACTGGGGTCGGCAGTGAAGTTTTCTTTGATGGTCTTTTTCCCAATCCAACCAATACCAGCGACAAGGCCAGTGATTGTTGCGGCGTCGAGGATAGACTTCACAAGCTTGTTGTCAGACATGATTTGTGTGCAGTATACATATGATTTTGTTTTTTATTCCATTTTTTTAATTCCTTGCCTTACCGGAATTCGAGATGTGGGTGTTGATGGTGGTGTGTTTGCTGGTGTTGCAGCGGGTGTGTTTGCTGGTGTTGCTGGTGTGTTAGATTTACGTCCAAGCCTTTGCATTATGGCTTCGCGTTGGTAATACACACCCGCAACAGAGACAGCCAACCCTCCAACCCCCAGAATATAAAAGATTGAGTTGTTGTTGCTGTCACTTGTTGTGTCACTTGTTGTACCACTTGTTGTGTCACTTGTTGTGCCGCTTGTTGAGGGTGCAGCCTTTTGTGCTTCGGCCTTTTTCTTTGCTTCACGGGCCAGACGGTTGCGTTCTGCTAGCCTTTTACCAGAAGCAACACGGCCGGGGTTCTTTTCTGTTGCAGGCTTTGTTTTCGGGGCCTCAGAAGTAACACGGGCAGGTGTTGGAGTTGGAGTTGGAGTTTGAGTTTCTTCAGGGATCGTCTCGAGTGGTGTGGCCATAGTGGGTATATATATGATTTTGAAAATGTGACAGGTTCCAGCCAGGTTCCTTCAAGGTTCCTGCGAGGTCCCCCCAGGTCCCAGCCCAACTTCATCAAAACCCTCAAGTGGATAGCCTTCACTGTCTCTGGTTGGATGTGTGGGTTGGGGCTCAGGCTCTCGTTCAAACTTGATGTGTTTTGTTGTGATGAGAGCAGCATTGGCAAGCGCCAGCAATCGTCCGCATCGCATGGAAAGAGCCCCAGCAAGATTTGACAGCTCCTGGTTGATGATGTAGTCGTTCTTGAGTTCTTGCTGCAACTCCTTGATATCATCAACCGGGATCACCATACCAACGCCTTTGGACACGAGCATGATGGCGGAATCAACTAGGGATTCGGTTGTCTTGTTGCCTATGTAGGCCTCGTACCTTTTGCAGTACTTCTCAACGTCCTTGTCTGACAACCGCTTGACATGATCGTGTGTGAGCTGCATGCCGATAGCTTCTTTGGCCTTGCCAGTTGAAACAAGGATTGCCAGCTTCTCACGTTTGGCAGGAATGCCATTGTCACCAACTACCCCTGTGGGAGGTGTGGTTTCAGGTGTGGCCTCCAGCATCTGCATTACTTCGTCAAAAACGGCCTGGTCTTCATCTGCCATCATCATGGGTATATATATGTGTTTTTTATTTTTCAATAATTCTCTTGATGTCGGGCAAAAGAGTTTCAAGCTCACGTATAATCCCCGCCATGGTGTCTGGCATAGAATTCAACCGCAATGGATATCTGTTGAGAAGCATGAGGCGCAGATCTTCCTCACCAGCGGCTTTGATAATTTTGTTTTGCGCATCAAGTGTGTGTTTGTGCAATTCATCCAGCTGTGAAAGCACAGTGAGCTTGTGTAGGCTGGTTGGCGCATTCATGGCATGTATATATATGTGTTTAAACCTTGTACTCAATTCCATACGGGTGCCTCAGAGAGAAAACCAGGTGGGAGAACTTGCGGGATTTGAGCCTTGCAATAAGCTCTTTGTACTCCTCATGGGAGAGCTCGCCGGCATAGTCTTCGAAGATGGCCTTGATGGTCTTGCTGGAGGGTGTGTAAAAGAGCACGATCGCTGCAATGTTATCACGATATGGCTTAGCTATGCTGGTGATCTGCTGAGTCAAGACCCACACGGATATGCCGTCATGCCTTGCGCTGAACCCTAGATTGACCAGCTGGCTCGTGCGGCCTTTGACATCTTTGGAGGCGGCGCAGTCATCGAGTATGAATAAAGTGTTGGTGCATGTGAAAAAGAAGCTCGCCAGCTTCAACCAGTCTTCGATTTCATGCTGTTGGCAGATAATCACGAAGATGTGCGGATCGCGGTCCACGAAGCCATCGTATGTCTTGTTCTTGACAAATGTGGGGAAGAAATGCACGATGTAGTCAAAACAACCCCTAAAGGGACCTCGCAGTTGATTTAGAAGATACTGTGTCTTACCAGAGTTAGTGGGTCCCACAATTAGTGCATTGAATGGCAGCTTTCTTGGGTCCATAACCAACACCTATATTAGTTGGTTTGCAAACAATTGGTTCATGTGTTGGTGGGGAGGGGGCCATTGCCAGAAGTCTTTGTATTTAATTGTGTGATAATGGTCCGGTGGATGGCAGGGGAGCCGGCTTAGCATAGAAGTTGACCTTGTTTGTTGCTTGTTGTTTTGTGGCCATGGGGCTGGTGGGTATATGTGCGTATGCGTGTGTCTACCTAGTACTGAACAGAATGCAGCTGCTTGTCCATAATATTCATCTGTGAGTCTGAGACGGTGAAGATGTGGCAGTTTGCGTTTCCCGAGCCTGTGCCGTTTCGTTCGATCTCGAGTTGCACGCCATCCTGTGTGTTGACGAGCCGTTGGCCGTTGCCGTGCAGGGATGTGTCAGCCATGGACCGCAGGTCAATCCAGAGACCAAACTTGTTGCCTGTGAGATATTTGGTCAAGTTCATGTTAGGCCTGCCGCGCGTGTGTGGGTTGAAGTATCGGTATATTTCATTCCACATGTCAGTACCACTGATGCCGTCGTTGTAGATCCTGTTTGGGACACCGTTGACTGTGACCTTTACTTTGGTGATGTCGGGATTGAAATAGTTCTCAGAGTCCCTGGCACCCGCTACATAGGGATTGTTGAACAGCAAGAGGATGCCCTTGAGAGATTTGCGCTGTGGGTTAACCCGAAGATTCAGCCGAGTGTCACCACCTTTTGAGAAGGGATGCACCCAATCTCGCATTACGAGGTCATAGGCAAACTCCTTGCCACTAGTGTAAGCGCTTGTTGCTTCGTCGGCCAGCTCCTTACTTCTAATCGTCTCATACTCCAGCTGGGTGTTTTCCAGCTTGTACACGAGCTTGCTTGTGTCTGATCCCCGGACAACTTGGTTTGCGGGGGCAAGGGTTAGTTCGAAGACCAGATCGTTATATAACGCTTGAGGGTATATGATTCCGTGATCAGTTAAGATTTGGTGATCCAGTTTGATGCGATACTTATTCTTGTATATTGTCTCAAGCTTGGTTTCCGCATCCACGCCTGAGGTCTTCTTATCACCAGAACCAGAGCGGATCTTACACAAATCCACACTCTGGATGCCCTCCATAAGCATCAGTATTTTTCCGCTCATCGGTTGATTTGAATAGGTCTTCGAAGATCTTGTAGATGTCGTACCCAACCGTGTCCTGGACAGTTGTGGCTGCAAACTTTACAACAAACCTGTCCACCAGGTGCCCGAGAAACATTTTGTACGAGATAGTTATTTGCATGACCCCCGGCTAGGTTGATGTTGAACACCAGTGCAAGTGAGCCGGACACAATAACATCGTGCTCGCCCAGCTTGGGCACCGAGACGTACAGTGTCTCACCGGGATTGGCCTCAGATGGGTTGAATGTAATGCGCTTAACGGTTCGCTCTGCCTTCATGACGCCCAGTGTCTTTTCACTGTGAGATGGAAGTAAATTCGGTTGCACAGCCATGGTATATATTTGTGTTTTTAAAATTTATATTTATATATCATCATGGCAACAGGTGGAGTCGATGTCGATCCAGCTGATACAACTGATACAGACCCTCTCATCCCAGACACAGGGGATGACGATGATGATATAAAATGGGGTGACCCTGATTTAGACAATAATTGGGATAAAATGCCAGAAGACGAAAAACGGCGATTGGCCAGCACTGACACCCCGCAACCTGGTAAACCAAGTGCTTCTTCCACCCCTCGTCCTGTTGGCGAGCATATTGAAATGAATACAATGCCTCGCGAACAAAGTGGGTTGCCAGGCGATCCTTTAACCACCCCTCTGCTTGAGGACTTCTCAGAAGATTTTGTTGATAGAGCTAGGGACGATATCAAAAAACAATATCCAAGAGCTGATTTTTCCAAAATAGACCCAATTGGCCTCGCTAAAAGAGGTGAAAATAAAAACAAAACTGTTTCTTTGGGGCCAAAAGGTGGCGAGACTGTGATTTTTAATAAAGATCGTAGCCTCCGTAAAGCCTTCACAGACAAGTTCAAAAAAGCTCTTGGTCCAAGATATGAAGAGACTGTCTCTGAAGACATTGATCAAACAAATGCTGCACTTCAAGAGAATCAACAAGAACTGGAAGCAAAACAAAAACAAAAACAACAATTAGAACAAAGGGCTGCTGATGTACAAAAAAATCGCCGCGTCATGGATGCCATCAGAAATAGAATCACAGAGACTGAAGTCCGGATTCAAGAGATGGAAGATGCACATGGGCCACTGGATACGGAGGCAATACAAAGACTGAAAGATGAAAAGAGACAGCTTGAATCTGAGCATCAAGCCAAACGAAAAGAACTGGACAAGATGCAAAAAGCTGCTCAACAAGCAGACAAACTACAAAAAGACATCGACAAACTCAAGCTTGACGAAAGGGGTTTAGCAGGCCGCTTAGAGGAACTTAGAGCAAAAAAGGACGCCATAAAACCACTGGACGAACTGAAACAGAACAAAGAAGAGCTTGAACGGCAGAACGCTGAAGACAGAATCGTCATAGAGGCTGAGGACACTTCCCCCTCTGAAAGAGAAGCCGCGGAAGCCCGGGTTGCTGAACGTGAAGAAGAGCTGGCAAGGCTCAATACAGAAATTGAGGTGCGGGAAAGGAGCATGTCTTTGAGAGAGAGGGTTAGAGAAATCTTCAAGAAATATGGGTGGACCCTGCAAGCGATTGTTCTTGCAGCTGGCATCACCATCAGCGCTGTGGTACTCGCCACCTTGAATGGCCTGGCAAGGGCCACCAAGGCTATTGGAAATGGGCTTAAAGAGCTTGGCAAAAAGGCAGCCAACGCCCTGCCTGGCCTCATTGGCTCAATTGTGAGCTTCATCTTCAAAGCAGCTGGGTCGGTCATCTCCTTTCTGGGTGAACACGCCTGGCTGCTCATCCTTGCCGTTGTGGCCTTCCTTGTTGAAAGGATCACTAAGCAGGCGAAGTCTTGAACACTTATCTCGACCAAACGAAAAGCCCTGCCAAAGCAATCGCTCCCACAGCAATGAGTGCCTTGTTTACGTGATGTGAGTCGGGTTGGGGTGTAGGTGCGGGTGTGGGTTGTGGTGTGGGCTGTGGTGTGGGTGTTGGGGCTGGTTGTGGTGTGGGTGTGGTCATTGGTTTGGGTGCGATGCCCTGTGCCTGTGTAGCCTGTTTATGTATCGGGTTTGATGGGTGATTGTTTGGTGGATTAATCTTTGTCGGTCCACCGTCCATGAGGCGAAGGGAGGCTTTTTTTGTGCCCAGATTAACATCATTGTTCACACCCAGCTTCATCCCTTGCGTTGCCTCCTGTAGATTGTTGTTATACCCGATCACGCTCTCTGTGTTGATAATCATGCGCGATGGCATGAGCCAGCTTCCGGGTGCTGTCGCAAAGTCTAGGCGCACTTTCGTTGCTTGTATGGCAAGCTGGTAACGCTGTACGCTTGTTGCGATGTCGTTCAGTATTATTGCCTCCTCTAGATGGGTGAGGAAAACTCTCTGCGTTTCGAACGCCCGGCCTCCTCTTCCAATGATGCTGCTGCGGGTTTTGGCTTGTGAACCAAGAATGCAGTACACAAAGGCCTCGATTGATTGGTTCATACGCGCGAGCCCTGGCTGTGTTAGCCCCTGTGCGTAATTTGGTACAAAGTGCTCGAACTGGGTGTCCGCCCCTTGGTCGTTGCGGACGAAAGATATTCCATTGGCGCGAAAGTTGGGGTCTTTTGTGTCGGTCACGCGCTCATCATTGAACAGAGCTAGATCGGGGTCTGGATAGGTGTAATCGGTAGAAATGTTGCCCTCTCCATAAGCCCAAATGTAGACATTCCCAAGACCGTGGTTCTTGCCGTATGTGAAACGGAAGTCAGAACTTGGGTCGATACCGAACTCTATGCAAATCTTCTTGTACGCGTCGATGTTGTACTTGTTGTCTTTCTGGTTGAATGGAGGGTCGTCTGGCAAAGCACTCACGCTTTGTTCCCCACCCATCTTGTAAAGTATTCGCCTTGTTGTGAAATAAACGTGAAACCGGTAAAATGACCGGAGCTGGGGGGTTAGAGATAGACTGGAGTTCTTATCTAAGAGAATGTCACGCGAGATTCCGCAGCCGGTTGTTGCACACCACAGTGCGAAGGAGAGTTGTTGTGGCCAAAAACTCATATGCCGTCCGCCCATCCACTTTCGGTCGTATTTCGCGGTTGTGAATGAAATCTGTGTGTCCCTGAAGATATTTCTGTATTTCGTTGTGAAATAATCAGTTGGCGTGACATAAATCTTTTGCGCTTCGTCGTTCAAGATTGCGCCAATCATCATATCCTTGTCTATTGTGGTGGAGAAATCAACAGCTGGGATTGACTTTTCTGGTTGCCCCAACGATAACTGATAAGGGAAACCACCGTCATAATGAAGACCAAGAGCGTCTCTCATGGCTTGAGTCCAATCTTTGTGGGGCATTTCTGTAACGAGCTTCCATGAACCAGGCCCCTTTTTGTAAAGCACTTCCCCTGTGGCGGTTTTGTGGTCGTCGCCAAAATCTACTTGCACTTCAAAGTGGGACATATCGGCGCGAGGGAAACGCTTTTTGAAGTCTGATATCGCCTTGGCCTTGGCCGCGGCAGATAGCTTTGCTGCCTCCGGCGAACTCAACCAAGCAATTTCAGGATCTGGGGGTGGCTTTGACTTTACATGGGTATAGGCGTTTGGGGTTGAATAAAAAGAGGGTGGGGGTCCGTAATTGTGACCGCCGATGTTTATACCAAGATTTGAATTAGGATTAAATCCACCGGGCCGTCTGCCAAACATGATTGTATATATTTATATTTAAAAAAGTAATTATATATACCATCATGGTTGTGTTAACAATCGTCACACCTTCGAACCCTCACACGATCTACTTCGATCACCCACTTCCGAAACCGAGATACATCCGTCTTGTCTCTTGCTCAATTTTCAACTCGTGGCATAATTTGAAAGAAGAAGCAAAGATTTCACCAACAGTCCCTCCACCTAATGGTTCATCACGTAGCGCAACCTTACTTCAAGGCCATTACACTATTGATAGTTTAGCGAAAACCTTTGAAAGCCTAAAAGACCATAACAGCCGTTTAAATCTAACAATTGAAACAAACTCGCCATACGGGGCCATGATCATTCAGAATAACAGCAGCAGTGTGACGCTTAGTAACAATCTAGCAGAATTTCTTGGCATAAGACCTGTATTGATGCTAATAACCTTCGTCAAGCGTTTAAGGGCACCAAGCACTTACTTTATCCACTGTGATCTGGTTGATAAAGAACAAAACTTACTCAATGGGAATCCCTCATCAGTTTTGGCTCGGTTTGATGTTCGTGGGGAGCCGTTTCAGAAAATTCTCTACGAAACAACACAACAGAACGTCTTGCGTGACGTTTCGTCTAGTGATTATGTAAACAGCATAACACTGTCAGTGAGGGATGAGAACAATGACCTCTTCAACTTCAATGGCATGCCCTTAGAATTTGAAGTTGAGATAAATTAAAAAATCATATTTATACACGCGGCATGAGTTCTGCCAATGTGCTTCCATCGGCCCCCGAATACAGCGATACACAACAGCTCTACCCTATGCGTGAGATCACTCAAATTAATGCAGAAGACTTTCGTCTAAAAAAGATCTCTGACTTGCTCAAAAAGCTGAATGACGAGGGTGATCATTACCGCCGGGTAGCAAAAAAATATAAACGAGCCCAATCATTAGTTCATTACTCAGCGGTTGGACTTGGGTCACCTTCTGTCGAGCTGTCATCAGGAGCCCTAGCAACTGCATTGACTGGGTTCGGAATTGTTGCAAGCCCAGCACTTGCCGGCGTTGCCACGCATTGTGGGCTATCCTCAGTTGGTTTTACAGCTGTCAAGAAGCGTCTAGAGGAGAAAAATACCAAACATGAGAAAATCTACACACTTTGCCAGGGTAAACGCAATTCTATCAATGATCTGGTCTCAAAAGCTCTTAAAGACAATAGGATCAGTGATGTAGAATTCACCATAATTACTCGTGAGGTGGAAAAATATCACGAAATCAAAGAAGCAATTAGGAGTGGTATTAAGACAAAAAAAAACGTTGGCCCTCAAACACCAGAGCCAGAGCCAGACCTCGAGAAACTCAAAAACGAACTTCGCAAGGAAGTCAAACAAGAGCTTCAAAAAAAGATAAGTCTTCTCACCGCAGCATCCAAGTCCGATTTGAGAAATTAAATTCTGGCTTTAACCTACAAATCATTAAGGATAAATCCTTTGCGTCCAATTGAATACACAACACGGTGTATATCCATGGAGAAGTTCGCTAAACAACTGGCTGATGTTCGGACCTTGGACACTAAAGACGAATACAAAGCCAAACTCGATGAGCTTGATAAAGAATACAAATTTATCCTCCTGCGCTCACTCGACAACTACAACAAGGAAATACGGCATTCAAACCTACCAGAACGCCTTCATCTCATCAAGGAGTGTCTTTCTCCCGAGGCACAATACCATCACAACCCACACTTACCTTTCACCCTTTGGAATGAAAGGATAAAAGCTTGCCAAAACTGCAAAGGCAAATTAAACCTCAGGATGTTTTCATCAGAACTTTGCTGTGAGGACAGCGGGCTCTTAGAGCCTCTGGATGGTGTGACCTTCGATTATAACGAGCTCTATGGTGGTGATTACAAAATTACAAAAAAAAGAATGCCCACCAAACGCTACAACTTCAAAATCTATCTCAACAAACATCTGAAAATTTGTGAACCCTACGTCTGCTTGTCCTCCGAAGATATACAACATGCAAATGATTCCTTCAAATTAATCGAAGAACATCTACCAGAAAGAATCTCTATGCCATTTGTAGCCCACAAAATCTTGGATGTGATAAAAGGGCCACAACGGCTTGTCAATTACTTCCGGCTACAAGTCCCAGAAAAATCCATGTGTAAACACGAACAAAACTGGAAGATCATGCTTGAAAAGATGGGTCACGTTGAGTGAGCACTTGGGCCGTCATAATCTTCCTCGTCATCACTGCCGATATCTGTATGCAGTAATGCCCACTGTATACATCTATAAGGCGGCATGCCAGGACAAATGGCTCGGTGTCTGCCCATGTCCACTTCTGGTGAGAGGAGTTCTTGACATTTATCACATGTTTGTGAAGTAAATATAGGGAAATAGCAATCGTTTTGCCAGTGATAATGATTTTTTATTGAACGGCATACAGATTTCATCCTGCATTGATGAAGGGCCCTTGCAGCCAAGTAACGCTGGAGACTTATTTCAGCCAATTCAAGGATGTAATCTTTGATCATGTCTGCCAAATAATCCCAACGGGATTCACCAAAAGACAGTTGCTCCATTGGCTCAGTTGAGGTTTAGACTGGGGTATGTTTTTTCAATTGACTCCATTTTTGAGTTTAAGAAGGCTTCCAACACTGCACTGTCATCATCCAAATTGTTTGGAACTGTTTTAACAGGGGCGGTTTGTTGGATGCTTTTCTCTTCAGAGTGTTCTGTTATCTTTTTTCGAAGGCTTGCCAAGCTGTTATGAAAACGCTCGACTGACGTTTGAATATTGCTCAAAAAGTTTGGTTGCTTTGGCGCCCAAATCTTAGTTATATCCAGGAGCTTCCAGGCGAACATAGCCACTGGTTTAGGGCCTTCTGAACCCTCTGAAAACACTTTTTGCATATGGGCGTAACGCAAAAACTCCTCATCTTCGTCCTGTTTTTTAAACGACATCCTGACAGCACCATAACAACACCATATGTCCTTCTCAGCAATGGAAGACATAATTCTCTCAAATGATTGTTTTGATTCGAGTGAACCGACATCGATGATTGCCTTTTGATTTCTTGTTATCGTCCGTTTGCTAAATAAATAACAAACTCCCCACGCAAGTGTTGTGTCACACTTCGTTTTGAACTTGTTTCCTCCGTTTAGAAACTGGTTGTGTGTCACACTTGGTTCAAGCTGGTTTAAAGAGCACAATCTGAAATAGCCGTCAACAAACAAGCCTTTGTTTACCATATCACCACTCAAAGCAAGACCTGTTTGTATCTGATCGCTATAATAGTCAGGAATTCTGTTCATGGCTATTTTCCGCTTGAACGGACATTTAAACTCTAACAAGCTTAAGCCGTTATCTTTGTCTAGAAAATATCCGTCTGGACTGCAAGTGACCTTTCGATAAAGTGGATGATCTCTTGCTAGATTAAGAGATATGCTGTGACCAAAAACGGAAACAGAATGTTTTTGCTCAAAATACTTGCGAATAAGCGGTTCGAACAGATTGCCCCAGGTACAAGCCGCATTGTTGAGCATATGTGTTGGCTGTATTTTCTTCATGAGCAAACTTTGCCGTGATTCAAACGGCGACGATCCTGTCAAGGCAGAGATCTCTGATGCACCGATGGAGTTTTGTCTGGCTCTCACCCAGTCGGCACTCTTTTGTTTCAGACCAGTGTTTCTCGATTTGAGAAAGTTCATGAACACTTGTGTTGTCTCCATCATTGGTATACAAAGTCCAGGCGTTTTTTCAATTGGTAATAACCACTCAACTCTGTTTGAAACGTTGCGAGGGATTTCTTACCTGCGAGGTAATCCGAAACAAAGCTTAAGTCACGGATGTCGTTTAAAGGATCAAGAGCCTCTAAACTTTTAAATGGTTCTTGTTCTTGTTCTTGCTCGTCAAGCCATGCATTCAGCTCATGCCAGCTGACATATGACTCGGCAAAAACATCTCGAACAACCAAATCCGCCTCATGTCTGAGAAGAGCTCGAGGATTTCTTTTCAAAGGTGGGCAACCATTTTTTCTGTGTTTGTAAACTGTTGTTTTAGAAACTGCTCGATTGCAACCAGGGCAAATCACTTTCGGGCGTTTTTCTGTTTGAAGCTTGTTGCAAGAATATTTTTGATGCTCCACGAGTGAGTGGCCTTGTGTGAAGTTTAAACCACAATATCTGCAAGGATTATATTCGAATGTTCCTTTGTTTTTCGAAAAGACATCATCGCCTTCTTTCAAAGGGATTCCTCTCATTGACAAGAACTCAACAGCAGTCATAGCTCTGTTCGCCATCGTGGTTTATACAAGGGGTGTATGGTTTCTCCAATTGGTTATGTCTCCATGGGATGGTGGTCTCGTACCGGACCAGAATTCACCAGTGTGTAGTAATAGACGTTGGTGCATCCGGGACCACCTGAAAATTCCGAGACCACGCCACGCCACTCATCTGCCCCCGAAAGCCGACGAAGGAGGCTGAGGGGGCAGGTGAGTGGCGTGGCGTGGTCTCGGAATTTTCAGGTGGTCCCGGATGCACCAACGTCTATTACTACTTTATGTCATCTGGATTTGCGTTTCGTGTACCTCTGTCGTGCACGAAATGCAGATAGCACACTAAGAGAAAGACAGCAGGTGAATTTTTGAAGAACGATTAAACCAAACAACAAAATAAGAGTTTTAGCAATCCATTTCCATCCTGGCCTTCTGCAACCCAAGTCACTTATTATTACTCTTACAGCACTAGTAGAATAATTTTAAACAAAAATAGACCATTATTTTTGGGTTTTCACCGATAGAAATATGTCTTTTGGCTTTTTATAGTAGCACTAAAAATGGTTACACGACCCGATTAACTACAGGTAGTTAAAGTTTTCGTTACTTGTAGTAAGCCAATAGCATGCAACAGGCACGACACATAACCGTCCCTTGATGGAACTCGCACACAAAAATAACGAAACTGGAAGGAAATCAACGGCAATAACTTTATTGTCAAACATGACTACAATATGAAAGCGAATATACAAATGGTTGGCTGAATAGCTAGCTATACAATCGGATAGCGTGTTGTAAAAACCTTGATTGTGGTCGACAAAAGTAAATACAAAATTACCTATTGGTAACTAAAAGTTGCAAAGCCGAAAGATTGAGAAAAGGTGCTAAGACTTCAGCAAAAGTTGTAGTAGTGGTTTCTATTATCAGGCTCAGCGCTGCTCGGAAAATTAAAGATACAACTACTTCGTTGATATTTGTATGAAATCTTTTCAAGAAATAACTTTTGAGATTTTTTTTTAGATTTCACTTTCAGTCACCTCCAGTTTACATTTGAAGAATTAAAGTATTAAAAAAGTTAAATGCAGTCGCTTCAAATCCAATTCATTTCTAACTGATGCTAATAGTTGAATGGTTGATCTATTAAAGCCTAATATAATCTATATAAACTTGAAAATCTGGGGGGACAGCCATATAAAAACGACGGGGGTGCTCGTCGCAACCTTTAAGGGGTCAAAGTTTGTAGACTGGTACTGTTTAGGGTGCTATAATCTAAAATAACCACCTTTAAAATTATCGCGGTACCTTTCAGGGTATTGAGCTGAATAAATATGACAGGAACAAGACCAGTTTTCAATTGAGTGTCGAAAGTAATTACACAATTGCTTTGCATTGCTACGCCTTGTGATTGGCTAAAAAATCTCGTGCCACCTTCTCGACCAATCAAAAGTAAAACCAAATCCAATCGTGATTTGCTCGCACGCGTTTTCCCGCGCTTGGCGCCGGCGACATGTAATTGCTTCGAGCTCTGATTGGTTCATTTGATTGATTACAACTGCTGTGATTGGTCAGAGTAATTACTTTGGTTTTGGTTTTACGACACTCAAATGAAAACTGCACTATTTGTCAGTCAACTGGTTTTTATAGATGGTCAGTTTTAACTCACGCGACCTTCCGTCCTGTGGGACTCAAATGACAAAGGCCATGGTGGCCATGTTGGTGCACATAACAAAAGAAGTTCATTTAAAATTCTTTTGTAGGTGTGCACCAACATGGCCGCCGTGACGTAACGTCAAAACCACCTATTGTTATCTCATTCATGACTGACATCAATAAAATAGTTCTATCGCCATTCAATATTGTCAGTGTCAATTCATGTCTTGTTCAAGATCGATTTGGTACCTCTTAGGGGTAAAACACATTTGAGCCACGCCCATCAAACAAATTCTGGTACCTTTTAGGGTGTTTTTCGAAACATTCCGACAAGCACCCCCGTCATCATTTTTATATGGGATTCCCCCCGAGTTGAGAATCCCTTGAGCAGACTGTCAGGAAAAGCCTTGATCGTGCACTTTGATAGGTAACTTGGAAATGATTAAATGAAGCCCTACGAAATAAAACAAAACGTCATGACATATAATAAAAACACAGGTTCTTAAAGTTACAGAGTATCTTCAGATCGACAATTTTCTCGAAATTCGTTTTTGGGGGGCAAAATGAAGGTTGAAAAAGAGTGAAAACGGAAGTTTGTTTTTGACGCGCGACATTTTTAAGCAATGTTTTCTCGAAGTGAATTTTTGGCTTGTAGGGGACACTTCAATTTGATATAGGATATATAAGAGGTAGTAACGAGACGCTAGAGCTGTTACACTGGAGACACTCCCCAAAAGGTAAACTGTAACCTAATTTAATAACATGGCATTCAGACTGTGGATAATCTCTTGTAATTTTAATATAACGGTAAAAATTTGATATGCTGTTCACATATAGAGCAGTTTTCAATTGAGTGTCAAAAGTAATTACACAATTACAATTACTTTGGTTTTTCATTGCTACGCTTTATGATTGGCTAAAAAATCTCGCGCCACTTTCTCGACCAATCAGAAGTAAAACCAAAACCAATCGAGACTTGCTCGCACGCGTTTTCCCGCGCTTGGCGCCGCCGACGTGTAATTGCTTCGAGCTCTGATTGGTTCATTGGATTGTTTACGACTGCTGTGATTGGTCAGAGTAATAACTTTGGTTTTGGTTTTCAACACTCAATTGAAAACTGCTCTAATTGCCTCCACTGATTATAGATTTATATAGCGTGGCCTAGAGCAAGGCATGGATTTACTTATTGTTGTCCCTTTTTTTGAGACATAATTGTATGTTTCTTTTACATATAGACTAGTTGTCAGACCAGCAGCAAGCACTTTAAGAAATTAAAATAAGAACCTAAATAGCCTGAATTCTCGGAAGACACCAAATATATAAGAACCTTTTAGGCTAACTTGGAAACCAATGCATAAGGCTTGCGCATATATTTTGCTCGTTCCAAATGCGATAGGTGATGCTCACCTGCCTTTACCATGGGGACGGCGTTGGAGGGAGGTGAGAGTGAGGAATTGGATGCAGAGGGTGGGGGAGGGGTCAGTGGAACAAAACGCGCAGGAGAGGGGAGGGGCCCAAAGTTGCTTCGCATTCACAAGTTGGCTCATAGGAGGTTTTGATTTTATTTGGTGGAAGCAAAGTTTTGAGTACGGCTCAAGAATTAAAATTTAGACTTACTCGTGAAGCGTTTGTTTAACGGGCTATTCAACGTTGTTCTCAAAAGCTCCCAGCATGTTTCCTGGCGGAGAATATCGTGCCACTATGAAGGTTTCGGTCATACCGCCTGATTCCTTTGTCGCAATGGCTACACCCAAAAATTCAGTTGATTTCCAAACTTCCTGCAACGAAACGAAAAAGAAGAAATATTATTATCATATATTACCACTTTTTTTGAGTTCCTGAGCCTGGGTGGAGGGGGGGGGGGGGGGGGGTACATTGTAACTTCAAGAGCATTAAAGCTATGACAATGAAACCTAGAGGGTATATAATACGTTCAATGCTGTTTCCTTTGCAGTCCACAAAATGGGACGTTGACGTCATATGACGTGATAATTACGTAATTAGTTCTACACAGCCACCATCCTGGATCCGCCATCTTGGATTTCTCCAAAATCTTATAAAACCGTCTAAATTGTCTCAAAATTAAACAAAACTAAAAAAGAAACGCAAAATGATCTAAAAACTGTAAAAATTATAACAATAAATTTGTTTTTTTTTTTCATTTAAAGTTTAAAAAAATGCAAATTTAAAAAAACATGGCTATCATAATCTTGTTGCTATCGAAACATCAAGTCACATGATCAATAAAATGTCATACCAAATTGTTGCCGGATAAATTTTAAGAAAAGTGACAAAGTTTGATGGCGTTTGGTTTCATATAAAAAAGGTTATAAATGTTGAAAATTAGCGCGGGCACTTTGTGCCCCCCCACCCCTCGTCTCAAATAAGCCCCAACCCTCGAGTTTGTAGTTTCCTTTGTTTTTTAGTGCACCATTTTTCATTTTGTCTTACCCAGAAAAAAGAAAAGAAGCATGTTTGCAATAAGCATCTCCGGGAACGCTAAGGAATAAAATAACAGACCTGTGTATAGTGACCAAAAGGATGTTTGCTCGAAAATTCTTGAAATGTGTGCGGTGGATGATTAGCTGGGTAATCCTTCTCTTCCGAAGCCCTAAAGGAAGGACAAAATGGTTGAGTAAGTGCCAAACCATGAAATTAGAAAAGTGATCGCTAAAAGATAACGGGAGTTAACAGTTTACCACAATTCATCAATTAACACATTGTGGACAGTGTACATGGGTTCGAATCCCGTTCAAGCTTGAATTTTTTTCAGGTATCTTTTTAAACTGCTTAAGTCGAGAGCACACTGCGAGGATCACAAATTTCACTCAGACAGTGTACTGTTTTAAGCAGATATCTCTGCTGTTGTTCTCCCACTGTAGTAATACTAGAAGTGATAGTAGTGACGGTGGTGGTGGTGAGAGTAGTAGTAGTAGTAGTAGTAGTAGTAGTAGTAGTAGTTGTAGTAGCAGTAGTAGTCGTCGTCTTCGTAATAGTGTTTGCTGTCCTGTGGCTATCACATATTATAATTCAACACATTGATACACTGCCCAAATATGGTAAAAAAGTTATCGATATACGCTTTGTCTACATGACGTATATCCAACGTTATAATTCAACACGTTGATACACTGCCCAAATATGGTCAAAACGTTATCGATATACGCTTTGTCTACATGACGTATATCCAACGATAGAGGTAAATTTCGCATTTTGACAAGAGAATGCAAAAATCACGGACCGGCCTCGATATTTTTTCTTCAAACTCAGTGCTTTGTTATCAATGTGTTGAATTATAAAACTATTATAGCGCTCACGCCTACGGCCTCGTCGGCTAAGAATTAGGCGATATCACGCGCGCTTTCGCGCTATAATAGTTAAATGTCGCACCCATATATATCTCGAGTTTGATTATAAGTATTTCTTTACCTCCCAACTCAAACGCCTTTTTTGATTGGACAAGAACTTTTCACGTGTCGTGGGTCAAAACAGTCCAACTCCCTAGGGCGAATAAAACTCACTAACTCCCTAAGGAAACAACAACTTGAACTTTCGGCAAATTTGTGTGCCAGTCGCGTCAAGCACACATTTGTTCTCATCTCAGCCATGGTCGCACATTATAATTTTTCTATTTTTGAGTTAGGAAGTATAACAAAACACTTAATGACTGGTCCCACGAGAAGCAGTGAGTTTTGTTTCCCCTCGACCCTCAATGGGGGTCTCGGGGAAACAAAACTCACTGTTTCCGTTGAGTTAATGACTGGTCCCGAGGGAGAAAGTGAATTTTGTATCCCGAGAATCTCGATGTTTCCCGAGACGAATTGTTCAATGTATCACATTCCTGACACACGATGACAGGTTAAAAACAGGTTTTACCAGAAGTTCTGCGTGCGAGGCTAGATTTTTGCTTACCAGGATTTCACTGCATCTTCACATGTGCCGATTGCTGAGCTTGCTGACCAGTACAGATTTTCTCCTTCGTTAATTCCCTGTGCGTGTTGTATAATTCCCACGTCATTGACTAGATGATTAGCCCACTTCTGCGCATGTTTAGCCAGTTCGGCACTCCAGGTCAGAGGTGGTGCATTATGTTTTTTACGAAGTTTATTATGGGCTGCTACGCATGCAACCTTGTCCACAGAGACGGCTAGAAAGAAAATTAACAAACAGACAAGAACATCATTTGAGCAGTATACCACACATATGCGCAAATTTCAAAATGTTCAAATGAGTTACTAAATACATATATTGCTTTAATCGCAATGCCCTGCCTTGTATTTTTGTTTCTTTGTTATTAGTGTTATGTATTGTGGTACATAGAAAATAAGCAAAGTTTGCAAAACAAATAACTCTAGTACGATTCGCTTCACTTTAGGGAAAATTGAGTTTTTTTTCACTTTGTATACCTCGGGTTTGGTTATTATTTACTCAGTGACGGATAAAGGGGAGGACTAGCCCGTCATATCTTGTAAATGTCTCTAATATTTTCACTCCGCCCCTGCCCTCCCCCACCCCCCCCCCCCCCCCGCCTTACTCACACCTCCCCCCTTTCACGATGGAGTCTGGCACGCAACTGTTGCAGTTGAGAATTAAAACACTGACACCGTTTTTCAAGGCCAAGAGAGAAAAGATGTTTTTCATTTTACTTATTAAAACTCGGAAAGTCGCGCACAAACGAGTAAAGGAATGGAACACTTACTCCTTTTTGCCGCTCGAAATTCTCTTAGGAACATTTTCGCTCGCCAAACTCTGGCGAGGTCAGGGGCGCCGAAAGACATGGCCAAAAATGCGACGAGAAACAGACCAACGATAAAGCTGTGCATTTTGTTTCCTCAATTTACTACCTGTTAGGGAAATGTAAAACAAGAATGCATTACAACTACAATTTATTGTAAAGAAATTTTATTTTAAGGTAGAATTTATGCGCAGATAAATTCGAAACTTTAACATCCCCCCCGAGAAACTTCAACATTCCCCTGGGGGAACCACCCGTTCATTTGAACGTTTGAAGATCGGTTCGTTCACATTCCCGCCCCTAATGCCGAATTTTGACGATAAAATTCGGGCCCTACCCTAGAACAAATGTTTTAATTGTGGAAATAAAAGTACATCAAGTTGCATTAATTCTGGTGTATAACTTTATAATTGTCACTTTTATGTGGCATGATGTTGTCGCCTTTACTAAATTTTTTGATAATCTCAAAGTGAATCGTACACTTTTGATTGTGAATATACTCTTAACATGTAACAAAACCTTTAAACACCTGCACGAGAAGAGGAAAACAGCAACCGTGAAAGCGAGACAAAAAGTTACCATCAGTTAAGGAAGAGAAATGGTAAATAATGTACCTATTAAGAATCGAAAATTCCATTCACAAATGCGCTTTACAATTCTAATCAATGGATGAAATCGGACGCCAGTGTGAGATGGCGCCTGAGCCTGCATTTTTTTCACGACGTCTTAATACCACTTAAACTGAAACAAATGCGATGAATACTAATTGCCTATAAACAGGGCACAAAGCCACAAGCACGTTGGCATGGTTCCTGTTACGTTTGACCATTTATAAATATCCGACGTTTTGAAGAGCAACGAAGCAGAAATATTTGTGCGACATTTATGCACGACTTACCCCACCCACCCACCCACCCACCCACTCACCTTTTCTAAATTTCGTTTTAATACTAATTGCCTATAAACAGGGCAAAAAGCCATAAGCATGTTGGCATGGTTCCCCCTACGTTGGACCATTGAATAAATATCCGACGTTTTGAAGAGCAACGAAGCGGAAAGATTTGTGTGATATTTATGCACGACGTACCCTACCCACCCCACCCATGGACGAATGTGAACAGGGCAGACCACAATACCAAGCTACGGCTCTGTTCGCTACTCTTTTCCAACAGTGATGTGGGTTCTCTAAAATTTCCTACTAGTTAGTACAACAAGATGTAAAAGACAAAGTCCAAGGTCTATTGTTGCTCCTAGTTCAATCGTTGTCAGCGACATATGCGGGTTTAGCGCACTATAATTTATGTTAAACATTGCATGCATGTTCCTTCCATTGTGTGGTGATAACTAATTAAAATTAAAGTATACATTAACTGTTAATTTCGAGATCAAACGCTTCGATAAATTTTGAAACATGGTCTAAGTGGTTAGTTTTGTGAGCGCGCCTTTGCCCGCTTTTACCAAAAAACAACATGGAAAATGTTTCACTATTTTTATAGTTAAACCAAAATCAATGCCAGCTACCAAATGACGTGAGTTTATTAAAAATAGAAAGGTGGAAGACCGAGATGTCACTAGAGCGTGAATCACGACGAGATAACTATCAATTTTGACTAAAAGTGTAGCAGACAGGAAAAACGTCACAGATTTTGCATTATTTCTGAGGCAGGAATTTTTTGTTTGATGTTTGACTCTCTAAATTTTGACAGAATCGGGAATTGCCCGACGAAATAAGTAAGATTGTCGAAAAAGTAAAAGGAATCAGTGCTATCAGAAGTATTGGAAGTGCGTTTAAATAAGAGGAAACAAATAATCAAAAATATGTTCGGGACCTAGCTGACGTACTACTTGTTTTGTCATTCTTTATTTTGGCGGAAAATTATTTTACGCGCCTAGCGTTTTAAACCAAGGATAAATTGGAAGTGCATTGTTGTTGAAAAGAAAACAGTTTCGTACTGACTTAAGTAGATGTTGTTAGAAGCATTTTTGAACAAATTCGCGAGCAAATGTTTCATTTTCTTCGATTTTTTTAACTATTTCTGGGCCGAACTTGTTACAAAAGTACGTTTCTCAAATTTGGCGGGAAACACAATTTGGTTACGTAGCTTAATGTTTCCTTTTCTTATTGAAAGCGAAAAAGAAAGAGAAGACTAGACTAGCAACACTTTAGCATTTTTATCTGGGTTGAAGTCTAAAAACTGCGAATCTTTAAGCTGCTCGCTCCGAAGAATTCTTCGTCGGCTCAAGGAGGATTTGCTCACCGAAAAACGCACAACCGTTCACTCTGAAGACTGAAGTGGTGTGAATCAAACAAGACTTAGGTCATCTTATAAGTCCTTTGTGTAGAGAACTGGGAGCCAATGGAATAATGACAAAGGACGCCGAAATAATTATTTGACAAAAACAGCTAAGTATTGTTATTAAGTATTATCATTGCGGTGTATTTCATTCTTTTTTCACAGACCTCAGTGGTATAAGAGCTCTTCAGTTATCTCATCTGCATGGTGGCTCTAGCGATTTCGTTCTGATTAATTTTGGCGGGAAAATTTTACGCGGGTAGATATTTTAGCTCAAGCTTAAAGAAATCGTGTTGCTTTAGGTGATGGTATATAACCGCCAGTTTTATGCTTAAAGCATTAACTAATATTACATGGCTCTTTACCAAACCAATTTACCTTTTCTAAATTTCGTTTTAATACTAATTGCCTATAAACAGGGCACAAAGCCATAAGCACGTTGGCATGGTTCCTCTTACGTTTGACCATTTATAAATATCCGACGTATTGAAGAGCAACGAAGCAGAAATATTTGTGTGACATTTATGCACGACTTACCCTACCCACCCCACCCATGGACGAATGTGAACAGGGCAGACCACAATACCAAGCTACGGCTCTGTCCACTTTTCTTTTTCAACAGTGATGTGGGTTCTCTAAAATTTCCTACTAGTTAGTACAACAAGATGTAAAAGACAAAGTCCAAGGTCTATTGTTGCTCCTAGTTCAATCGTTGTTAGCGACACATGCGGGATTAGCGCACTATTTGTATTGTTAAACCGAAATCATTGCCAGCTACCAAATGATGTGAGTTTATTAAAAATAGAAAGGTGAAAGACCGAGATGTCACTAGAGCGTGAATCACGACGAGATAAGTATTACTTTTGACTAAAAGTGTAGCAGACAGGAAAAACGTCACAGATTTTGCATTATTTCTGAGGCAGGAATTTTTTGTTTGATGTTTGACTCTCTAAATTTTGACAGAATCGGGAATTGCCCGACGAAATAAGTAAGATTGTCGAAAAAGTAAAAGGAATCAGTGCTATCAGAAGTATTGGAAGTGCGTTTAAATAAGAGGAAACAAATAATCAAAAATATGTTCGGGACCTAGCTGACGTACTACTTGTTTTGTCATTCTTTATTTTGGCGGAAAATTATTTTACGCGCCTAGCGTTTTAAACCAAGGATAAATTGGAAGTGCTATTGTTGTTGAAAAGAAAACAGTTTCGTACTGACTTAAGTAGATGTTGTTAGAAGCATTTTTGAACAAATTCGCGAGCAAAAGTTTTATTTCTTCTAGTTCCACTATTTCTAGGCCGAACTTGTTACAAAAGTTCATTTCTTAAATTTGGCGGGAAACACAATTTGGTTAAGTAGCTTAATGTTTCCTTCTCTTATTGAAAGCTAAAACGAAAAGGAAAAAAGAAAGAGAAGATACAAGACTAGCACTTTTACCTGGGTTGAAGTTCACTGAAACTGTGAATCTTTAAGCTGTTCTCTCCGAAGAATTCTTCGTCTGCTCAAGGAGGGTTTGCTCACCGAAAACGCACAACCGTTCACTCTGAAGACCGAAGTGGTATGAATCAAACAACTTGGATCATTGCTTATAATCCTTTGTGTAGAGACCTGGGAACCAATGGAGTGATGACAAAGGATACTGCGGGCAGAATTATTTGACAAAAGAAGCTAAGTATTATCATTAATTGTTTAGGGAGGGACATTGATCGTTAACCTTTTGTGTCCATGTGGGAGGCTAAGCAGAACGGGATCGTTTAACTAAATGAACATCACTTGTAATCCCAGCCCTTGCTTTTATAGATTAAATATAGATAACAAGTATTTTGAACAAACAAGATATATTTGCATAGCTTCCGTTTGGTAAGTACTAATAGTTTACAAATTAGTCCATTCACAAAATAAAAGGCACGCAAGAATCTGTTCAGTTGAAAAGACATTTTTAATACTCTAATAAGTACGGAAACCAAAACAAATTTCTTTCATGTGGAGTTTTCAACTTTTAGCCTATGACAGTAGTGTTTATATATAACTAACTGTGTAAAAGAATTTTTACGATTTATTCACATTTAGCAATGTTTATATATTGTGCCATTTTTCGCGCGCTTTCCAAACACGCACTAAAAAACTCTTAATAGCGGTTAGAAATTTCTACCATTTGAGACTTTTTTACAAATGCAACAAATATAACCTTGTCCGAGAAGATTTTGATGCGTTAATCGGCAGCAAAATGTCTTGTCCTAGCTTAACCTTTGAGCTAAGCTGTTGGCGGGAACCATGATGTTGAAGCGCGCAAAATAATTATTAACGGTCGAGTTGGCTTTTCTTAAATATATAAGTACATTTTTCACTATCGCGAAATAAGTTTTATCAGGTCGAAAGCCGAGCCGAGCCTGCAGTTTTTTTAAACAACGTCTAAATATCACTTAGACTGAACAAAGCCGGCGATAAATTTTGAGTGATTGACCTACATGTGTAGCGGTTGTTACTTTGATTGTCTTAAGTTCAAAAGTTTTGATAAGAACTTTTAATTGTTTAATCGAGCGACGATGAAAATTCAATAAGTTTTGTAAATTTACTTGGTCCTTCATGATGTAAGGAAGAGTCGCGTTTAAGTAACTTTTTGTCGCCGAACATTAATTGTCTATTCAGTCAAGACATAAGGCTACAAGACTGTTGGTTTCTCCTACGTTTGACTATTCAAATAAATATCCGATGTTTTGAAGAGCAACGAAGCAGATATGGTTTGTTGACTTTGTTTGACGGCTCTTAATTCATCCGGTTGGTCATTGTCTATTAACAGGGCACAAGGCCACAGGAATGTTGTTTCCTTTAAATACGTTTGACCATTCAAATAAATATCCGACATTTTGAAGAGCAACGAAACAGAAATGATTTGTTTGAATGACATTTATGCACAGCTTTTAAATTCTTCGGTGGGTAATTGTCTATTAACAGGGCACAAGACCACAGGAATGAAGTATACTATAACGTTAATTTGACCATTCAAATAAATATCCGACGTTTTGAAGAGAACGAAGCAGAAATGATTTGTTTGAATGACATTTATGCACAGTTCATTAACAGGGCACAAGGCCACAGAAATTTTGGTTACTCCTACGTTTGACTATTCAAATAAATATAACACGTTTTGAAGAGCAACGAAGCAGCAACGATTTGTTTGACATTTATAAACGGCTCATAATTCCTCCGGTGGGGCCGCTCAATAAAGTTACATCCGGGGAGGCAGTCCGCCCGAGGATTCAACCCCTTACCCTTTCGCATCAGTACCAACTTTTGTAGAAATAATACCCCTTTTACATAGTGTAACAAAAACTTGTACTCCTTCCGTATATCCCAAGAAGAAGATTGTTCTCTACGGGGTCACACAAGCGCTGTGAAACAGGAAGACTAAAATGGATATACCGCTTAATATTTTTCGGCGGAAAGAGAAATCTTTGCATGTATTTCTGCCCAGTTTTTGCCACCATTTTGTGATCATCATCATCTATCGATCCTCTCTCTCCTCGTGGAGAAAAGGGCCATCAATCCTCGTCCTCAGATGAGTTGTTCTGTCTCCGGCTGTAGTCTGTGCTCGGTTCTCTTCAGGTTTCCGTGGTAATACATAAACTAAACCGCTACTCTTTCAGCTCACAATCCATTTTTGCGACCCTTTCAAATACTCATTAACAACCGGAGAGACAATTTTAAAATTCCAAAAAATTGGATATGGATATCGTTTATTTCTCTTTTAAAAGTTCAAATTTCGCTACTCTTACATATACTATGAGAGTTAAAAGAACACTCGGACGGAGCCTCCCCATATAACCCACTTTAAAATAATATGGAGTACCTCCGGCACCGGCTTAATTCTCTGATCTAAACATTGGTCTTAAAGTTTCAAATTAATCCATTCTCAATATAAAAGACACGCAAGAATCCGTTCGCTTGAAAAGACATTATTTAATGCAGCTCTAATAAGTTCGGAAACCAAAGCAAGTTTCTTTTATGTGGAGTTTTTAACTTTTTAAACTATGACAGTGGCGTTTTTATATAACTATATAACTGTGTGAAAGAATTTTCACGAATGTGATTTACCCAACTGTTAGTGGTGTTTACATATTATGCAATTTTTTCGCAAGCTTTACAAACACGCACTAAGAAACTTTTAAAAGCGGTTCGAATTTTCTTTCTTTTGAGACTAAGTTATAAATACAGCAGACATAACCTGGTCCGAGGAGATTTTGATGCGTTAATCGGTAGCAAAATGCCTTGTACCAGCTTAACATTTGAGCCAGACAGTTGGCGGGAACCATGATGTCGAAGCGCGCAAAATAATTATTAACGGTCGAGTTGGCTTTTCTTGAATAAAGTACATTTTTTATTCCAAGGCGCCAACCGGAGATCACGAAATAATTATTATCAGGTCTAAAGGTGTTTTGCCCTGATAGCAGCCGAGCCGTGCTTGCAGTGTTTTTCCACAACGTTTAAATACCACTTAGACTGAAACAAAGCTGGCGATGATTTTTGTTGTTGCTGCTGTGAAGAGATGCTATGACTTTAAAACATGTGTAGCGGTTGTCACCGCCATTGTCCTATGTTCAAAGTTACTAAGTAGGTACATATGTTATAATTGTTTAATCATACAGGTATAGCTGAAATTTCGCGCAGTCAAGCAATGCCATTGTTCGCGTTCGGTGTCTTTTATCATTGCTTTTATCCATGAAAAAATAAAGTTATTAAGAAATAGTTTGCATTGTTGATTAACGAAATTCATTTATCATTTGTATGCGGCGCCATTTTTTTTTACGCAGTTTTACTAAACTGAGTCAACTGAGTGAAAGCTATAACGCGCACTTAATTATCTTAATATACTGCAGCTCAACTGATGAAAGCTATCTAGCGCGCACTTAATTATCTTAATACTGTAGCTCTTCAGCTCTATTCAACCGTTGTGGTCCCATGATCAGTGATTCAGACGCAATAGTCCATTTCCGAGTTGCCTTTAGCCTCTCTATCAAAGCGAGGCTAGGTGCGAAACCTTTCATATGAAAATGAGTTTTCATTCGCATGCAAATAAGTGTTATTTGCATGTGAATGAAAACTCATTTTCGCACCTAGCCTCGCTTTGATAGAGAGGCTAAAGGCAACTCGGAAATGGCCTATTATTAAGTGCTATAAACAAGACTTCAATAACAGCAGCTTTCAAAGCTTTAGAAGCGACCTATTATTAATACTTGATTTTCGGTGCCCAATTATTTATGTTCTAAGATATCCTGTTAGTTTTTTAACGTCCCAATCAAAGAATGCGGTACGAAGTAAAAGAAGTCCTCTGTTTGGGTATTTTTTTTTTTTCACTTATTGTTTAATATATAACTTTTCCTTATCGTGTGACGTTATCTCCATCTAAAAGATCAACAGAGCACCTTACATAGCATTGCCGGACACTGATCGAAACATGACATAAATTGATTAATGGTTATGACCTACATATATGTTATGTTAAAGATGTGTTAAAATGTGTCGCTAATTAGTATATAATCATTTTTGTCTCTGTGATAAAGCAACGAAGCAGAACTTGTTTTCTTTGGATTAAAGTGAATGACATGCCATTGAGAACCCCCTTGAAAAGTACCTATTGTTGCCAAAAATCATAATAGTTATGTACTGTGTAGCGCCAATCGTATGAAATGAATATGTTTAAAAACTGTTATTAAAGCGCTTTTGAAACTGAAAGTTCAGACGTTTCGGGACTTCTGTCCCTTGCTTGAGCAGTGAATATTGTTGCCGTATGTGTTTGATAGCTATTATTCGCTGAAACCAACTTGGTTAGGTTTTAACTGTTCTCTTCCGAACTCATCAATCCAACAGGGCTCCTTTAAAAAAACACAGGAGCTTTATAGGTGCCCTCTAAAGTCTTTGAATTGACCCGTAATAATAATAAAAAAACATAATTTTAGCTTTAACGGGAATCACTAATGCATGAACGAAAGATTAATTACCAATTGACCGCCAATTCGGTCGTGCACTAAAACATAACCTCACAATTTTTAAATTAACTATCCTGTCGTACTCCAAACATAAAGTGTCCTGATTCATAATTGCGAACGTTTTTTGCGGATATTGCCAATTCTTTACGCGCTTGTATTAAAGTTCTCTTTAAAAGCAAAGTCAGCAAATGATGAACGGTTAAAAAACGTTCAACATTTGTTGCTCAACACTGAATGCTAAACGATGTTGGAACTTGACTCAACTTGTTGAATGAATAGAAACGGCACATTCAACATTTTAATACGATTGGCTGTCGTCGTTCAAGGCAACTTGTTGAACGGAATAGAGCCTGTCTCTATTTGCGTCCAACGACGCCGGTTGAACATGTTAAATGGCCTATTTTAAGTCCTTTAACATCCGCCAACATGGCATGATACCGGTTCGACATGTTGAATGGCCTATTTTAGTCCTCTAACATCCGCCAATATGGCATGATACCGGTTCAACATGTTGAATGGCCTATTTTAAGTCCTTTAACATCCGCCAACATGGCATGATACCGGTTCAACATGTTGAATGGCTTATTTTAGTCCTTTAACATCCGCCAGCATGGCATGATACCGGTCCAACATGTTGAATGGCCTATTTTAAGTCCTTTAACATCCGCCAACATGGCATGATACCGGTTCAACATGTTGAATGGCCTATTTTAAGTCCTTTAACATTCGCCAACATGGCATGATACCAGTTAAACATGTTGAATGGCCTATTTTAAGTCCTTTAAACATCCGCCAACATGGCATGATACCGGTTCAACATGTTGAATGGCCTATTTTAAGTCCTTTAACATCCGCCAACATGGCATGATACCGGTCCAACATGTTGAATGGCCTATTTTAGTCCTTTAACATCCGCCAACATGGCATAATACCGGTTCAACATGTTGAATGGCCTATTTTAAGTCCTTTAACATTCTCCAACATGGCATGATACCGGTTCAACATTTGTTTAAGAGTAGCCGCAACATCTGATGACCAGCAAATATTGTACGTATATCTTAATGGGAGCGTGTATTTTATTCAACTTTCACAAACCTCAGTAGTATAAAAACTATCCAGTTACCTCATCTGGTGGCTCTAGCGATTTCGTTCTGATTAAAGGGGCAGTATCACGAGGTCGAAACTTGAAAACGTCGGCCCACGTTTTCAAGTTTGATTCCCCAAATTCAAAAAGGCCGTCGAGAAGTGGAGGTATTTATTGAATCAAAAAATCCGTTTTGATAGTCGGAAGAAAGAAAAAAATCACTTTTAACAGTGATATGTCCAAAATTCCGGTGCAAGAATAGTGAACAGTGCCGCGCGTGGAACCTTGTGATACTGCCCCTTTAATCTCGGCGGGCAAATTTTACGCGTGCAGATATTTTAGCTTAAGCTTAAAGAAATCGTGTTGCTTTAGGCGATGGTAATAACCGCCAGTTTTATGCTTGAAGCTTTCACTCCAATTACATGGCTTTTTACCAAACCAATTTACCTTTTCTAAATTTCGTTTTAATTATTAACAAAATCTTAGGGCGGGGAGGGAAAAGAAGTTCAATATGTGCTTTATTTTAATAGTGCTCATTGACCAGAGCATTAAACAGTACGGTAAAAAACAATGATTTAGATTTATTACTTGACGTCTTTGTTCTTATTAGGAAAAGTTTGTTTCGAGATTATAGGGGGGATTGTACGTTGCCAATAACGTTTAATTTAGCCATGAGCTCTGAGGTGTATAATTCGAACACATATATAATAATCAAAATGTTTGCCACCATGAGACTCGTACATATCACTCACAGTCCCACCCTGATCTGCATAAGTCCTAACACCGTTTAACATCGTTCAAGAACAAGAACAAAATGTTGAACGATGATGCGACTTGTTGAATGAGACACTGTCACGGGTTGACATGCGCCGGTTCTCGTCCGATCACCGAAGTTAAACCCTGTCGGGAGAGGTTAGTACTTGGATGGGTGACCGCCTGGGAATACCTCGTGTCGTAGGCTCATCATTTTTTTGGTTCGGTCAAGGAGCCACTCGTCCTGAGGAGGGCAAACTGCAGCCAAAGTCATGAAAACATAGCATACCTTTGACGATACACAGGACGAAATAACGACTTTAAGTGCAAGTAAAGGTTCATTAAAGAAAACTTAAAGAACAATTTCGACTATCTTTAAGTGCACCGTAAATTACTTAAATAAGCCTTTACTTGACAACACTTAAAGCTAGTAATGAACAATTTAAGTTGCCTTTAAGGGTCTTTAAGTTGTTGAAAAGTTTAATTAAAGATAACGTAAAGGTTCTTAAACACATTAAAGATACTTACTTACTTTAATACATTTAAGAGTATTTACGTCTCAACTTAAAGATTTTCGATACCTTTAAGTAAAATTTAATTTTCTCTTAAAGATTAGTAAATTCATTATTTCGTCCTGTGATATTCCAACGACAACAAATGGGCGACGAAGTCGCTGTCACTGGAAGCTTCATACCCGGCATCGAATTTAGCCTGAACCCACGACCTAAATATCCGATTTTTCAAATATATTCGTTTGTGGTTTCTAGACCACGCTACCTTATATTCTGCTTGATCCTCGAACTTCCTCTTCCGTCCCCAATTGGTTCTTTTCCCTCCACCGCCGCCACTAGTCGACGCCATTTTGAAATTGACGGTTCAACTTGAAAAATTCAGGCTGAACTTTTCAAGTTTCAATTCGAAAAACTCGCGCATGCGCCCTCGTGACAGTGTCCCTTTAAGCGATTGACTGGCATCGTTCAACAAGTTGCAACTTGTTGAGCCTGTCTCCATTTTTGTTCAACAAGGTTCAACATGAATGGCCTATTTCAACATTCAATGAAATATGACACACTGCATGTGTAAAGTCCAAGTAGCAATATAGGAACAGTGATATGAATGTATTTTTAAAAATTGACACCCTGTATACTGAATTACAGACCGTTCACGAATCCATGTCACTATCCTGTTTAAAAGAAATGTTCAAAAGAAAAACTATTTCCTTGAAGTAACGAGCATAACTGTACAAGATGGCGGACAACTGCAATTGCAACCACAGGGGACCCATAGAAATACAATCTTTACAGTAGAAACTGCCTTGTCACGTACAATTTTGGTACTCTAAGTAGTGTAACATAAACTTGCCAACAAAAACATAATAATTATAATAACAAGACTAATATTTTGCTGGTTTTATTATTATGTATATTTTACAAATTTACCGTCAGAAAAGTTTATATCTATGCTATATCAGCAAGTGCCGCCCGCAACAAAGACGAAAGTTGCCGTACAAACATATTTTTTTCTCATGCCATTTTCCGCAAAACTTTTGATTACTGAAAACGTTAGCACTGTTTTCACAATTAGAGTGTCAAATACCGTATTTATTCGATTAAACGCCCAACCTCGAATAAGCGCCCACCTCAAATAAGCGCCCACCCTGTAGGTAGGAAAAGTAAATAAGCGCCCAGCCTCGAATAAGCGCCCACTCCTTAGTGACAATGATATTGAAATTGACTTAGTACTACTAAGAGACTTCCCCGAAGACCGAGTTTTCCTAGTATTTTAAAGAAACTTTCAATGAACAGTTAAAATTCTGCTTTGGTACATATTCACGTTTTGTTAAAATTTATTGTTTTGTTGCAAAATAAAGTTACTACTTGCTGAAAATGGTGAAAATTTAATAAGTGCCCAGCCTCGATTAAGCGCCCACCTCGAATAAGCGCCCACTCTCAAGGTCCAAAAATTTAATAAGCGCCCAGGGCGCTTAATCGAATAAATACGGTGACACTTAACATTCAAAATGGCAACTGTGGAGTAAAACCTGAGACACAGGTTGTGAGTGAGTGGGGCTAGTTCAGCGAGTGCTGGTTATAATTGTTAATTTTAACAATTAATGTACTTTCAAGCGTTTTTATGACATGTTGCCTGGCAACCGCATTTAAAATGCCTTGTGTCAAAGATAAAGGTACATGAATTCACATTATGTATATAGACGCTGCTCCCCAACGCGCTCGACAAAATATCACTGCAAATACCCCGGAAATAAAAACTAGAGAATCATTTTAATTCGCGTTTGTTCTAAATATTTTGAGTGAAATATAGTTTTAGTTTGTTCATTTAAACATCCTACGTTTATGACTTTTTACACTTGGATTATTATGATTTCTTTATTATTTATACGACAACGTTCTTTGCTCTTGCCTTAATTAATCAATATATTTATGGCAACATGCTGTCTCTTTAGTAGCATTGTTTTCAATCACGGAATTACGGACCACTTAGCTTTTATTTTATCCTTCTCGCTGCTGACATACATTACTGTTTGCTCACCCTGACGGTACGTCGGTCAACAATGCAATAGCAAGCCAGGTGAAAATTATCCAAAAGGGAGACACAAATTAATATTTCACTCAGTCAGGGCACAACAAGAACTGAACGTCAAAATCTTGAAATGAACGGAATATTTTCCATGTAGAATGAAGACAAAATATCTCAGGTAAGATAAAAAAAGCATCTTTCTTGAAAATTTTTCTTTTTTGATTAACCTTTAGAGAAATACTGCAACGGTTTACAATTTTTGTGGCAGCACGTAAGTTGTTATTATCTCTGATCAGTTACGTAGTAAGTAAACGAGAAAATGAAGTCGGAAACCCTATTTCTTATAGAAGCTCGTGGTTTTAATCGACATTTTATTTTGCAGACCCACAGAATTATTACTTGGTAAAATGCAAAACGTTTTATAGTATAGCCGCAAGATATTCCAGAAAAATCTAACATCGTTCGCTTCCAAATTGGTAGTTACTATGCGACGAATACATAATATGATATTACTGACCGTCTACTGGTCTAACATTGTCATTTGTTTTATTTTTTATTTTATCGTTCGTGTTCAAACTCCATGCATTCCAATTTAATCATAAGCCTTCGACTTGTAAATCGAAAAACACTTTGAATTACAGTGTTTGGAATTGCATCTCCCCGACCAATATAACCTTCGACGTTTCGAAAATAAGGGAATGTTACATCACTTTCCGCTACCTTATTCCTTAACGTCGTCCTGTATTTATTTTCAACGAAACGTTTAGGTTAGGTAAAGTCGATATATTGTCAATTATTTTTTTCGTTCGCTTTGAATAACGAACTAGCGATTTTTTTTGGCATATAACAACTAACCTGTCAAGAGTGATAAAGACACTGATAAGGCAGCGTTGCAGCTGCCTTAATTTATCTATTCTTGCTTCAAATGTACAATATGACCAACGTCACTGGAATTAAGGTCTTCTATTACAGCTCTGCTCCGTGCGAGTTGCGGTTTAATGTTTAAGAATTCCACTGAGCAAATATACTGTTTATGATCACACATCCTCCCCCCAAAATGCTGCTTTTATGTTCATGAAAAGATTCAAAGGTAATTGATTTTGAGGCTTCCTAATTAATGTAGTATATTTGCGATTGCATGAAAAATCTCCAGTGTAAACACCTGCTATTTTTGTCCAAATTGAAGGAAAAAAATGGTAAGCGAAGTAGTTACAAAATCCCATTTAGTTTAAAAAGCTATAGTTAATAAGAATAGCAAGTAGAGGAAGCAGGAACAAAGGACTAAAGAACCTTATTTTATTTAATTTTGATGTTGAGTTTATTTTTTTGTTCGACCACGACAATGCGGAAATCGTTAGAGAATAATTACAAACACGTTTGGACAGCTTTCTAGAAGAACGTACTATGAAGAAGAATTTCCCAAAGTGATGGACGCAAAGAAGCTGAGACAAAATAACGGCTAGTATATAAACGTAAAATTCCACCAGAATGACAATCAGTTTGATTTCTTGACCGCCTGTTACGAAATTAAATTTGATCCACTTCCATCCTTGTAACCCTGCACGTTTTCTCCAAACTACTGCTTCTGTTTTGCCTTAACCCATTCACTCCTGAGAATTTTTACGTTTTTGAGCGATTTTCTGCATTCACACGCCCCATAGGATTTCGTGACTCCATATTTGAAGTTACCATTGAAAGTGCTGCTGTTCTAAAACACTGAAGGCTCGAGTTTACTGAAAACGTCATTGTGACGATCTCATTTTGCTTCGTTGATTTGCAATAAAGGGTCCAATATGAATTATCTACGATTTTTGGTAAGTTCACAGCCATTTTTCATCTTTGGTAGCTGCCTGGTGAGCATCATTAAGTTTGGAGGTAGTTCAGAGTCCACTTCTCAATGAAGCGAGTTAGTTGTTGTACTTCGTTTACGAATTTGGCTCGTTGCTCGTTGAACTGGAAAAAATGGCCGCCTGGAAACGAAGCAGCTTTGCGACTCGACTCTGGATGAATTTCTCGACCTACCGCGGCATATTTTGGAAGTTGCGACCACAGGAGAACACACCAAGCGCGAAGTTTCGGCGGTGGGTCGGAGTGGCTGTGGACTTAGTATAAATATGAAATGTGTGCGGAAAGAAACGAACGCTGTCAAAATTCTTGGCCATTTCCCAGCATGCAGTGCGGTGGTGATATTGAAAATTGAGGCAAGGTCAGTATGCATTAGAACGAGAGGCTAGAGCTCGGCCCGAGCAACGAATAAGAGCAAAAAAATTCACTGCTAAGCTAGGACTAGGACTGAATTTTGCTGTGAATGTTGACTTTTGGGTTTGCCATGATGATTTGAATAAAAAAAACTAAAGGCAAAAACGTGATTTTTGTTGTTTTTCTATGACGTTAAAAACGGTCATTTTTGTTATTGTCCAAATTCAAACGCTGATATTCTGCAAAAATCGCTGACTTTTTTGTGTTTATTGGGTATCTCAATTTGAGGACTTTCTAGTCAATGCTCAGAACTGCTAAATAGGGCAATGTTCGCGCGATTGAGAAAGTTGCAATTTTTTAAAGCAGTGGAGTATTGTACGGCCGGTTTTGGCCGGTGTAGGAGCGAATGGGTTAAACAAAAAAAATATTTTTCTTACTGTTGATAGTTTTGATTCTTAAACCACTCAAACAAAAAACTCTTAAGACCAGCAACATGTCATCACTATTTTATTTGAAACCAGGCATATGCATCAAGATTTGGGGGGGAGGGTACTAGTTGTAGGGCAATATTTAGTACAAAGGTGAAAGTTGCATAAAAGCCAACTTCAAGGGGTGGTGATTTTAAAAACTAGACAAGAAAGGTGGAGTTAGAACAGCTAGTGATAGTTAGTAGTCGAGGGTCAGTTCATCTAGGGTGATCAAGTTTGATACTATTGCCTATCACGTGACCTGGCCAACCCTAAACCTGGGACCTAACCCTAAGTTAGGCATGGTCCTGAGCTAAGTTACCCCCTACCCTAGAAATTGTTCTAACCCTAGAATCTTAACTCTAACCCTAGATTTGAACTATCCTTAACCCTAGCTTTTGCCGGGGGGTGTCAAAAGCCCTGGTCACGTGACCGCCATTTTTCTTGATTAACCCATTCACTCCTGAGAATTTTTACGTTTTTGAGCGATTTTCTGCATTCACACGCCCCATAGGATTTCGTGACTCCATATTTGAAGTTACCATTGAAAGTGCTGCTGTTCTAAAACACTGAAGGCTCGAGTTTACTGAAAACGTCATTGTGACGATCTCATTTTGCTTCGTTGATTTGCAATAAAGGGTCCAATATGAATTATCTACGATTTTTGGTAAGTTCACAGCCATTTTTCATCTTTGGTAGCTGCCTGGTGAGCATCATTAAGCTTGGAGGTAGTTCAGAGTCCACTTCTCAATGAAGCGAGTTAGTTGTTGTACTTCGTTTACGAATTTGGCTCGTTGCTCGTTGAACTGGAAAAAATGGCCGCCTGGAAACGAAGCAGCTTTGCGACTCGACTCTGGATGAATTTCTCGACCTACCGCGGCATATTTTGGAAGTTGCGACCACAGGAGAACACACCAAGCGCGAAATTTCGGCGGTGGGTCGGAGTGGCTGTGGACTTAGTATAAATATGAAATGTGTGCGGAAAGAAACGAACGCTGTCAAAATTCTTGGCCATTTCCCAGCATGCAGTGCGGTGGTGATATTGAAAATTGAGGCAAGGTCAGTATGCATTAGAACGAGAGGCTAGAGCTCGGCCCGAGCAACGAATAAGAGCAAAAAAATTCACTGCTAAGCTAGGACTAGGACTGAATTTTGCTGTGAATGTTGACTTTTGGGTTTGCCATGATGATTTGAATAAAAAAAACTAAAGGCAAAAACGTGATTTTTGTTGTTTTTCTATGACGTTAAAAACGGTCATTTTTGTTATTGTCCAAATTCAAACGCTGATATTCTGCAAAAATCGCTGACTTTTTTGTGTTTATTGGGTATCTCAATTTGAGGACTTTCTAGTCAATGCTCAGAACTGCTAAATAGGGCAATGTTCGCGCGATTGAGAAAGTTGCAATTTTTTAAAGCAGTGGAGTATTGTACGGCCGGTTTTGGCCGGTGTAGGAGCGAATGGGTTAAATAATCTTCAGGGGCGTAGCTACCTGTACGTCAGTACGCACGTGCGTACCTGAAAATTTCAAAAAAAGAAGGATAGACGATTATCTTTATGCTTATAAGCGTTCAGTTGTAACATTTAACCGATGCTTCATAGTTAAATTTTAAGTTTCAATTGCAACACATTGTAAGAAGCGTGCAATTAAAAAAAACAATGACAGGGTATTGTTAGTCTTCAACGAATCAAAAAATGTATGTGGTGCGCAGCTCACTCACAATGTAATAAAAAACTGAGAAACCACTATCGTGGAAAAAGACACCGTTTCACTACGTGTTTATTTAGGGAAAACACTTCGCCCAAACGCAAGAAATAGCATTTCTAAGACCCTAAATTTCGAAAACTTTTTTTCGGGGGGGGGGGGGGGGGGGCATGCTCCCAGGCACCCCTTGAAGCTTGCGCCTCCGGCGCTCGTGAGTTAGGATTTAGTGCGTACCTTCAAAAAAATCCTGGCTACGCCCCTGATCTTTATACAACTGAATGCGAAAATTATAATTCTTTTGACACAGAATATCGCTGAACTCCTCTGCAGATGGGATCAAAAAAAGTTCTCGTTCGTAAATGGATTTTTTGAGGCAAAACAGCGTCAGGTAAGTTGAAATTTTAACTGGTTTCGTGGTTTGTAATTTCGTTTTGAGGTAATTGACTGTACGAAGTAAAATGGTTTCGCCAAAATATAAAGAAGCTATCCATTATCTAATATAGACCCTGGAATGATAATATTTTAAAATCAGAATGAAATAAAAAGAAGAAAAAAGCAACAAAAAAGCAACAAAGCACAAAACAAAGGCAAGAAACTTTATCATGAAGTTCATCTTATCATGATTACCAATCAATTTTTTAACAATTACTCCCACCACAAAATCGAGTCGTACATGTGTTGATAGTTAATAAAGCTACTGGCATAATTATTTTATTACATAGACAACCAGCCTTGCTTTATGATAAAGTTTCCCTAACGTCAAGAGAAAAACTGAAATTGAAAGAAATACTTTTTTCTACAATATAGAGGTTGATTACTATACTACTAGGATATAGACCACTTTCATAATGGCGGCCGATTTATTTATTCTTTTATATGTATGTTAATTAGCCTCACTGGCCTCATTTTAGAGTAAAAATTCTTTTGAATTTTGCACATGTTACCGAGGCCAGTGAGGCTAATTAACATACATATAAAAGAATAAATAAATCGGCCGCCATTATGAAAGTGGTCTATGGGGAGCTAATAAGCCTAGTTGTAGTGAACCGGCCAATCACATCCAGGCGTTGTCTATATAATAATAGCACATCATTAAAAAGAATTTAGCAAAACCCTCTTTCAAGTCATTATGTGTGTGTGCACTATGAACTGCAAAATGGAAACACCTTTGATTTACGATGCATGATCTTTTAATTACATTTCTTAGTTTCTTTTGTCTTTTATCATTAGACATGGAAACAAAATCGACATCTTTTGTATCGCGGACGCGCCGTTGGATGTTACAAAAGAGCATTAACAAGGAATTTCTTCAATCATTTACTGGGACCTTAAAAGTTTCTGAGATGGTTAGTAATCTTCGTCCAGTTAAGCCCAGGCGAAAGTCATAAATCGTTTTATGAAGGGTTCTTTGATTCCTTGTGGAAACACTTTTTACGAGTTCAGTAGTTACTATTATGGAGCGACTAATAAAAATAGATAGGTTTTGCCTAACAGCGGAGCTCTCTGAATTCTTCCAACCATCATATGACCTAATTATTCGAAATTTAAACCGTTTTAAATGGACGCCAAAAATGCACAACATAGAACAGAAAGCTGATGATAAGCTTAACTAAGGTGAAAAGGAAAAACACAAGATTAAGCTTAAAGGAGTTCAGCTCTAAACAAATGCTTCGACGATCTACTAGCTTGAATTGTCCTAAGACGAAATCAGGTTTAAAAATAAGCACTTAGCTCTTTATCCCTCCAAAAACGCTTGACTTGCAGAGTCACGCAACCACAAATGCGGTCTTGACCACTGTTTGAGAAATGTCAAACCTGTCTTAAGTAGCAAACAGCGAAAAAATGCAGGGAAAAACGATTTTACAAACCCGTTTTTTTTTCGCTAAACACAACAGAAGTGTTTACTGTAGCTGACGTTACATCGGCCATGTAGCCGAGGGAAGCGCGCGAAAAATAAAGCCTCGTTTTGGTTTCAAAATTCCTAAAATCCCAGATGTTGCGTTACGTCGTAAGCGCATGTTGGGCGACGTCGTATGCGCCCGCGAGCTAGCCCTGCGCGACGTCGTACACGCCCGCGAGCTAACCCTGCGCGACGACGTACACGCCCGCGAGCTAACCCTGCACCGCGCGCCCGCGAAACATTCCGCTAGCCATGACCATGAAAATTGACGGGCATGGTTCTATGAGTATGGAACTCCGCGAGAGCTCCGCTATTCTTGTTGCTTTTGAGGATTAAGTGGGTCAAGAACAATATCCTTAAAGGCCCATGTTCACCCAATCTGCTTTGCGCGCTTGTGTTTTTGTTTTGAAACGGTTCAATTGTTCAATGTAGCGTTATAATTTGCTGGCACGTCGATTTTCGATTTTCCGTCTGTGCGAAAATCAGCCTGGGCGCGCAAAGCAGATTGGGTGAACATGGGCCTTTAAATGCACTGATAATTCCGTTTTGGTATTCGCTGATTTAAAACTTAAAAGTAACTCAGAGGCTTTGAATTGACTTAAAGGCTGATAACAGTCCAACCTCAATGTGCTACCACCTCTCGTATGCGACCACTTTTCCCAAAACAATTTTTCCAGTCTAAACAGTATAGCTAAATCTTGTCGCAAGCGACCACCTCACGCATAAAAGCGACCGCAATCACTTTCAGCCTACAATGGTTTGAACTGATTTTTCTATTGTTTTACACCTCTGGTAAGTGACCACTGTTACGCATTTCGATGTCACTACAGGTGCAGAACTACTATATAAATATCTAGGTAAAGGAATGCTATATGTTTTGTGCAAACTCACCACCTTCCATCAACGACAACTTTGGTTTCACTTTGTTTTTTTTGGTTGTTCGTTTACGGGAGATTCCCCTTTAAAAGTGTGTTTTTAAATTAAGTGTCGAAAGTTATTTCGCAATTGCTTTGGTTTTGCATTGCTACGCTCTCTGATTGGCTAAAAAAACTCGCGCGACTTTCTCAACCAATCAGAAGTAAAATCAAAACCAATTGTGACTTACTGGCACGGGTTTTCCCGCGCTTGGCGGCGGCTACTTGTATTTGCTTCGAGCTCTTATTGGTCGATTAGATTCTCTGCGTCTGTTGTGATTGGTTCATTGAATTGTTTGCGTCTGTTGTGATTGGTCAGAGTGATTAGTTTGGTTTTAGTTTTACGACACTCTGTGAAAACTGCTTTGTTTTTTTGGCAGGTGAGCCTTGCGACTGGTTTTGGTGCATTGCTTCATTACGTCAAGTTGGTTGCTGAGGCATCGACAACAGACATCCTGTATATTGTCATCACGGGTGTGGCGACTTTCTTCACAGTAATATTAATCTTTACATTAGTCTTCAACCTTCAGCAGAAAATTACAACATCCACCAAAAACTGGAATATGTTTGTAAGTAAAGCAACAACAACAGTCTTAATTTCTGCAGTACAGTCGAACCTCTGCTTACGGACACCTCATTATTACCGTAATAATGAGGTGTCCGAAGATATCATGCAGTCCCTATCTCTTTAGTACAGACACACTCTATAATGCTGACACTTGAGGCTATCCCATTGGTTTGAGGATTGTCTCAGTCTGTTTTGATTGACCAGAGTGAACCTGTTATAACTAACTTGCATACTCTGTCAACAGCTAAAGCTGTGCAGATTTCTTATCTGTAACCTTTTTACTTTCTTCCACATTCAGATGTTCATTTACCCATTGATAATCGCTGTCCTGGTATTAATATCTTCGAGCCTGCTTGTGTACGAGGCTGTTAAGCTGGGGGATTCTTATCATTCTCAGCCATCCAACCACGCAAAATGTACCAAGTGTGGCAAGATCAACGTCGCTGCGGTAAGATCAATATTTGAAATGACCGAGAACCGATCGTATCTTTGTTTTTATTCGCTAAGTAAGGCAGTTTTTAATCTAATTTTTTTTGTTAACGGCCCTGTATAACTGAGTGACATCCCCTTTTATGGAAGAGAGACCATGATAATGATGACCATGATGACGAGTTATGGCCTTCTGTTTATCTCTCTTTGAGACAAGCATGAGGCAACGTCACACGAAAAAAAGCTTTTTTAATCTGATTTTAATTGAGTTTTAATCATTAATATAAAAAACCACTTTTGCGAGCCTCAAATAACCAAAGCGCTCGAACACGTGAAAAACAAAGAAATACAACATCATGGCAGTAACTCAGGTTAGGACCTTTTATTTCATTATCGCTAGTTTTGAAAACCCTAAATTCGCCCTCGGTTACTGTATTTTAATAACCGATACAGCCTTCCATTGTAAACGCGTAAAACTTAGAACACCTCTTGATCAAAAGATGGCTAGCCTTTGGGCTCGTTTTCTGAGCCCCGACTAACCGTTCCAACATTGTTGGCAAACAGTTGTTGGATGGCAATGTTGGACGCCCGGATAAACGTCCCAACACTGTTGTCCAACATTTGTTGGATGTCATCGTTTGACGCCCGGCTAAACGTCCCAATATCTGTGCTGTCCATCATTTGATGACCGCGTGGCTGAAACATGATTGGTTGTTGCTAGGGTTATTGTGTTGGAAAGCCGGCTAAACGTTCAAACATTGTTGCGACGGCTAACAAAATGTTGGGCAAAATGTTTGATCGAAAACAAACCATTCATCTAGCAAAAAATGTTGGTCAAACATCATGTAACATATAAGCTGTTAAACGTTCTAACATTGTTGAACCAATAAATGTTGTACAAAATATTAAAATAATATTGGTTTGGAGAAAATGTGAAATGTGACTGACAATGTTAGAACGTTTGAGACTATGCTAGAGAATTTGACGTATCCTTTATCATAACCTGCAAAACAAAGATTGTGTTTCACCCTTACTAATGTTTTGCAGTTCTAATACTGAAGTAATTGTTTCGTTTCAGGTATTTGGTTTTCTGTCGTGGATTTTGCTCACTTTAGATTTGTTTCTTCAAATGAGACACCATGGGTTCTCTTTTAGAAAACGAAAGGAACGTAGGGTGACTGTGCAGCCTAAAGTTTCTCCAGTAACAGAAAACAAAGAAGAACAGGTAACCCAACCTAACAACGAATGAGAACATTTGCCTTCAGAGAGATTTGCTGGTTCTGGATTAGATTGGATTGGATGGAAAGCTAGCAGCCAAACAGTGATTTTTATTGAGTGTAAAAGTCTTACATTATTAAAAACTATTTGCAAGCATGTAGTTGAAAACAGGCAAATTGAGGCCTCTAAATCAAACATTTTTTGAAAGAAAAAAAACACTTCGCTTGAAGGAGACATAGAGATAGCACTAAACTGTTTTATTGAAGGAACTTGAAGTTATTACTCTTCAACACCACATGCGTCACTGTCTCAGCTTATGTATGAGTCGTGGGGTATCTCACGAGAAATGGAAAAAACGCATAAGAGCAACTGTGGAATTACTGATACCAAAAACTCATACCACAATCCTTGACCAAATGTATGCAGCCCTCATTCAGCATATGCACGCTCAACAAATCGTCTTATTGGAACATCAGTAGCCTTTGAATGCCAGACGATAACTCAAATAAGATATATACCCTTTATAACCTACCTCACGGCACAGGACCCAGGCCGCCAGCGTATGGCATACCTGTCATACATTCAGAAGCTACTGGGTGACAGGGGCAAAACTACTGGGGTAAAAACAGATCGAGAGGCTGGCACAGGATAAAAGCTGGTGGAGCAAGCTAGTGGTTACCGGCTACTCAGCCGACCAGCTCCGACCGATGATTATGATGATATGATGATGATGATGATAATTATGATGACGATGGTGATGAAGTATGGGTCATGTGACTCGATAAGTGTAGATTGAATCTTTAGTTAAATGATCTTTTGCCCAACACGACACTCTATTTGATGGGCTTGTTTGCTTGTTTAGTCCGCCTCTACAGGCGACTTACTGTCTTTAAACCTACTTGCTGCGAAATGATTCATTACTCCCAAGTGAACCACAAAAATGAATCTTGTAAATAAAATCGACTCGGCTTTATTATTTATTTTGTCATTTTTTTTTTCCATTATTTTTCTGGGGAAGGGGGGGGGGGGGGGGGGGGCGCGCAGGGGGTTGGGCAATTTTTTCTGAGCATGATTTTTTTTTCCGTCTTGAGGTTGTGCAATAATTTTTTTTCGAGATTGTTCGATACTTTTTTCCTTTGGCTTGCTGTACATGAATTTTTTTCTCTACTTTTGCTGTGCAGGAATTGTTTTTCGGTAATTGCCTACCCCCCGTCTCCTCAAAAATAAAATGGTCGATCCCTAGAATGGTACTGCCCCCTCCCCAGGCGTTGTTGCATATCGTCGCTAACGGTGATGTTGGGACTCTGAATTCTTAAAGGGTCAGTGTCCCGGCTGATGTATCGTGTTTTCATAATTATGGCCAGGAGCTTGCTTTGAAGTGCACATAAAGTGAAATTTCACTACCATTTTGTTTTAGGGTTTTATGTTGTTTTTATCACCTTTATTTCATTTTCAGTCATTTTCCTCTTTTGCGCGAAGAGAATCCACTATTTTTAGTGGTTTGAAAACTCCCGCCGGGGCCTGAAATTTGCGACATTTTGAGCGCGGCCAAAAAGGTATTTGTGACGTCATTCGTGTGTTCGATTCACAACAAAACATGGTGGAGAATTGGGCGAACCCGGGACTAAAAGACGCGCCCCTTTAGCCATATTTAATCAAAATTATTCTTCCACAAGTTGCCAAAACTCCACTGTAAAACGAGTGACGCGATCATTTGTAAACTCACTAATGACGTCACTAGAACCAGGTCCTTGTCTAATATGCACAACTTGCGTCGCTTGTTAAAATGTTCCCGCCACTTCAAGTGACTTATTTTCCCATCAAAATAATTCTGAAAACACCTATTTTCAGATTAACGAAAAAAATGGTAGCGAAATTTCACTTCATGTGCACTTTGAGCTTGTTGTATGATCTTGAAATAGGAAGAACAGGTTGCCAAAAGTGATAAAAACAAAGAAAACTAAAGAGGCAAAAAACGTCTAAAAGAGGGAGAATTCCATAACAATGGCGATTTTGATTTCTTGACCGCCTGTTACGAAATCAAAATTAATGAACTGTAATCCACTTCCATCCTTGCAATCATGCACTTTATCTCCAAACTACTGCTTCTGTTTTGCTCTGTATAATCTTTTTATCCATTGGTTGTATTTGGCGATATATACATGGAAATAAGCTAAAGCATCAAGTCAACTACGATCCTTGGTCCCCGATCCCCTATTCCATTTTATTTCTTACTTTCCCTTATCGGCGAAGGGCCTGGATAACAGAGTCCAGTCTTTTTGCGTTCGAATGAAAACAAAATGGCGTCCTCCGAGTCGTGTGTTTGTTGATGTTTATATACTTGTGATCGCCGGTAGCTGAAGCTTGCTTGATTATCAAACTTGCTTTAGAATCTAGTAGATACGATATCCATCATAGAAAGATTTAAAAGAAGCATGGACGACAGGAAAAGGAGAAAAAGAAAACACGATAGTGACTCGGATGACACAAGTTATAACGAGGAAGAGAAGTCGCCAAAAACCGATAGAAAAAGCTCAGAATCGCAACAAATTGCGAAAAAACGAAGAAAAAAGAAACCGAGAGATGGAAAGCGGAATATGTCTAGCAGTACTTCGTCCAGTGACAACGGAAACGAGCATTCTGATAGCAGCAGCGATCTTGGAAGATATAGAAAGAAAAAGAAAAGGAAAGATGGGCATGAAGATAAACTAATAAAAAGGAAGAAAGAAAAGCGGAAACGAAAACGGGAAAAGAAAGAAAAGAAGAGTAAACGACGCAAGGAGAGAGGGGTAAAGAAGGCTGTTGGCGAGAGTAAGCAAAAAGATGTCTCGAAGAACATTCCATCGCAAGGTCTGATCAATAGTTTAGGTTTTGCATGAATCAGCAAGTTCCCCCAGGGGCCGCCCCAGTCGACCCTGGGGGATTTGTCCAAATGCCCAATCAAGCCTTATCAAATACCCCTGTGTATGGGGCAGAGTCATTCTGATAAATTCCCACACCCTGAGGGCAAAAAATAAGGGCCCCTTTGATATAATGCACGGATCAATTCGAAACATCAACATCCTCTCTCCCCTCCCTGGGCATGCCCCGGGCATTTGAACGTTTTCCTTGCCTGGGGAGTGAGGAATTTGATGTAAAAGGCCATCCCGGGGGTGGAGAATTTGACTTTGCCTGGGTGGGGTGGGGAATATGAACCAGAAGTGTCAAGTTCAAAATATCTTTTTTTGGCCGGCACCTATCAAACACATGTGGTTGTAGCAGTTCAGATTCGACAATATGGAGCAATTTAAAGGAAAAAATATCATTTTTGTTAGTGAATGGCTAGTGGGTTTGTTCTCCATGTAACATTCCCATGTAAATACTGTGTCTTATTGATAAGATTAGGGCTCAGATATCCAAATATTAGAATTTTTTTCTTCTTTCATTAGCTAATACATTGAAGAATAAGCCAGTTTCAGCTGATCATGGAAGCGAGTCTACACCAAAAAAGAGGTATATTATAGGCAACATTCAAATAAATTAGATGAATAACACTTATCCTGTCTGTGTGTCTATGGGGTTTGTCACCTTGTGCATCTGGTGTGGTCTATGAGCACATATGGACCTCTAAGGCTGGCCGGTGTCTAAAGGGACAGTGTTCTGGCTGAAATATCGTGTTTTCATGATTACAGCTGTATGGCCAGGAACTTGCTTTAAACTTGCTTTATTTTTTTATTTTTTTAAATAGGAATAAGTAAATGCCAAAAGTGATGAATGCAAAGAAATATAAAATAAAAGACAAAAATTAATAAATGGACTAAAACACTCAAAATTCCACAAAATCAAAATTGATGAACTGTAATCCACTTCCATCCTTGTAATCCAGCACTTTTTCTCCAAACTGCTGCTTCTGCTTTGCTCTATTTTTATCCAATTAAGTTGTATATTTGGTGGCATTTGGCAATAAAACATGGAAATTAAGTAAACACAATTATTTTGTTATTTCCAAATGGTGTCCCGTTAATTCTAGACTAACTCAGTGATGTATCTAGACTTGCTCCTAAAGGAGGGAGGGGGGAGGGAGTGAAAAAGGAGTGGTGACAGTGCAGTGAGAAAATGGTTTAGAAAAGGTTTGTAACTGTTCATAACAGACCATCCATTATACATGTGGTTAGAGAGAGATTAAGTCAACTTTCTGAACTAAAGATGAACACTGAAAGGTGGGCCAGCACCATTTGTCCATCTTAGAGGGGCAGCCGGCTGTCTTAGAGAGAATTCAGTTTCAGTAAAATGAGTAACTCAAGGACACCAGGAGGCAAACTTATAGAGAGGTAATAGTTGAGAGTGTTGACTATATGAATTATAACATGACTTGTCTAAGGTAATAACGGGGCAAAAACAGTTGACCGGTCTGCGTGCAGTAATTATATTTTTGGGTTTGCAGAATAATTAAGCTTCTGAAGTTTCTGACAGTAGGAAAGTCAACTTGTTTATAAATACAAAAGTTGGTTCCAAGAGTAGTACTATAACTAAAGCTCTCTTTGGTTATGAATTTAAATCATTTTCCTCTTTTAAGATCTATGGTTCCAATGACAAAGGAAGAGTACGAGAAACAGCAAGCCCAGGTTAGGAGGGTGTATGATCCAGAGACAGGTCGACACAGGTGAAGATAAAAGTTTCCTTCTGACCAACTGTTAACAGCTCTTTTAAAATCCTAATATGAAAAAATGTTCTTTATGAATTAATGTTAAGGAGTAATAAATTACTCCTATAAAATACCAAGACAATTTGACCAAACTACAGACCAACAAAACTTTACCAAATTTAGATGTTAGTAGTAATTGTACAACAACTGTACATGGATTGAAACTGACCAATCACTTACTTGGGTCTTCAGGGTACCTACCAATCACATTAACAAACATGCACAGACAAAATTAATACTGTAAATTCATAATATTATATCACCCACAATTGAACCTCCCATAAAGGGACACCATTGCCGGGGGGGGGGGGGGGGGGGGGTACTCCCTATAATGGGCTATACGTGGATGCTCTGCCCGAAAGGGGTACCTTTTTGAGGCTGAAGGTATATGAAAGGGTCGGGATTTTACGAGTTGAAGAATATGAAAGGGTAGGGATTTCACAAAGAATAGGAAAGGGTAGCGAAAACACACCATTGAAGCATAAAAAAGGTAGGGAAAACGCCATTTAAGTATTAAAAAAGGGTCTTTCAAAATATATCAAACAGATGCACGTACAGGTTATATGAAAGGGGTACCATCTTCATTGAAAGGTATATGAAAGGGATACCTTTATTGTCAAAAACGGTATATGAAAGGGCACCATTGGGACCAGAAAAATTGTCTGCTTAAAGGAGGTTTAAAATGTACTTGTAGTGTTTGTACATGTATGTGGCTGGGACCACGACTAAGTGTTTGCTTATCGATCCATCCATCCATCCATCCATCCATCCATCCATCCATCGGTACACTAAGCTTAAGAGCTAGTTTCCAGGTATGCCACGAAATAATAAAGATAAGGGGAGGTGTCTGCCTATGGGAGGTGTCCGAAAGCGGAGGTTCGACTGTACTTGACACTCAGAAGCTGACTGAACTTCAGTCAGTGTGCATAACAACGTTTCTCAGAATTACACTCGAACACTACAATAGCAACTCAATCAATAGTTAAAAAGTGAAAAAAAGGTTTCATTCTGACTTGCTTTTGGCTAGTCCTGTAACTCCTGGCCATGCCACGGGGCCAAACTATTTACTATTGTGAACAAATTTTCCAACAGGCTTGTGAAGGGGACTGGTGAGATATTGGAAGAGATTGTGAGTAAGGACAGACATAAAGCAATCAATAAGGTTGGTTAAAAAGTTTACCCACTTTGAAATTTGAACAGCAAATTGATATATGTTTGCACGAACAAATAGTGCAGTGGTGGACATAAGGGGGGGGGGGGGGGGGGGGGGGTGTGGCTCTTAAAGGCAGCTATGAATGACTCACAATTTCCTCAAATATAATGATAATGCAATTCAAATTTCCCAAGATCCATCACCACGGTATACATAATTATTTTAAAAGGAGCAGCTAGTGTTGTAAAGGTAGACCTATAAAAAACCCTAATGGGCCAAAGACAAGTTTAAACTGAAACCCACAAAATTCAATCAAGCATTTTTGCATCCAATAATAACCAAAAATGAAATTTTGACAGAAAAATTAGTATTGTACAAAAGGTGTCAGTCTTTGTCTTTGTGCATTCATGCAAAGAGTGATTACAAGCTCTAAGCAGATTGAGTTGTCATTATAACAAATAGAGAGACATTACTGAAATATGTTTCAAAAACTTGTTGGCAGTATTAACCTTCAAATTGACCCAAAAAGATCCCTGCTGGAATCTCATTGCCCCCCAATAAATACTGGGCGAATTTTAAACCCTCCCAAAAATCGCAAAGTTCAAATCCAAAAAATCATTTGCACCTCCCCCTGGTCTCCAGTTGGGAGATTTGTAGCGAGCAATTGTAGGTCATTTTGTACTTGGTCTGAATGATACGTGGATTGTTAGTTTAAATGAATTCCTAAAACAATGTCAACTGAACTTCAAAAGGATAACATCACCTTTGATTATTTCAGACTGCTACTCAAGGAGATGGATCATTTTTCCAAGCAAATCTTGGACTTAAGGACAAATAATGCAGTGGCTTTGGCTTCAAAAGCCATCTTTGATAACACAACTGATGTTATAAAGAAAATGTTGTATGCGGCCTTGTGGTTGCCTTAGTGTGCTGTGATGGAACACAAAGTTGTTTGCAACCATGTTGGAATCACTTGCATTAGCCAAGTTGAAGGGATCAGCCTGCAACAGCAGGGATGTTCAATGAATTCTGTTGTATATGGATAACATTTTGAGGCTATTATGCACCTTCTAACCACTGACTTGCACAACCTGAACTGGGCAAAGATCACTTGAATACTACCTTTTTAAACTGTGTGTTAAATGAGGCCTTGCAAAGGGGTTCTGTAGGAGTATCCCATATTATTGTTTTACAGTAGGTCTTACAAGTTGCCTATTAGGCCTCAAAAGTGGGCCGTTTGGTCCCAGTTTTTATACATAGTGGATGAGTTTAATAATCAGTGGATTTTGTTTCAAAAATGATGAATTAAAGTTAGCATATATTTTAATTAATACATTTAAATATTTTTTAAGTAGCTTTGGTATTTATAGTTTTATTGTAATGCGCATTTGATCATGTAATTTGTATGTTAATTTGCGCATTTATTAGCATCCACAATTCACAGCCATTAGGCCATTAGTCCAGTCCACAATCCTAAAGTTACAAACCACATAGTCCAGTTCACATTCACATTCAAAGTCCTGATTCCATCATTCACATTCTGGAGTATTCCAAATTCCACAGTCCATAATCTACAGTAGTCCAGTCTTGAATAAATAAATAAAAAATTAAAATTACTTTATTTTCAAAGGTATTTAGGGTTTACCTCGGTGTAAGAACTTGTGATTTTTTCCTTTGTTTTTTACCTTTATAGTATTGCATTCCTAGTTGACTCTTATTGTTTTATGCCTTTTGTTTTCTTTGTTTTACGTCACTCGTGAATTTGACAGGTTGTTACACCGAGGATGAGCCGGTATTTAGCACGCAAGCCACATTGGTGGGAGGCGAGTGCTATCACCACTTTTGACCACTGACCACGCCTGCTCCCCCGATACAATTTTTGTACTCTGATGCGCTTGGTATTTACATGTAGCAATAAACAAAACCATTTTACAACGTCGTTTACACGTGTTTCTTTTGTTTTATCGTTGCAAAAGTCTTGAAATCACCACTACAAGCTGCGACGACTGCTAAAGTAAGGCAATGTTATGCTCTTTAGTATGGAAAGAGCTTTGCAGAAAAACAACTTTTATTTCAACATAATCTCGACGAATTCGGCCTCAAGTTGCATGCTGTGTATAAAAACAACGTTCATATAGAAGGAGCTAGAAGAGGAAATGTAGGGTAGACTGGTACAGTAATTTACCCCGTATATCGGAAAAGGTATGTTATGCGCCAATGTAATGCGCTAATGTATGTACCATAATGAAAAGGGGCTATTTGCCCGGGGGGGTGGGGGGGACTCCCATATAAAAATGACGGGGGTGCTCGTCGTAAATTTTCGAAAAACACCCTAAAAGGTACCAGAATCTTGTTTGATAGGCGTGGCTCAAAATAATTTTTACCCCAAATAGGTACCAATTCGAAAACAACACATGCCATATTTTGTCATATTTTTTCGGCTCAATACCCTAAAAGGCACCGCGATAATTCTAACGGTGGTCATTTTAGATTTTAGTACCCTAAGCGGTACCAATCTTCAAATTTTGACCCCTAAAAGGTACGACGAGCATCTCCGTCATTTTTATATGGGAGTCCCCGCCACCCCCCCGGGCTATTTGTCTAAATTAAAAGCAAAAAGATAATGAGAAACCCGATGTGGCCAAGAATTATTCCTTGCACTTAGTCTGCATTCGTATAAACCACGATTGACTGTTTTATAAAGAAGGCTACCACCAGAAAAACATCCTTCGTGACTACAGTCGAACCTCCGGTTGCGACCACCTCTCGTAAGCGACCACCTCTCCTCAGCGACCAGTTTTCCAAAATACCAAAAGTTTCCAAGACAAATCACTATATTTGGAACCTCTTGTAAGCGACCACCTCTCGTAAGCGACTGCGACCACTTTAAGAGCTAAAAGTTTGAAATTTTCTTTTGTTTTTAACCTCCCGTAAGCGACCACTTGAAGTTACTTGACAGATAATAGAGCGGAAATTGGATAATGAGGTACTGTTGTAACATTATCGCATTCCTGAAGACAAGTCCTGTTTTTCTCGTTCAAAACCTATGCCGAACTCAAATTCTCAAATTCTTCTACAAATGGTAGGAGGGTTTAGTTTCCGAGCTGTAAATGTTTTTGACTGTTCGGCCTCAATTTGGTTAGATAATGGCCATAAAATGGCATTTGTAGCCTGAAAAAGGGTCTTTTTGGTGGAAATTTGGGTGTTAAAGGGTTAATGTACAGTTTTTTATGTTTGTTAACATGTAAATCACCAGTAATATAAAACGGCTGTCAAATTTAAAGCTAGCAATCCAATCCTTATTAGTTCATGTTCAGTTCCCCTTAACGTTTAGACAACATTAAAGATTCAATTTGTAACTATCGTGAGACTTGTTCCATTCGCCTTATTAGGTAAATTAACGGAAGCGAACCATGAAACTCTGAATAAATAGTTTGGAAAGCTTAAATACTTTTGTGACTACTAAAAGTTATTACATGGGTTTAGATGGGCATTGGCACAAGGGATAAGTCTCCGCAGTTACCATATGCAGTAATAAGGCAAAATTTTGACCCAATGTGGTCTGAACTCTCGTAAGCGACCACCTCCCGTAAGCGACCACCTCCCGTAAGCGACCACCTAGGCTTGACATTTTGGGTGGTCGCTTACGGGAGGTTCGACTGTAGTGATATAAGTGTATGTTGATGTAACACTTCCATAACGTTGTTTTGCTTGCGTCGATGTTAACGTTGTGCCGGATAACCGGTCAGTGTCTTGTACTGGCTAAATAACCGGATACTTGTTGGAAAACGCGGAGGTATCAGGCGAGTGACACAGGAATAAAAAACTTTAAGTGAAAAACAAACCCTTGAAGTGGGCCGCAGTCGCCATGTATGGCGACGGCCCAGTTAAGGTGGCCCGATCCTTTTTATTGGTGCATTGTTTTGAATCGAGTCTTTTGGTAGCAAAAATTTAACCGATTTCTCAACAGTTTTTGGAATCCTAAATGAAGATTTTGTTTGAATTTTGAGAAAATATCATTTGCTTTTCTGTGGGAGTAAAAATATTTGAGACATCAGCACATTTTTAAAACGTAATCATTTTACACAAAATGCCCATTATTTTGAAATACTTTGTCAAATAAGCCTCCGAGTTTGCCGGTTTTGTATTCGCAAATTTCATGACAATCAGCACAAAATCTGATTCGTCCCCAGTCGTCTCTCTAGGCAAGACGAGGGAGACACGCGTGGGGGATACCCATCACCCCTCGCGCTTCCCTCGGCCGCGCTTGACGACTGGGGACGAGTCAGGGACAAAATGCTGGTAAATCACTCTTAAAATGCTATGCTTACGCATTTGCGTTAGTTGTCGCATCTGAAAGTCTGATGCTAACCAAAGTTTTGTTGAAAGAAACTGAGTAATCGGAATATACGGAAAACGTAGTCGGCGCTACAACAAGCAGTATTTTTGCATGCAAGGTGAAAAAAATATCTTATATTCATCCGACTTATCGCATATTTGTCCCATTATTCCCCAAAAAAATCTAAGCATGATAAAATAAGGCATATACGGAGGAAAATCCTTACCAGTTTTTAGCACCTTAGATTCTACTTTTGAGGAGAAATAAAGCCGTCAATTCGAGTACTTCTAACCATCCGCGTTTGAATTAACTACAATGAAAACCCAATGTGCTTGATAACATATTCAACATCTCTGGCTTGGCTGTCACATTCCTCACGAGCGGTTTGCCACATGGGGATAACGAGTTTTGATCCCGGGGGGGGGGGGGGGGGGGGGGGTACTCTGTTTGGGTGGGGTGTGCCGCTGGGACTCTGAGACCCTTAACCTATACTAGACCACTTCAGCTGCATTTTGCAACCCTATTCTAGACTAAACATCGAAAATTCCTACCCTATCCTAGACCAAATTTTTGAACGCTTTGTTTGTTACTAGTTACCAGGGGTCAGTAAAAAAGCCGTACTGCCCGCCGTACCGATTTTTAAATGTCATTTGCCAGTAAACCTTGTCTAGACTAAATTCTTCACGCAACTGATCAGTTTCGCGGAAAATGATATCCTATTCTAGACCAAAAATCTCTGATTATTGTACCCTATCCCAGACTAAACTGCCTGAAAACCATACCCTTCACAGCGACACATACCTATATAGCTCATATATGGGAGTAACCCCCCCCCCCCCCCCCTCGGGGGTGGGGGGTTGATATATGAAAATCTATTTCAGTTCTATTAAAATGATAGTTCGTTCCTTTTAATTCTCTTGATTTCGTAGTTGTCTCTTTCTCAGGTAACAGCTGAAGCCGGACTCTCAACATGTAGCTCCATTTAATTGTGATTTGGACGATATATATTTCGCAGTCTGTCCATAAATGTGTGTCGAATGTAGTGTCTCATCTTCCAACAGTAAATCAGAGGATTCAGAAATGAATTGAGAAATACCAGCGTTGAAGTGTACCACTGCCTTGTAAATGTCTCAATATGGTACTTTGACCACAGTTTGTAAGGGCAACGTCAATACAAAAGGATGGTAAATAACAAGCTAAAAACACGAGATACACGTATAATATACCAAGTGCTATTTTTCTCAGTCTCGCAGCATTTATCATTTAACCATTTGGTATTACTTGCTGTACTTGAATTTGATTTGTATGATGTCGTACGGCTGCATATATCTTGCAGTAAAGCAGCTGTAGTTATGTAATAAACAATCTCTGAACAGTTATGAACATAATGAACCTTCCATTCTTTGGAATCCGGTCCAAAAAAAAACATTCAATACAAGAGGTACATTGAACAGTTAACAGGCTTCTACGATGCGATGTGAAAAATTACTAGTATGACAAAGCCTCAAGGTTCACTGGATCTGAACTTGGAAAACGTCATCGCTTCTGTACGCATTGCATGCCTATGTTTATAGTATGCTGAGTCGTGTGTTGCGGTTCGAACTTTTGAGTCTGTTGGTATGTAATTTCTGACATCTGAGTGACGTAGGAACGAACTAGTCAGAAATTATTATTCTGACGGCACGATATAGAGGCTTGCGTGTCGTCATGGGACATCTCGGGACTATTTAAGGGTTTGGCGGGAGATATTTATCATTCTACGTCGGTCAGTCTTCTCGAACGTTGCCTTTTTTCGTTCAAGTTTTTTATTTTTGTTACGTTGGGAAATGAAATGTTATACAAGTATCAAGTAATGTTATCAGTTTTAGTACCTTTGCCCCCGAGGTCCAGTGCCACTGTATTGTTATAGGGGGGGGGGGGGGGGGGGGGGGGGGGGTATACGTTCCACCTATTTTTTTTTTTTTGCCCACATCTAAATGGTGTTTTTTTTGTGGTTTTTCGTAGCTGGCGTGGCACAATTTTCTCAACTTTTGAAATATAATGTAAGTGAAATGTAATTTAAAAGGGTCAGGAGAATAGACAGAATATGTTATTAGGATACATTCATCAGATGACTGACTTTTCCTCTTGTTCAGTTTTGTATATTGTATAATGTTTAGGCTTATTTAGTTGTACCCTTTCCTCGGGGTCATGTGCTGCTGCATTAGATGAGGCCGGAATACGTTTCCACATTTTTTTTGGCCACACAAGGGTTGGGTTTTTAGTGGTTTTTCGTATCTGGCGTAGCACAATTTCTCACTATTAGAAACATTGTTATTCGTAAGGCTGTATTCTGTTATTGTAATTTGCATCAGATGACGGATCCATTTTGTATCAGATGACTGACTGACTCATCTTAAATAAACTATTTCACATTGAATGTCTCGTGTTAGTGGAGTCAGAATGAAATCTTCCTGTCTAACCATTCAGATGGAAGCTCTTCACCAGTTTTTCTCCTATGGTGCTGTTTTCCGGCAGTTTCTTGGTGTTGCGATCACCAAATGACGTAAAACAAATAATTCAAAAGAAAGTAAACAATACCCACACCACATCACAAAAGCTAACCAACAATAGTTTCCGCAACACCAAGAAACACCCTGTTTTCCTTTCTTTTTTATATAACGAAATTTAGTATTTTTTATGAATTTTGATTATGGTCGCCGTTAGCAGTGAAAGAATTAAAACAGTTTTGGGCGCCCAAGATAGTGTGATGGAAACTGCCGTTTATCACACATACTTATCCGTGTTTGCAAACAGCTTTGTAGAGCGTCTTACATCACAAAATTATTATAGGAAAAACAATGTAAAGCAGGAAAATTTAACAAAATCCGAAGCTTATCTACTTCACTTTAGATTTTGCTTTCCTCAGCTGCATAGTTTAGTTCCGAGTTTGAAAAACACTTCGCATTATGTCTATAACTGCGTGTCGAATGTGTCTCATCTTCCAACAGTAGATAAGAGGATTGAGAGATGAGTTGAGAAACACTAGCGTTAAAGCGTAACGCCGTAAATACCACAGTAAGGTACTTTGACAACAGGCTAAAAAGGCCACATTGATACAATGAATGGTAAATAACAAACCGAAAACACGAGATACACGTAGAATGTAGCAACTGCAGTTTTCCTTAGCCTGACACCGTTTGTCATTTCACCATTTGGTGTTACTTGTTGTACTTGCAGCGCTTCAATTTGACTTGTGTGATGTCGCACGGCTGCATACAGCTATTTCAATTTAGGTTGTCGGATGAGAGCTTCAAGCGTACGCAACGAGACCGCAAGGTACTTTGGGATTTTTATGTATACGATAAATTGACCAAAGCAATTTAAAATACCTCGTCCATACAGCGAAGGCAAACATTTATGGTGCTAACATCTACCTCACTCATTGCACTAACAAACGCAAAAACCGCTAACTAAGCTAAGACCAATTTACAACTACCCATAGTTACCTGCGGTCTCGTTGCGTACACTTGAAGCTCTCATCCGACAACCTAAATTGAAATAGCTGTATATCTTGTAGTGAAGCAATCCTGTAGTAATGTAACAATCAACCACAAGAGTTGTAAATAGAATGTAACGAACGTTTTCGGGAATCCAGTGTAATGAATAAATCAAGGAAAGAAATACACTGATCACCCATATTGAGATCACTACAGAAACAACACGCTTGTGAGTCACAAGTTCCTGGTATCTGAGATGAAGGCGAATAGCCAAGAATCTGTCTGCACTTAGAGCGACAACACCAAAGAACGAAGCATAACAAAATAAGTTTGCCTGGATGCGAATCGCGATGTCAATGACTTTATAAGTATTGTTGTGAGTGTTTTGTTCCATCTCCATGACAAAACGCACAATATACAATGGTTGGACCAATAAACCAACACCAAGATCAGAAACAGCCAGACTCAGGAGCAATGTTTTTAAAGGCTTTGGCAACGATGAAGTTTTTCTTAGAGCATGTATTGTTATAATGTTTAACATGATGGCGGTGAAAGACAAGAAGGCGTTGAAGACGCAGTTAGCTACGAGCGTCCGCGAATAGAATTGTTCAGCTTGTGTCATTGTATTGAACTTGTAAAGAGCTCTGCAAGTTTGTGACGGAAACGAGGATTTTTTCGAGTGAGACTGACAAAATACTACTTTGATGTTTTTCTTTTACCAAATTATTAAAACAAAAATCCTCAAGATGTTCAGAACATGTTTCCCTCACACGTCGTTCAGTTACTTGAACTGGTCATCGTAGTCACAAATCGCAATGGTTTTTAAGTTTCCCGTATCCCGCGGGAAGACGCGTATTTTAGTTCACTAGTCTGATTGGTTGACACGCAACCTCGTGATCTTGCTCTTGATTTCACGATGGCGGCAAAATCTCCCCGAAGCAAAAAGAAAGAATTACAGCGTACAACTGAGTTTTTAAGACAATGCAGGGCGTTCATGGATGGGCAGAGCCGTTTGATATTGTGTTCGCCGCTTATTGCTGTGTGGGTTTTGTTCCGGCAAGTCAGTTTAGTGTTTTATATGACTTGCCATTTCACTTAGCGATTGTGGTTTCAAGTGGTCTTACTTTTAAGACATAATTTTAAGCCTATGTTTCTCCGTAAAAGCACTCAAAACACTCGGAAATCAATACTGCAATGGGTTAAGACGCCATGGGTTCAAGCTGTGTACAGCTTCTTGTTTTGACATTAGAGAGAGAGAGAGACCGAGACAGCTAGTGGGTTGGCAGTAAATAAAACAAAATATATTTCCTCTCAGTAAAAAGGTGGCACAAAAATTGCTTGTCAATAATTATGAGCTACTAAAAACCAGATGGAAATTATCATAAGCTTAAAATATATAAACAGGCATTTAACAAACATATAGTTGCTGTTCACCGAAGTGATCAAGTCGTGATAATGTTTAAAGTTAAAACACTAGTAAAAAGTCAGTATTTTCTGCACTTAACAATTTCCAAAAACACTTCTTAGAGCTAAAGCATTAGGCTAAAAGGAACAGGTAATGAAAGTCCTAACTGACAGTACCGGTTTAAAAGCTTTAACAGAAAATCCATTTGTCTATTACACCTTTTTACGCAATTACTTAATTGACGTTTCTTTGTCTTTCTTTTTTTCATTTCTTATCCCTCCATTATTTATGAAATTCAATTGAAATTGAAAGCAATTAAAGTTAAAACACTAATAAAAAGTCAGTATTTTCTGCACGTAACAATTTCCAAAAACACTTCCTTCGAGAGCTAATGCATTACTAGGCTAAAAGGAACAGGGAATTTAAAAGCTTTAAGAGAAAATCCATTTCTCTATTACACCTTTTTACGCAATTACTTAATTGACGTTTCCTTGTCTTTCTTTTTTTCATTTCTTATCCTCCATTATTTCTGACTAATTGATTGTTCAGTCCACATAAACCAATCTTTAGTAATCAGTATTGTAGCTAAAAAGTAAAGTTTCACATAAAAAGGGGGATTTCTGCCCATAATAAACGTTAGAAAAATACTTCTTTCGAGAACTCATTAAGCTAAACATAGAATTTGTGAAGAACGCCCCATCTGAGAATATTGACTAATATATATAGATAGGCTGAGCCTAACAGCGTAGCTCTCTGAACAGAAAGCCGATGATAAGCTTAACTAAGTTGAAAGGTCGGAAGCACAAGAATTAAGATTGACGACCGGGCTATTTTTCAACTTTAGCAATTCTCAAAAACCGTATTACGCGACCGTCTGCACAATACATTTAGACCGGGCAAAAGCTGACAAAAACAACTTTTTCTCGATCTAGAATAACTAGTATGACTAATTTCCGGATAAAATACACCCGTTGCGTATCAAAAATTGCCCGAGAAACTGATTTGGACATCAAAAATTCAAAAAATACACAAACATATTTGCATAAGGCAACGCGAGTGAAGATAGAACTATTTGTTTACATGAACCTATGTAATGAATGAAAAAGCACATAAAAATGGACAATACAATCTTCTTTTGAAAATTTTTATTCAGATCTCCATAAGTTTGTTTAAAAGCAAAACGCGTACCATTTATAGCGCATCGAGGCCGAGCTATCTTCGATAAAATTCAATTTGAGCACGTTTTATAAACAATTCTCCAAAACTAACGAGAACACAAAGAAAACGTCAATCACAGATTGATATCAACATAAATTCCCATCGAAAAATGTAATTTGTTTTACCTTTAAGTCGTTCGACTGCTTGAAAATTCTTTAAATCTCCGCTTCTTCGGTTCTGAAATCCGAAAAACAAACGTCTCCCGCATTGCTCTCGCATTGATAAAAACGTATGAAGTTCCTTGAAGCAAGATTTTATCCCTGAAAGCTTTTCTTTTTCCACTATAGCGACTTCTGAGTATCCCTTAAATAATATCCCTGTCTTGAGTAGCAAACCGAACGACTTTAATTTAAAAACAGTTTTCTCCGCTAAACACAGCAAAAGATCGAACCAAAGTGTTTACCGAGCTAACGTGACATCGGCCGTGTAGTCGCTCGAAAAACAAAGCCTCGCTCTGGTTTCAAAATTGCTAAGATCCTGGATGTTACGTGACATCATACGCGCATGTTTTGGGACGTCATACGCGCCCGCGAGCTAGCCCTGCGCAACGACGGACGCTTGCTCGGACGGGCACACATGTACGGACGCGCCCGCGAAGCATTGCGCTAGCCATGACCATGAAAAATGACGGGCATAGGTGCTATGAGTATGGGGCTCCGCGAGACAAGACCCGCGAGAGCTCCGCTAAAAAGCTTCAAGAGAAAATAAATTTCTTTTGTTCACTCTTAAAGCAATCACTTAATGGATATTTTCAGAAGATTTATCGCTTTTACCACTAATATAAATATCCGTCCATGTAGTTTTATGCCTTTAACTGTCTAACCAACCACAATCCTAAACTTTCAGATAGCGCAAAGGCCCTTGCCCTTGTTATGCACCCTTGTGCCTCTGAAAGCCAAGCACGAGGCAGACTCGAAGAAAAATAACCTCTTTGCAAAAAATAAACGTCTGTGGACAGACTAATTTCCTGCGATTTTGCTCACACAAGGTATTAAATCGTATTAAAAGTTTTACTATACTCATAAAAATTACTGGTTCAATTTTCAATCTCAGATATTTTGATTTAATTCTGAGCTTTTTTCTGGCAGTTCACGTTGTACAGAAGAAAATCAATTGGGCTAATAAAGAGCATCGCCCGGAATGCCATTGTCTTTTGCGACATGTACTTACAGTGCCCAGTTTCTTGATGCGCAGCATAATTATTTGCATATACAGAACCAGTCGGTTTTATTTGCTCAACAGATTAAGCTTTGGGAATACTTTAGTCTCTAGTCTCTTGGCAGGTTCAACTACTGTCAATTACACGGTTTGATGCGTGATGTAAATCCCAAGGAGTGATAAAGTTAACAATCGTGCTGTTATTAAAGGCGGGTCGCGCTCTTTTCAAAGCATTTTGTCAACAAATTCGTGTGCGGCAAGATTTTCATTTTGACTCGTTAGATTCGCAATGGTCAAATCGCGATTCGATAGCAGTTGTCCAAATCTCAGGTAGCCTGTTCCAGGCGTTCCCATAGGGGGGAAATCGCAAATAGTTGGTGAAGGCGGGAAGAAAAGCGAGCGAAAAAAATGCGGGGAGGCTGGGGAGAGGAAGCGCCTCGCCTCCCCGCAAGTTTTTCGCTCACTTTTCTTCGCGCCTTCCCCAACTATTCGCGCTTTCCCCACTATCTGAACGCCTGGAACAGGCTAAATCTCAGGCAAATAAAAAAAGGAGCTATATCATGGTGATTTTGAGTAGCGTGCACCCCCAGGACACTTTGTGATGCCAGTCATGGAGTAGCGAGTCACCCTCCAGGACACCTTGTGATGCCAGTCATGGAGTAGCGTGCACCCGCCCAGGATACTTTGTGATGCCAGTCATGGAGTAGCGTGCCATCACCCAGGACACTTTGTGATGCCAGCCATGGAGTAGCGTGCCACCCCCCAGGACACTTTGTGATGCTAGTCATGGAGTAGCGTGCACCCGCCCAGGACACTTTGTGATGCCAGTCATGGAGTAGCGAGCCACCACCCAGGACACTTTGTGATGCCAGCCATGGAGTAGCGTGCCACCCCCAGGACACTTTGTGATGCCAGTCATGGAGTAGCAAGGCATCGCCCGGAATGTCTTTCGTGACATGTACTTACAGTGCCCAGTTTCTTGATGCGCAGCATAATTATTTGCATATACAGAACCAGTCGGTTGTATTTGCTCAACAGAATAAGCTTTGGGAATACTCTAGTCTCTAGTCTCTCGGCAGATTCAACTGCTGTCAATTACACGGGTTTGATGTGTGATGTAAATCCCAAGGCGTGATAAAGTTAACAATCGTGCTGTAATGAAAGGCGGGCCGCCCTCTTTTCAAAGCATCGTGTGCGACAAGATTTTCATTTTGACTCGTTTGATTCGCAATGGTCAGAGTACGATGGCAAAAACATTTTCCGCAGAACATGGTTTTCAGTTAAAAGCTTTGCCAAATAGCGAGCGCGATGCGCGGGTCACTCGCTTGTTCGTTACGCTTTTTTGCTCGCGCTCTTTACAGAACTTTAATATGACGGACGACTGAAGACGGAGGCTCGAAAACCGAAATTTTTTATCAAACTATCGTGTTTTAACAGCGTTTAGATCGTTTTAAAGTTATTTTAAATGCGTCGAATGTCTACAAAAGACGCGATGTCCTATTCTTCTCGCTCTTAACACAGCATTTTGTCAACAAAATCGTGTGCGGCAAGATTTTCATTTTAACACGTTAGATTCGCAATGGTCAGAGTACGATGGCAAAAACATTTTCCGCAGAACATGGTTTTCAGTTAAAAGCGTTGCCAAACAGTGAGCGTGAATCACGGGTCACTCGCTTGTACGTTGCGCTTTGTTTCTCGTGCTTTTTACAAGCGTTTTGCAGTCCAGATCTAGATGCGCTCTTTTACTCGATCGGTTAACCTAGTTCATACCTAGAGTATATTAACTGGGGTTTTTTCTATTTGCAGGACAATGAGAAATGTGAAATAAATGATGGCTTCTCTTTGAAATCCTAACTTGAACAAGCAAAAAGTAAGCGCCCGCCTCTCACGACTGAAGGAACATTGTTCCTGTTGAGATAATCATTCAAATTTGAATCCGTTTGCAGGTCTCGTGGGAGTTCGTAGGAAGACATTTTGGGAATATTCTAGTCTCTAGTCTCTTGGCAGATTCAACTGCTGTCAATTACACGGTTTGATGCGTGATGTAAATCCCAAGGTGTGATAAAGTTAACAATCGTGCTGCAATTAAAGGTGGGCCGCGCTCTTTTTAAAGCATTTTGTCAACAAATTCGTGTGCGGCTAGTTTTTTTTTAATCTTTAGATTCCCAATGGTTAGAGCGCGATGGCAAAAACATTTTCCGCAGAACATGGTTTTCAGTTAAAAGCGTTGCGAAAAAGCGAGCGCCATGCGCGGGTCACTCGCTTGTTCGTTACGCTTTTTTACTCGCGCTCTTTACAGAACTTTAATATGGCGGACGACTGAAGAGGCTCGAAGACCGAATTTTTTTATCAAACTACCGCGTTTTAACAGTGTTTAAATCGTTTTAAAGTTATTTTAAGTGCGTCGAATGTCTATAAAAGACGTGATGTCTTATTCTTCTCGCTCTTTACAGATCAATATCGCTTCGTCAACAAATTCGTGTGCGGCAAGATTTTCATTTTGACTCGTTAGATTCGCAATGGTCAGTGTACGATGGCAAAAACATTTCCCGCAGAACATGGTTTTCAGTTAAAAGCGTTGCCAAATAGCGAGCGTGAATCACGGGTCACTCGCTTGTACGTTGCGCTTTGTTTCTCGTGCTCTTTACAGAACTTTAATATGGTGGACGACTGAAGAGGCTCGAAGACCGAAATTTTTTATCAAACTACCGCGTTTTAACAGTGTTTAGATCGTTTTAAAGTTATTTTAAGTGCGTCGAATGTCTATAAAAGACGTGATGTCTTATTCTTCTCCTAACATTCTACAACGTCAAAACATTCTACGAGACCTTTCTTCATGGGAACACAAGGTTCACCAAAGAACCGAAACTCGAGTCTTGCTTAAAGAATATCTAAAAGAAAAAACTTGCATCTGTAAGAATTACTAAACAGCTATCATGCTGGAGATTCAAATACAGTCGAACCTCCGGTTGCGACCACCTCTCCTCAGCGATCAGTTTTCCAAAATACCAAATGTTTCCAAGTCAAATCACTATATTTGGAACCTCTTGTAAGCGACCACCTCTCGTAAGCGACCGCGACCACTTTTAGAGCTAAAAGTTTGAAATTTTCTTTTGTTTTTAACCTCCCGTAAGCGACCACTTGAAGCTACTTGACATAATAGAGCAGAAATTGGATAATGAGGTGGTGTAAGATTATCGCATTCCTCAAGACAAGTCCTGTTTTTCTCGTTCAAAACCTATGCCGACCTCAAATTCTCAAATTCTTCTACAAATGGTAGGAGGGTTTAGTTTCCGAGCTGTAAACGATGTTTTTGACTGTTCGGCCTCAATTTGGTTAGATAATGGCCATAAAATGGCATTTGTAGCCTGAAAAAAGGTCTTTTTGGTGGAAATTTGGGTGTTAAAGGGTTAATGTACAGTTAATTAACGGCGAATTTTTCGGTCTCCATATATATATATACACGGGCAATATTTCGCAGTTCATTAACGGCGAAGTTTTGGCTTTGTATATATATACAGAGGCAATATTTCGCAGTTAATTAACGGCGAATTTTTCTCTCTGAGGCAGTTAATTTACTCCACATTAATGCAATCATTTACAACTTTAGACGTCATGTTTTCCTCTCCATAACTGAATGATTCCTTTCTAGTTCCCGGCTTTTGACGTCTGAGACGGGTGAAAATTCTCAGAGGGATAATCCGTCTATAGTACCTTTGCAATTAACTATTCACCGAAGTGGAGGTGACCAGTGGTGCATATTGGTAAATATCCACCACAGGCCACCGACACTGAATAGTCGTTTTAGTATAAACGTAAACAGTGAAATAATATAACACGAAAATATCGATTTTTAATTCATTTATTCCTGTCAACGATTACAATTTTTCGCGCGCAAATTGCTTGGAAATGAATAGCACTTGTTATCCCGAGTTTCAGTAGCCAATCAGAGCGCGCCAACGACGCTATCCACTATTTAAGGATATACTAATTCGATTTATTAATGTTTTGGGGACAAAACAAATTTCTTCTCAATAGCACTTAGCCAAGTAGCCACCTGAACATAGCAACGGATTTTAAACAATTTGTTCAATTTCTAACGTGAAACTAAAGTGAAGCTATATTGAACAGTACTGTCGCTAAAAACGACAAAAGGTGGCTCCAACAACATCATCAATTGCAATATGCCGCTTGAGTCCAGGTGTACTGCACCTACTTGTTGTTCTTGAATATTCAGCATGGCTTTTCCAAGTGCGTACGTCTCGGGAAATAGACTTTCTTTTCCATGACTTCTAAAAATAAGATAAGTGAAACTCACAAATCTCAGGACTAGACTGCGCGTTTCCCTCTTTGTCCTGTTATTTTCTCTTGATGGGTTAGTTGTGTCTTTGTCAGGTAAAAAGTGAAGCCTGATTCTCAGCAGCCCTTTTCACTGGTGACGTGGAAAAGTGTTTCGCAGTATGTCCATAAAAGCGTATCGAATGTGTCTCATCTTCCAACAGTAAATCAGAGGATTGAGGGAGGAATTAAGAAAAGCCAGCGTGAAAGCGTACAATTGTAAATGCAACAGCAAGGTATTTGATCCCAGATTTTAAAGGCAACTTTGATACAAAAATGTGGTAAATAACAAACTAAAAAAACGAGATACACGTAGAATGTACCAAGTGCAGTTTTCCTCAGCCTCGCAGCGTTTGTCATTTCACCATTTGGTGTTACTTGTTGTACTTGCAGGGCTTGAATTTGATCTGTGTGACGTCGTACGTCTGCATATATCTTGCAGGTAAAGCAATCCTGTAGTTATGTAACAAACGACCGAAACAGTTATGAAAATAATGGAACCAACTTTCTCTGGAATCCAGTCCAAACTAATCAACGAAAGAGATGCACTGAACACCCATATCGAGATCACTACAGCAATAGTACGCTTGTGAGTTACAAGTTCCTGGTATCTGAGATGAAGATGAATAGCCAAGAATCTGTCTGCACTTAGAGCGACAACACCAAAGAACGAAGCATAACAAAATAAATTTGCCTGGTTGAGATACACAATGGATATGACTTTATAACTATTGCTGTTAGTGTTTTGTTCCATGCCCATGACAAGAAGGGCAATATACAATGGTTGCACCAATAAACCAACACCAAGATCAGAAACAGCCAGACTCAGGAGCAATGTTTTTAAAGGTTTTGGCAACGACGAAGTTTCACTTAGGACGTGTATTGTTGTAATGTTCGACATGATGGTGGTGTAAGACAAGAAAGCGTTGAAGACGCAGTTAGCGATCGCGACGGGCGTTGAATAGAAGTCTCCAGTTTGTGTCATTGTACAGAACTTGTAACGAACTCTGCAAGCTTATACTGGAAAAGCGGGCTTTGTCCGAGTGAGATTGACAAAATATTTCTTTGCAGTCTTTTTCTTTTTCCAAACTATTAAAAAATACCTCCAAATGTTCAGACCATGTTCCTGTCACACTTCGTTAAGTTACTTGGAGTGATGAAATAATTTGATGTCTACCGTTTTTTCTTAGGATTACAGGTAAATTTGTTTGAATCGATTCCTCGTTGGAAGATCTAGAATATACTAATCGTTTGAACCCAACACAACTATACCGTAAACAGAGAATGGAAAGGTGTATACATTTCGGGTCTCCGTTGAACCTTAAATGGCAGATGTCTCAGCCAAAAATATACAATATTTTGATTTGAATATATATTACATATATTATGTCATAAAAAGGGGATAAAACTTGGGTATCAAAAACACCGACGCAATTAGAGTTTACTTCGTGCTTAGTTGACTTGGTGCGGTTTGTAGTTGGAGTAACAACACGCTGGAAATGCATCTGATGACAATTCAAACGTGCATAAAATAATAAATAAACGTACTGTGAAATTTTCAACCAGCGATATATCAAACAAGAACGAGTACTTCGTAGCTGCACCCAGTCAACATATACAGCTTTTTTCTTGGTCACTGACATGGTCACCTGACTGGCAGTTGCTAGAAAGTATTAAAACCCATCGAGAGGCACTCAATTGATATCTCAGATTACTGTGGCATAGGGTAATTACACAACACCTAAATATGACCGTCTACTGTTGCACGCACAGCTGGAGCTTCCGCACAATCTTTTAATCAGGCAACATCTACCCTGTCCACAAGCAATAAGCTTCAAACTATAATAAACTCGTGAAATTATACACCATTTATTTTTTTAAGCAAGAAAGATCGTGCTGGTCGCACAAAGGAGGTTGCTCGGTAAGAAGCCAAAGAAGGTGGCACAATTAGTCAATAAATAAAACCCAACTAAAAACCAGATGTAAATTATTTAAGCTTTGAAATATGCAAACAGACATATAGTCGCTGCTCAGTCGCCGAAGTCAAGCCGTGATAATGACAATTGAAAGGAAAAAACAAATGTATATATTCATCTGAAAACCCGAATAGCAAAAAGTCACGAAAAGTTGGGAATATTCGAAAAAGTCTTTCTAAGTCATCACAAAAGCCGATATTTGAGGTCTATGTTAACGCAGTTTGAGGTGATATGTTCGTGAAAATCTGCTACTTTTGACCAATTTTTTTTTACTCCACGATTACTCTCGTCTCCTTTAAAAACTTCAGGCGCCATGTTTTCCTCTCCATAACTAAATGAGCCCTTATCTAGTTTCAGGCTTTTAACGTGTGAGGCGGATGACCTAGAGAGAAATAAATACGTCTCTCGCGTGAACACGACACTGTATATTTTTGAGCGAAAAACCACCATTTCTCCTATCTGAGCATAGCAAATTGTTCTAAAAAAATGTTCGATTTCCTTTAACGCTAACGTAAAGTGAAACTAAATACATCTGCACTGTTGGGTCTGTTGGTGCATATTGTTTCATCAATCGGCGTTTATGTCTCCATTTTAACCCTTTCAATCCCAGAGTCAATTATGGAGACATGTAGTGTAGTTCTAACTTTTAAGTTTGTCGACGAAATCCTATGGTGTGACCATTCAAATGAAACCTCTTCAGCAGTACTTTTGCATGGTACCATTTGTTTTTCAATATTTTACAAAATGAAATTTGACATTTTTCTTGAATTTTGACTTTGGCACTCGTGCGAGTTAAAGGGTTAACCGATGTCGCCATGACGCAACGTGGCAGGCACCGTTGTCTGTTCAGATTACAACGGAGAAATACTGTATGTGTGTGCTTCTCTTCAAATTCAGACCGATTTTGGCAATGATGTACAAAAGTATGGAGAATTGAGAAAAATATACACCCATTAAACTGAAATACATATATTTTTTTAACAGTACGGCCGGTACGACTAAGTAACTGAATTCGTGGCTTATACTGCGATGAGAAAAATTAAGTTATGCTCCACATACGAACTACGGTAAACTTCATTGTTCTGCGGCATTGGCTCTTTTCACGGCCACACCGATACCCACGCCTATATCATAAATTAACTATACTCAAATTTTGCAAAAAACTGTACAGTTTTTAACTGCTAAACATAGAAAACTGTTTCGATTGACTTCTATCATTAAGCAAAATGATAATCGACCAAACAGACGTTTAAGAAGATAAATCACCAATGCAAATTAATGCTCTGGTGCATTTTGCTATCACCAGTGTAATATACATGTATGTACAATATTTCACAAGCATTGCCGTTGGGTTTAACATTTCATCAACTAATCTTTACAGTTAGTTATTTCACACAAAGCAGAGCTACGCTGGGTTTAGCATTTCACCAACTAATCTTTACAGTTAGTTATTTCACACAAAGCAGAGCTACGCTGCAGTGTGTTTTGAATCCCGGCACTGGGCTCCATTACAGTGGACAGACTGCCGCGGTACGTTATTTTGGCTTCTTCTCAATTATGTCATTGGTCGACCAAACAGACGTTTAAGATAAATCACCAATGCAAATTAATGCTCTGGTGCATTTTGCTATCACCAGTGTAATATACATGTATGTACAATATTTCACAAGCATTGCCGTTGGGTTTAGCATTTCACCAACTAATCTTTACAGTTAGTTATTTCACACAAAGCAGAGCTACGCTGCAGTGTGTTTTGAATCCCGGCACTGGGCTCCATTACAGTGGACAGACTGCCGCGGTACGTTATTTTGGCTTCTTCTCAAATATGTCATTGGTCGACCAAACAGACGTTTAAGATAAATCACCAATGCAAATTAATGCTCTGGTGCATTTTGCTATCACCAGTGTAATATACATGTATGTACAATATTTCACAAGCATTGCCGTTGGGTTTAGCATTTCACCAACTAATCTTTACAGTTAGTTATTTCACACAAAGCAGAGCTACGCTGGGTTTAGCATTTCACCAACTAATCTTTACAGTTAGTTATTTCACACAAAGCAGAGCTACGCTGGGTTTAGCATTTCACCAACTAATCTTTACAGTTAGTTATTTCACACAAAGCAGAGCTACGCTGGGTTTAGCATTTCACCAACTAATCTTTACAGTTAGTTATTTCACACAAGTTAGTTATTTCACGCTGCAGTGTGTTTTGAATCCCGGCATTGAGCTCCATTACAGTGGACAGACTGCCGTGGTACGTTATTTTGGCTTCTTCTCAATTATGTCATTGGTCCCATACCGCTCTCCAGAAGAACATCGTCCTAGTTAGCAAAATAGTTCAACTTCAGTTAGTTCTTTTTTTTCTATTACATGTTTTGCAAAATCAAACTTAGTATTCATTTTCTTTTTTTTAATCTTGGAAAAAGCCCTTTTACGAAACAGCGTAGCGATTTAAAATTTCTGAAATATATCGAATGAACTGAAAAACAGGATCCATAAATGAATTTAATAATGTGACGTGTTGTAGAGATCTGCTTTAAACCTAAAGAAATATAAAAGTCAAAAATTGCGATTTCTACAAAGAAAGGTGTGTCAGGCGGGCATAACACATTTTCTTGTAAAAATCGTGAATTGCAAATTTTTATATTTTCCTTCGGTTTTCAGCAGATCTCTTCGTTACTTCACATTTTTGCTAAATCTATTTATTTACCAAGTTTTTTATTTAATTCAATATATAAAATTTCAGGCTGTTTCGAAAAAGGGCTATTCTTGGGCATGAAAGGGTTAATATACCGGTATAAAGTAACTTTGAAAACTTCGAAAAGATGTTCTTTAGTGTTTGAAAATTTACTAAAATTTCAGATTTCTCGGACTTGCCGGATACACGTATGAGTTGGTTATATATATATATATATCCAAGTTGAAGATTCACCGGCGAATCCAATAAAGTTCTCTACAGTGTACTCAGAGGAGCAGAATAATCCAAGAAGGAAAATCACTCAACTTTGATGACCATAAGTTTAAGTTAAACTTATGGTCATCAGAGTTGAGTGATTTTCCTTCTTGGATTATATATATATATATACATACATACATACATACATACATACATACATACATACATATATATATATATATATATATATATATATATATATATACAATTTTAGATAGAAAATTTCTAGAGACAGTTACTCGAGTTTCACGCACTAAGCGATCATCAGACTGTGCCGTTGGAGGCAGTAGAAATAAAATTTAAACTAAATTGAGGAGGGCGGTTGGAATGATCCCGCTTCTGATTGGCTGCATAGAACTTATTTTCATGCCGGCATTTCGTAATCAACTCAGATCTCTTGTTGAGGAGTGAAGACCTGTCGGCAGTTAAGATGCATAGCTTCTCAGACAAACATAGATTGCATCGGGAAGGATGACCCTTGTAAGCGCTTGCTCGTTTAATAATAGACCATTTGATGGAGTAATCGGTGCCATTGTCCTTTAGATCCCAGATGTATTTTGAGAGGACTGTGTCGTGCGAGTGTTTGCGGTGGTTGAACGAAAGCTTGTGGTTGTTGTACCTTGTTTTGAAACTATGTTCTGTCATCCCGATATAAACCTTTGTATCACCGGAAGTAGGGGTGACATCGGCTTGATAGACAATACTACCGGTAAGACACGCGCCATCGAGAGGGCAAAGGGCCTTGTTTCTGCAGTTACATTTGTTAGTTTCCATGTAAGTGTTAGTATTGTTGTCATTTCCTAGGATTTTTGCGTTGTGGCGTTTGATGATGTTTTCCATGTTACTTGTGCAGCTATAGCTGACTTTCACGTTGTTTCTGTTAAACAGCTTGTGGAGAGTGTGTGTTTTAGGGAAATGTTTATCAATCAAGCAAAGGAACGATCTAGCAACATTCGTCTGGATATTTTCGCTGAAAGGTGGGTTAAACCAAATGATGTTTCTTGGTCTGTTTCTGATTCTGGCCCTTATTCGGTTCCCGCTTACCGTATATTGGATACTCTCACGGTAGCCGCTGGTCTTGAGGGCATCATTGTAGATCTTTGAGGCCTTGTTGAACTCATCAGAGTCGTACGATAAGCTTGAGATTCTAGTGCTTATAGTCGCTGGTAAGGAGGGCTTCAGATATAGACGGGTAAAAATCAACAATATCAAACACCAGGAAGGAATGCTTGTTCTTGTCCTTTATTTTGGAGAACCAATCGATTACTGAATGTGTGTTCTTCCATTGATTGGCGTTAGATTTGGATTTGATGCTGTTGTTAATTCTGTCCAGTACTTGTTTGCTGATAAGTCCAAGGTTGTTTTTAGCTGGGTTAATTAGTCTGCACTTCGGGTTATTTAGGAAGTTGTCTTTGTGATCTTTAAGGGAGATAAAAGCCTGCCTTCTTGCCATTGTCTCGACTCTATCGCCAATGTCGAGTTTGGTGGTGATGTCTTTCAGTTCCTGGTTCACGCTACTAGTGGATTGCTCATCTGATTTTCGGTAGCTCTTGGTGATGTTTTCCTTTAGCAGTTTCTCATGCTGGTTCTTGTCTAGTTTGTAGATATTTCTCGTCTTGTCTGCAAACACGAGAACCTTATCAGACGAGTTGATCTTTCTGACATGTTCTCCTATGTTCTTATGTTCTATGTTCTATGTTCTATGTTCCTATGTTCTTTCTCCTATGTTCGACGTCGCAATGGGTTGTTATGATGGTGCAGAAGTGTGTGAGCTAGTAGGTCTATATATCCTACACAAACTAACATCCGCCTACCCTAGAGGAAACATCGGCCTCTACAGAGATGACGGCTTGGCAGTGTTCAAGAATATGGGTGCAAGATCTCTTGACAAAACGAGAAAGGATTTTTCAAAAATCCTCAGCGAGCTCGGTTTACAAATCACAGCCCAATCAAATCTGAAAATTGTGAACTACCTGGATGTGACATTAAATCTCGCTACTGGAAAGTTTTACCCATATAGAAAGCCAGACAACAACCCACTCTATATTAATGCTAAGTCGAATCACCCCCCTTCTATCATCAAGCACTTACCAGCGACTATAAGCACTAGAATCTCAAGCTTATCGTACGACTCTGATGAGTTCAACAAGGCCTCAAAGATCTACAATGATGCCCTCAAGACCAGCGGCTACCGTGAGAGTATCCAATATACGGTAAGCGGGAACCGAATAAGGGCCAGAATCAGAAACAGACCAAGAAACATCATTTGGTTTAACCCACCTTTCAGCGAAAATATCCAGACGAATGTTGCTAGATCGTTCCTTTGCTTGATTGATAAACATTTCCCTAAAACACACACTCTCCACAAGCTGTTTAACAGAAACAACGTGAAAGTCAGCTATAGCTGCACAAGTAACATGGAAAACATCATCAAATGCCACAACGCAAAAATCCTAGGAAATGACAACAATACTAACACTTACATGGAAACTAACAAATGTAACTGCAGAAACAAGGCCCTTTGCCCTCTCGATGGCGCGTGTCTTACCGGTAGTATTGTCTATCAAGCCGATGTCACCCCTACTTCCGGTGATACAAAGGTTTATATCGGGATGACAGAACATAGTTTCAAAACAAGGTACAACAACCACAAGCTTTCGTTCAACCACCGCAAACACTCGCACGACACAATCCTCTCAAAATACATCTGGGATCTAAAGGACAATGGCACCGATTACTCCATCAAATGGTCTATTATTAAACGAGCAAGCGCTTACAAGGGTCATCCTTCCCGATGCAATCTATGTTTGTCTGAGAAGCTATGCATCTTAACTGCCGACAGGTCTTCACTCCTCAACAAGAGATCTGAGTTGATTACGAAATGCCGGCATGAAAATAAGTTCTATGCAGCCAATCAGAAGCGGGATCATTCCAACCGCCCTCCTTAATTTAGTTTAAATTTTATTTCTACTGCCTCCAACGGCACAGTCTGATGATCGCTTAGTGCGTGAAACTCGAGTAACTGTCTCTAGAAATTTTCTATCTAAAATTGTATATATATATATATATAATCCAAGAAGGAAAATCACTCAACTCTGATGACCATAAGTTTAACTTAAACTTATGGTCATCAAAGTTGAGTGATTTTCCTTCTTGGATTATTCTGCTCCTCTGAGTACACTGTAGAGAACTTTATTGGATTCGCCGGTGAATCTTCAACTTGGATATATATATATATATATATATATATATATACACACCAAATTGAAGAAACGTTGACGCGTGAAAATCATAAACCATGAACGATGAGACCGAATGGGATTCTGGGTAGGCAGCTTTGGCAAGCTAGTAATATTCCATTTCTTGATAATCAATATGTTTTCTTTGTTTGAGATAATTAAGAGCATGGATTTATGCATCCTGTGTTAATAAAATGTGTATTCTGTGACAGACGAAGATTAATTTTTCCAACTTCCCAGTAAACCTTTGGGTCGCATCGTTCATGATTTATGCTTTTCATCCGACAACGTTTTTTCAATTTGGTGTATATCAGCTCATATCCGGCGCGTCCTCGACGAATAACTGTTAAGTATTAATGATATATCTCACCAACAGGTTATTGAACACGGTGTTCATGGCGTCTTCGTAGTGATCTTTTTCAACCAAGTAAGCATCACCTGCCACACCCTGTTTTCGTTCTGTTCTGTTAAGGGTCTGAAGAACTACATCGGAAATTAATTTCCCAGAGGTTGTCTGAATTGCCTTTTTATATCTTTCATCCTTTCCAACAGACAAAAGTTCTTCATAGACCTATGGATAAAAAAAATACAAATTATAGCCTGTATGTATATAAACTAAAATGCATGCACAATCCAAATATTTCATGGTTAGACCTCGCAACAGGTTATCATTAAAACACTGTTAACGGAGATTTTGACGGCCTCAACGTTAAAGAATCTGACCCACGCAGTTTGCATTGCGCGCCTACGTTGGTTCATCCGCCATTTTCAGGGTCCCCGAAAATCCATACCGTGTATTGTAGATGAGAAATTCACTCGTGCAAGAGGTGATATGCTTGCCCAAATATGGAATAGAGCCGTATCATAACAATAAGAGAAGCGCGCAATGCAAACTGGGTGGGTCAGACTCTTTAAATTCAAATCCACCGTTTTTCAGATGTACGTTTTGGACCTTTAAATCTACATTACTCATAAAATTGTTCATTAAATCAAGCTTGGAACACGTTTTTTAATTAGAACACTTACTGCAAAGGAGGGACGTTAAAGGAGACATCGTGAATAAACAACAGCCCCAATAGACCAGTTGTTCTCATGTGCAGTCTGCGGACGTGGCTGCGCATCGAGTATAGGCCTGCTCTCGCACCAGAGAACTCACGCGCGAAACTGAAGCTAGCTGCACGATTTTGTTTCTTTTGATGGAAAGAATATTAGTTGGGAGGGTCGATGCAGGCATTTTTTGTGTGTTGGTTGCTGTGAGTGATTTTTTTGGGGGAAATTTTCCCTTTTTTTTGGGGGGGGGGGGTATTCCCCCCCCCATAACTTTTCTAATGGTCCGTCCCTTAAGCTAAGCTACTGCAGACATGAGAGAGTGTCACTTACAGGTAACGGAATGCATTCCTCAGGGGAGTAATGTGCGTCCCACAGACGTACAGCGACACAGGAAGCACCCTAAAACACAATCAGTTGTCTTTACTAAATCCCAGTTGGTTGATACACAGAAATCATAAAAATAATAGTAATAATTCTATAATGCACTTTTTTCAATGTCTTCCTCTTCAGATCTGAACTCATTTCACACACAAGCCTGCTCTGGAAGAAGACGTAAGATTATCATTCAGAAAATTGTGTTCAATTCAATACACTAATTACCAGCAAAGTGTGTATGCGTTGATTGACTGCTTCTCTTATGCTAACATCCACTGGATGACTGGATAAAAATTCCAAGAACGTCTGAAAAGCAAACGAACGACACTCGTCAGTGGAACCCCTGACAAAAATAGCCCTTATGCATGTTTACGTCGGACTAGCTAATTTCACCGCCAAGCCTCGCTTTTAAAGTGTAAACCTGTGACAATCACATCAATGTATTCTCAAAGGAGCAAAGTTGAAAAGAATACCCACTCAAAAACAACGTGAACTTGTCAAAGGTTTGCAAGGAATTTCGTACAAACGAGGCTTGGTGGTGAATTTTGAGCTGGTGATGTCATAATGCATAAGGCCTATTGAAAAACAATTCACTCTGGCCAATGACAACAGAAGAAGGTAATCCAATGAACCAATCAGAACTCGAAACAAATACGTGTAGCCGACGCCAAGCGCGGGAAAACGCGTGCGAGCAAGTCACAATTGGTTTTGGTTTTACTTCTGATTGGTTGAGAAATTGGCGCCCTTTTTTAACCAATCACAAAGCACAGTAATGCAAAACCAATATGAACACGAATCACTTAAAACACGAAGTTCCGGTAAAAGGAGCCTGGCCTGGCCATTCTCACCTCAAGTCGTCAATAAACCACTGAAGCACAAACAACTGACAAATAACATGCGTCATTACTAGGGTGTTTCTTGGTGTTGCGGAAGCCATTGTTGGTTAGCTTTTGTGTTGTGGTGTGGGTATTGTTCAGTGTCTTTTGAATCCTTTGTTTTAAGTCATTTGGTGATCACACCATCCGCAACACCAAGAAATTACCCATTACTAAGACCATTGCTAACACAATTAGAAACAAATTTATGAAAGTTATATCAGAAGTCTTTTTGAACTTCTATTTCTCTTTTTGCTTAGGCAAAATCTTGGTTTAATTAGATTTTTGAAGCAAATTACATTTAAAGGACGCGCAAGTTAACCACGTTTTGTGACTGAAAGACGCTTTAATTTGCATTTCACACCCAAAAGGTGTGAAATGGGGGAGGAGCTAAGCCTTTTATACCGGAACTTCGTGTTTAATTGAAAACCACTCTAGAAAAGAATTTTAGTAACAAACATTGAGTAACTTACGGGACTTGGCGATCCTTTCAAGACTGGTAGATAATGTACTCCAGCATTTACATACTCCCTGGTTCAATTAATCAGAAAAAAAAAGAATGCAACGATGGTCAATGCACAAAAACATAATGAACTTAAGGATGGAAAAAGGTCACTGTGGTAAGAACAATTTAAACCTGTTTGGCATAGAAAACAGCGATATTTTTGCACAAATACATGTATTAAAACTTGAAAATAAAGAAAATTGACTGCTAGCAGATAGTAGAGCGGGCGAGCAAGTTACACGACCAGATCATTCGAGCGGATCAAGCGATCGGCAAGCGATCGGCGAGCGATCGGCGAGCGAGCGATCGAGCAATTAGCGAGCTTGTTTTCGTGATTAGCTCACCCGCTCGACTGACTGAAAAGGGACAGTGAGCAGTCTAAGAAGAAAACTGATTTCTGTTTGCATCTGTCTTTAAAATCAACAACAACAAACAAACAAACAAACAAGGGGAAAATGAACAATTTTTATAATTTGCTTTTGTCATATAAAACAGTAATGCAACCTAAATTCGGCGTCAAAATTAGTTAAGACACTGTCGAATTAACAAATTGACGTCAGTTTTTCATGCGTCTGTCCTCTTATTGATGATAAATTTCGTCATAACATTGTCAAAGTGCTGTGGATCCACAGCAAACTTTGACAGTGTTATGACGAAATTTATCATCAATAAGAGGACAGACGCATAAAAAACTGACGTCAATTTTGTTTTCTACAATAACAAAACGCCAAAACTGATGTTGAAACGAAGGAAGGAAATGCAAGATGCGATCGCCACACTGAACCTAAATTTCATCGCCATAATTCGGAGAAACACGGGCTCGTAAATTAAAAGTTTGAGTAGAGTAAGTCAGAAACACATAGAAAAATTAAAATTTTGAAACTAACCTTTATTCCGGTTGAAATTGTTCTCAAATGATCCGTTGAAACACGGTTCATTTCACCTCCGGTAAAGCTTATTTCAGCGACAGCACTATAAAGGCTGGTTCTGATATAATCGTCCCGGTCGTCCCGGTCGTCCGAGTCGTTTCAAAAGTTTTTTGCAAACGACTCAGACGATCGGGACGACTCATGCGATTTGGGTTCTCATGATCGTCCCGGTCGTCTCGAACGTCAATAGCGCAGTCGTAAACTGTGTCCGACAACATGTTTTGGGCAATAATACTGCATTCTGGGGTAGATTTGGGTCGCTTCGATCGCCTTAGTCGCCTGAGAGTAGTTCTCATATGATCGTCCCCGATTATTCACGATCGTCCCAGTCGTCCGGATAGAACACAGTTCTATCCAAGCGACCACGGTCGTCCGAGTCGTTTGCGATCGTCCCGGGTCGTCACAGAAGTGTTCTCATATAATCGTCCCGGTCGTCCGTGCACTTTTTGAAACGACTCGGACGACCGGGACGATTATATGAGAACCAGCCTTTATCCTGCTCACCGCCAATTTTCAGGTCTGAATTCTCAACAAACATCTTCATCTTTCCGCTTTAAGGTTGTGTTTTAGCTTCTTGAGGTTCATCTCATCTATTTTGGACGATTTTCTCATTGAATAATTCTGGATTTGTGAAAGAATTCTTGCCACGAAGCAGCGCTGAAAAGTTTGGAAAACCGTTCGCTGATGGCGTCAGTTTTATTGTTTTATCCGTCTGTACTCTTATTGATAAAAAAAATTAGCCAATCAGCACGCGAGAATTCGCACAGTTATTGTAAAAACGACTTTTTCTACCTTTTCTTAAACTTATACCAAAAGGTTATCTCAAGAAAGTAGTCTCCATCTCCCTCCCCCCCCCCCCCCCCACCTCCTATCCAATGTTGTGCCGTTGGTCAGGTAGCCTGTGGGCAACAACAAACGCAACTTTGGGGGGTGGGGGTGAGTGGTTCGGGTTTGTTATTTTCCCAATTCCCAAAACATACTCCTTTAAACGAGAGTGTCTCAACAATTTTGTCGCCGATTGTAGGTACATCTCTGTGCGCTTTGTGTCAGCCTGAAGGAAGATTGACTGAGAGTATAGGTCGGCTTGTCTATACTTTGTCTTACTTTGAAAACAGCTGAAGCACAGTCCATCCAAATGGTACGATAGTCAAAACTTTGCCTTTGTTGACCGTAACAGAGCCTGGTGCTGCTCGATCAGCACGTGGTGTGTATGTGGCATCAAGTGAGCACAGCCTGATTACCAAAGTGGTCATATCTGATATGTGAGGATGAAAGACCTGCAATGGAAAACACAATCAAGTTACAATACTGTACTGCACTGCACTGCACTGCACTGCACTGTATACATGATTTTCATATATTCATATTCGGCATATATTTCACTATCATCGGGTTATTACGAGCTCACAATTGACTATCTATCCGTGTCGCTTGATAGCTCAGTGGATAGAGCATTGCACCGGTATCGCAAGGTCACGAGTTCGAATCCCGTTCAAGCCTGAATATTTTGTTAACTGCTTTAAGTTGATAGCACACTGCGAGGATCACAAATTTCACTCATGTTTCATCCGTAGTTCACATTTATATATTTCATATATTCCAATCAAATACTGCATTGCACCGGTCAGAAGTAACCAAACAGAGAACTTAGTGCAGAATGCATTTGCGCGCGAACCGCAAACCTGTCAAAAACTCGAGATCCATACCAAGAATTCATTTTGTGGATCTCGAGTTTTTGACAGGCTGCGGTTTGAGCGAAAATGCATTCTGCTCAGAGTTCTCTGTAAGGTTACTCCTGTCCCGTACTTTTAGCTTAGACTTTCTCAAAGTCGTTCGCTTGTTTTTTTTTTCCGGTTCCAGTGCACGTGTGGGCAAGTCTATCCCGTACTGTAACTGTGACTGTTTATGCTAAGACCTTGGATTTCATTGTATTTCAGAGGTTTTTTTTTATATATTTTCAGTTTTTTTTCTTTTTACGTTCTTATAGAGAAAGTAATCATAGAACAGAATTATAGGAGTTAGGCTTCTTCCTTATTACTCGTCCTGACATGTTCTCTTTGTTACTGTTTAATGAATTTAGCGTGAACATACTACAGTTAGGCTGGTTGCCCACAACTAACAGTTAAATTGAGATTTAGAATTTGTCCATTCCTAGCCTGCATTTCTCAATGCACACAACACATTGGGAAAGCACGCGAGGTAAGTAGAGTTGCTCAATGTATATATAACGCATTAGCTTTACTAACTCTTGCCACAACTTCAAACAGAAAACACATCAAAGTGCCGACTTTCGCAGAATTTACTCTGTAGAAAGTGTGGAAAGGTATTTGCGTGATTAGGGTCTTGTTCCATTGACCTTTGGCGAATTTCATTTCCGGTTGCCTGTTGATAAATGGATTGCATCATTGTTACAGCTTTCCTGCTGACTGGGTTACCCTGTATACTTACTATGGGTGAACCTGTCCACCTAGGAGATTTCTCGTAACTGTTGAAGTCACGTTCCCTTATGAGTGCCTTCTCGTCCCCACCATAGCCCTCTTCTGTTACTACTGAACTCTGCACGTCATGTCCAGGAGACACATAAACAAGTACATTCACAAAACTGATGTTTCCAACGAGGGCAAATGCCTGCTCTACCATGAAAGCCAGACCCTACAAGTGAAGTCATTGGGAAAGAAAGGAATATCAGTGTTTGCCAGTTTGGTCCCGTAAGGAAATGCGTGCCTCAGGCATTTATAAAGAGGGATACTCACTCCAAGTAATTCAAGCATTTCATGATATTGTGTACAGAAACAACCCTTGTGTACCGTAAAAGCCTGACAGTTGTTCTTAACTACTTTACTCCTGGGAAATAGTTTATTTGGGTAAATAAGTGAAGTCTTCAAGCGAGGAAATAAATGATGATCGGATGCAAATGTTCATAAGCACCTGAAGACAAGATGGATATTTTTATCCTTATTTTACAAAAATAATTTCTTCTTTGTATAAACTTTTAAGGCTCTTTTTTCTATCACGCTCTTCAATTTAATAATCTATGGAAAAAAGGCAAAGATAAAGCACTTGCTTGTTTTTGGTCATATTGGACAACTTTCACAAGATCCATTGGTTTGGCTGGCTGTCTCATCAGCAAATGCTTGCTTGTCCTCCTCTGATACCACAGACCAACAGCTTGATCATTTGTAAAGTCAAATCCTGAAGAAAGACGCAATTAAGCTGCCATCAACAGAGGAATAGTTTACTGACGTTTCCAATGTCGGAAACTGATGTAAAGCTAGATACGAGAACAACTATTTTCTCATTTCATTACCGAGCTTAACATAACCATGTTTCTTTATTTATCGCCGCGCATGACGCTTTCGACATTCTGATCCTAGCAGTACGCAGGTTGCGTGTCATATATGAACCTAGTATGTGGCCTACAACCCCGGACAAAACTAGTTGAGACAAACTGAAATTACCCTTACATTTTGGTATACTTCTGAAACAAATTTCCCACACCACAATATAAATATGCGCCCTCCCCTCCCCCTCCTTCCAATGTTGTTTTGGGTGTTACTGTATTTGAATCAGACAGTTTTTAGAACAAAACAACATTGCATGGGGGGTGGGGAGGGGGGATTTCTTTATGTTTGTTGACGCGGAAATTGGGCCTAAAATTAAGAAATAGATGAAGAGTGTCTCAACAGTTTTGTCCGAGGTTGTAGCTCTCCACGAGTCTATCGTAGCTCAGTGATTAGAGCATCTGACCGGTGTGTGAACCTGTATATGGCCTAGCTCACCACGAGTCTCTCGTAGCTCAGTGGTTAGAGCATCCGACCGGTGTGTGAACCTAGTATGTGGCCTAGCTCTCCACGAGTCTATCGTAGCTCAGTGATTAGAGCATCTGACAGGTGTGTGAACCTGTATATGGCCTAGCTCGCCACGAGTCTCTCGTAGCTCAGTGGTTAGAGCATCCGACCGGTGTGTGAACCTAGTATGTGGCCTAGCTCGCCACGAGTCTCTCGTAGCTCAGTGGTTAAAGCACCCGACAGGTGTGCGGAAGGTCAAAGGTTTCATTCCTGTCAGGAATCAGAATTTTTTCTTTGTCCCACGCTCGTGACATGATGAACATTACATCTTTCTCAACCAAAATTATTGTTTTGCCAAAACCATCACAACTGATTCCGTACCTTCCTCGTGATCTGCCTCTCCTTCTTTCACATCACGCACAGCTTCTCTCACTGTTGGTGGGTAAACGTGATGATTCTTAAATCTTGTGAATATGCGCCGCTCAGAATCATTCGGTTTACACTGATCACTGAAATAATATCCAGTACAGTAGCCTGGCGATTCCATGTATTCCTTGTAAAAACATTGATTACCAATATCAGCATGACAATGTTAACAGACATTACAATCAAGAATCTGTGGGTAGAGAATTGTTACCTGCCTACAATGAATATGGAGTGCGTCTATAAAATGCACTTGTTATTTGAGGGGGGCTTTTTGTCCAATTAAGAGTGATACAAATAATATGAACTAAACTGAGATGAGTGCAAAAAGGGATACATGTGTTGAGTCAGTTTTCAAATATATGTGCAAGTGTAAGTAGAGCATTGCAACCAACCTCAGAATGAGGCAAAAGCCTGATGAGAATTGAGCTGACTGGGACTTTCGTTATCTCATCAAAAGCTTCCTCGGTTAGTTTCGCCACAGTGGATGGAAGAAGATGCTTCAGTGGTAGCTGATGTCCTCCTGCATTTAAATGCCACTGAAACAAAAGTATTTGTAAAATTCATTAATAATTCATAAGGGTACTAACAAATAGAAATGAGGCATTCCAATCACATGATTACCCTGCATAGGCCGATACAATCTTGATACAACTCACGAGTGGTTGTATCTAATTTGCATTCCAGATACAACTTACGAGTGGTTGTATCTAATTTACATGTGAATGTGAATTTCACAAGTTATTTATTACATTCGCGTTCGTGTTGTATAGGCCGATACAACACTCCCGCTCATGTAGTAAACATTACATACAATGTAACTCACATTGTACTACAGCTCCGTACATTTCATTCTGTAGATACATTGTAGAGTTCTACATGAAGGGTTTTGGCTGGCAATTACAACCAGCAGATTGCGAGATGTCACAAAATAGTTTTAACTTGTGAATACACAAAGCGTTGAACGAGTTATAGCAGCAGGCGGCAAATTCACTCGCTCAATCAGTCAATGGGCTGCAACTTTTTATTCTTAACTCCGCTGACCAGCGTATACGGCTTATGCACATGTTTGAAGCCAACCTTTTACCCGTTCCAAATGCAAAGGAATATACTAAATAGAGAATATTTGACCGCCGAAAAAGATTTTCAAGGTACAAGCTCTGGAAAATTAAATCATGCAATATCACATGCAGGTAACAAATAATTTAGCATGCATGGGTCCATCTAATCAACTGTTCATTTCATGTTCATTTCGTTTTGCAGGAAATGGGAAAGGAATGTACTGTAACAAATGTATAATGAACATGTGGAGGGATTGTTGCTAGGGCGACCCCGTAGCTGTCCAAATGATGTCTGTGATTGGCGAACGATACAATTGATGTATCACTTGAACAATGCCCCTATCCCTAATCCCTATCCCAGCAGGACAAATCTATTGTTTTCTTAGCGAATCACAGATACAGTTTGTATCATTTGAACAAGTGTTGAAATACCTTGTTGCTACTCTATCACGATTTGTTTAAGGTCCATAATTATGAATAAGCAAAGGTAGCGATGATTATAAGTCAATATAGATTTAAATGCTGCCTTACACGCCAGTGGGTATAATGGGCAGTAAGTAAGTACAGATTTAAAATGAATACACAGCACGTACCTCGTCATTCTCACTTTCATTGAATAACCTGAGAATGCTGTTTCCAACAACAATCAGTTCTCCAGTGTTAACATCTAGAGTGTAGATTCTGAGCAGCAGCACTGCTTCCCCAATGATGCCTCCAGCAGGTACATTGACAGTGTACCTGAAGTCAAATTTAGGACATCGTGCTGAGGAATCCACCGCCGGAAAAGCCTCAATGTCAGGAATGTCCAATGTTGCAGGTTTCTTCCAAAAAGGTCCCAAGATGCGGCCAGTGACCTGGGGTCAATTCAATAAAACTTTTACAAGTACATCCATTGTTTCAGAGGTTGGAAACAATAGCTGCACTTGTAAATTACAAGTGTAAAAGTTTTATTGAATTGACCCCTTGTGCTTTAGGTTAAAGGTTAGATCATACACGTGTAATCCTTTTACAGTACAAGACCAAAAACTATATCTACATCATAACTGAAACCGTCAGCGGCAACACAAAACTATTTGAGTGAACGAGGCAGGAGAAACTATGTTTGGTTCGAAAATGAGGAGTTTGAGTTATCAAGATTATACTGCACTTCTGGGCCCGGTTGTTCGAAAGCCGATTAACGCTAATTCTGGATTAAAAGTTAACCGAGGATTTCATTTCTCTCGTGTTTAAAAATGTTTTCGAAAGGTCATTTATAGCTGGTAGTGAGGACAACTTAAAGTCGAAACTGAAAGGCAGAAAACTTTGGAACATTTTCAATTGTTGAGTTGTTTAACTGGATTCAAAATTGACGCTAATCCTGGGTTAACTTATGGTAATCGTGCTTTGAACAACCCAGCCTTGGAGTCAAGCTCAGAGTCAGCTAACAAATTCACAGGCTAGACGTACAGTCAACCCATAAAAGTCACATCTACATACTTATTTTCCACCTAGCTCGGTTTTCTTTGTTCTTTTCAGGGGAATATATCACATAACCCCGTTCATTACAGTGTCTGAAAAGCTGGGTGCGGCTTTGATTGTAACAGGGCAGAGGCGGGGCTGAAAACAATAGCTGATAACAATAGCAAAACAAAGGATTATATATTCCCCTCGACATATTCCCCTCGCCTTATTCCCCTCATAATAGAATAACACAAACGGAAAGACAAAATAGGGCGTAACAAGGAAAACGCTCTAGCATGGGTCAATATTTTTTGTTTACAAAAAAAGACAACTTCATCAATCATATTCCTACGTAATTAACTGGCTGGTCGCGACCAAAAAGTGAAATGTTAATAACATTATTCGATGGTATCGTACCTCGATTCAGGTTTCGGGTCTTCAATAATGTATGACGCCTCGTTTTACGCTTGAACCTGAATATGTTTCTGCCGCTTTACCTTGAAAAACACACCGCAACCACTCCATTAATCTTTGAAAGATGAAGGCGGGCAGTTGGGCCATGGCGAGACCACGAGTACTGTTCATACATTTTCTTCTCTCTCTCTCCTTCTACTCATAATGAAGCAATGTGCTCAATGCAAATTTAAAAAAAGCAAAACATGTTTACCGTCTCGCTTCGTAATGTGCCGTGATCCCAATGCGGCCTTGCGGAATCATGCTTTTTTGCATTTGAATTGAACGGAATGTTACTCTCCGAAAAATTAATAGTTCCTTTGTTTTAGAAAACCTCACAAGGTGGAAAATAAGCATGCTATTGACCAGTCCCTCGGGGGTATGTGATATATTCCCCTCGTGGCGTACCCGAGGGCGTATCACATATCCCCTCGCTCCTGGTCAATAACTCTTACATTTGTACATATTTGCATGTAAAACAGTTCATTCAAACTTTTGAAAAGCATATATGAATAACATCCTAGAGTGTGACCATTCAAACGAGTTTCGGATAAGCAGTATTAAACTAGTACAGTTTATATAACAGAAATAATATATATCCAAGAAAATAGGTTTACGTTTAACCCTTTAACTCCCAAGAGTGCCAAACATCAAAATTCAAAACAAATTTCAAATTTCATTTTGTAAAATATTGAAAAACAAATGGTACCATGCAAAAGTACTGCTAAAGAGGTTTCATTTGAATGGTCACACCATAGGATTTCGTCCACAGACTCAAAAGTTAGAACTACACTACATGTCTTCATTATTGGCACTGGGAGTGAAAGGGTTAAGATACATGTACATAAACATAAGGAGCAAGAATTGAAATACTGTAGCCAGAATCTACTGAGTTTGTAGCCATAATAGAATGTCAGCTACAAAGTTACATTCACCTTAATTACAGTAGCATTATCAGGTATAAACCTGACTTCATCTATGTACACATCAAATGGCTCCTGATTAGTAGTTACTTCGATGGCAGGCTGGTTCTCAGTTCTCTCCACCCACAATTCCTCAGGATCAGCTTGGAGTGGTGTACTTGTAGCAGATCGTCTACTAACAGGCCTGGACACTGTTGAATGATGGGATACTGGTACGGAGGGTGTTGGGCTGGGTACGATTCCTTCATGTTCTGATAAAGAGGGAAGCTGAGTTGGCCTGAAAATAATGTTACAGTGGTTACCAATAACATGCGACCCACCGCCTTCAAAAAAGACGGATAAAGTTGAGTTTCAGTGGACATCAATCAAAGAAAGCTGTTAAAAATATTATTTTGGATTCTGATGGGATCTTAAAGTGCATATGAAGTAATTTTTTATTTTGTCTTTTTTTGGAGGCTATTATGCCTTTATTTCGAAATGATAAAAGAAATTTGTCAGAGAAAAATTTAAGGCCTCTTTTTTGCCGTCCAAAGTAGCACAATTTGCAGAAATCAGTGTCCCGGAGACTGGGAACGAGGTTTCGAAATCCATTGTTTTGATGACGTAGAAAATACTTGAGATTCGTTTCTTCAAAAGAATGCCGCCATGATACTCGTGAGTTGAAGTATTTTCTACGTCACAGCCTTGTAATACAATAGCTTTGGCCGCGCGCTCGATAGAGACACTTTCTGGCGGAAAATGCAAAACTTTCAAGCCGAATAATTTCACAATGGGAAGGATCTTTTCGATGAAACCCACAAATTTAGATAAAGAAAGTAAAGCACTATCAAAACATGGAAATATTTTTTTTACTTCATATGCACTTTAAGCAAAATCAATAATTTAATCAGCTAAGAGAAAGTAAAACTTAACAAAAATTTATTTCCAAGCTATTTTAAACAAAAAGAAAAGCTGCCGTTTGCAGAAACCGTATTTTTAAAACAACAATTTAACACTTCACTGCAAGTGATAATTTGCTAATCAGTGATGCACGATGAATACATGTAGAAGGCGGATCACAATCTTAAAGCCGCCACTGCACGCAGCGCAGGAATGAAAACTTCTCTTTAAAACTGTAATTTGGTTGTTTTAAAAACTTTTACTATTTACCAAGTGTAGTTCTGAAAAGAACTTTTGTTCTTGATAATAAGGAGCTTTAGATTTTAGTACAACTACGAGATTGAGTACGCGTCTTACTCATACTCAATGTCATACTCGTAGTCCGACGTAAAGTTATGACTGTCTGAGTGGAAGTCATGTTCAAGTGGATACTGTATCATCAATTGATGGTACATGTACTTAGGTGTCTCTCCAGAGGGAATAAAATGACAACTCTTTTCAGCACTACACTAACCCAGATGATCTGCGTGACAGATTACCAAATCCAAACTTACTGTCTCAGTGACCCAACATCCATTAGTGCACCTCCATTACCCAGGTATGACAGCCCCTGTTGAATATCCACAGTAAACAGCTCAGATGGTCGATCCAATAATACTCTTCTGATCCTTGAATACCCCTCAGCTTGTGAGATGAGATCTCTTAGGAGCTGCAGGATAACGAGACAAGTGTTCTCCATCACACTGGGCTGCCAACTTGACATGAAGCATTGGTCCCACACCAGCATTACAGCATCGACTCCTAGAGTTCCTACAAATCCCTAGCCGTAAAAAATGAATACAATGTAGGTTTGAAAACAAGTCACGCTTTTTTAGTTTTAACAATAATAATAATAATATTTATCCAGGGTGCCCACATCACCAAGGTGTTTTTCAGTAGAGCCCTGCAATTTGGGCAACAAATCAACGATTAATTTGTAATGCAAATCAATTATTTGTTAATCAATCCTTTTCATAAGCTTGATTCTGAGGCAGTCCAAGGTTGCCCACTCTAACATCCACCAATCACCCCCACACCAGACAAATTGATGCTAATCACACAGACTTGATTTTAAAGAGTTAACATGTATTTAGTATGTAAATAAATAAGTACAAACACTTATTAAGTACGTCCTAACGGTTTACATAATGTTCGTGCGCACATATGTACGTACTTTGTACCTATGTACCAAAGTAAGAATGTACAATATGCGTGTAGGTAAGTAAGTACGTAATCTATTCAAAATAATGTATTCAGGCACAACACTTCCTACCTCCCCTATCCACTTTCTAATAAACATGGCTGGATGGAAAAGAAGCTCTTTTGCATCTGAAGGCAGTAATTCAAAAGAACTCCCCAATGCCTGCTTTTCTGCCAGCATTGCCTTTTCCTTCTCAGTGTGAATAAAATTCACCAGGAATTCTTGTGGATCAGATGAAATGTTCTTTTTGGTTTCGTTGAGTAAGTGACTGTACAACTTTTCATCTTCACGACGAAGCCTCTGCATAACATGATCAGCCATACTGAAGATTTGCAGTCTTGGAGGAAAGCAATTCTTTAGCAGCAGATGAAGGGAAATTGCATGCTTGCGAGCCATATCAAATCTACCTGTTGTAGTCCAGTCATTGTATTCCAGGTGCTTATTTTGCAGAGCAAAAACCAGTGGATAGACTAACAAGGCATACTGAGGTTCATAGCTTCTATTGTAAATGTACAGTACATTTAACGCTTCTGCAGCTTGTTTAATATGTATTTCTGAAACCAACTCACTGTGAAGACCAGGCCTGTACTTGTGCGCCTCTGAAACGGCATGTCTTATGACCCCAGCTATTGGAGAATGAACCGCACTTGACACATCAAGTTCCTTTAAGCCCCATGAAAGGGACATTTCAAACTGTGAGGTGATTTCCTCAATTAGATTTTGTAAATCCACAGCAGAGTGTGTACTGTTTGGTATATTTTTTCCCTGTAGTCGTATGGACCAAATTAAAGGCCTAAGTGGGATAGGCAGCTGCCGTCCTTGCAGCTGCTCACAAACTCGGTTTAGTTGCGAAGGATGATGTTTCAGAAGGGCAGACACTGCCTTGCCGAGACTGTCACTTTGATGGCTGTTACCAAGGAGGCCAACCACTCTCCTCCTAGATGACTGCTGCATTAGAAAATTCAGTGAGTTAACTGAATAACAAGAAAATTACAAACATGGATATAAAATGTGAATACAGCAGTAAAAAAATAAACAAACTCGAACAAATCTATCAAATGAGATTGACATATCTGAGGATTTTAAAAATATACATTAAAAAAGCAAAAAGTTGTGTTATATGGCTGGGCATTTTTACAAGTTTTACATTTACACGTAGTGAACGTAATAATTAACCATAAAACGTTATTACTGATAATATCAGTAACTAATCTTAAATTTTGATTGACAAAAGTGTTTGTTGTCAAAAAAATATAATAAATAACAAATAAAAACAGGAGCTAATGGCTCATACGCCATCAATTTTCATAGGCCCAGGATATCATAGGCCTTAATTTCATAGGCCCAGGATATCATAGGCCTTATTTTCATAGGCCCAGGATATCATAGGCCTTATTTTCATAGGCCCAGGATATCATAGGCCTTATTTTCATAGGCCCAGGATATCATAGGCCTTAATTTCATAGGCCATGATTTTTCATAGGCCATGAATTAAATTTTTCATAGGCCATAGATTTTCATAGGCCATGATTCTTAATAGGCCATGGATTTCATCACCATGAATTTTCATAGCATTAGGCCATGGATTTTCATAGGCCATGGATTACATGGCCATCTGTTTTCATAGGCCATGAATTTCATTGCCGTGGAGTTTCATATGCCATGGATTTCATGGCCATGAATTTTCATGAATTTTCATCATCATGAATTTAGGCCACGGATTTCCGTAGGCCACAAATTTTCATAGGTCATGGATTTTCATAGGACATGAATTTCATGGCCAACAATTTTCATAGGCCATGGATTTTCATAGGCCATGGATTTTCATAGACCATGGATTTTCATAGGCCATGGATTTTCATTGACCATGGATTTTTATAGACCATGGATTTCATAGCCATGAATTTTTATAGGCCATGGATTTTCATAGGCCATGGATTTTCATATTTTCATAGGCCATAAATTTTCATGGGCCATGAATTTTCATAGCCGGGCATGGATTTTCATGGGCCATAAATTTTCATTGGCCATGAATTTTTATAGCTGGCCATTGGATTTTCACAGTCCATGGATTTTCATAGGCCATGGAATTTCATAGGCCATGGATTTTCATTAGGAAATGAATTTTCATAGCCCATGGATTTTCATAGGCCATGGATTTCATGGCCATGAATTTTCAGGGCCATGGATTTTCAGAAGCTATGAATTTTCATAGGCCATGGGTTTTCATGGGCCATGAATTTTAATAGGCCATGAATTTTCATGGGCCATGAATTTTAATAGGCCATGAATTTTCATAGGCCAGGGACTTTCATAGGCCATGAATTTTCATAGGCGATGAATTTTCATAGGGGCCATGAATTTTCATAGGCCAGGGATTTTCATATGCCATGAATTTTCATAGGTCATAGATTTCATGGCCATGAATTTTCATAGGTCATAGATTTCATGGCCATGAATTTTCATAGGTCATAGATTTCATGGCCATGAATTTTCATAGGTCATAGATTTCATGGCCATGAATTTTCATAGGCGACGATGAATACTCATAGCCCATGGATTTTCATATGCCATGAATTTTCATGACCATGAGAACTTTCATAGCTTCCCATGGACTTTCATAGGTCATGAACCTTCATAGGCAATGAATTTTCATAGTCCATGATTCTTTATAGGCCACGGATTTCATCACCATAAATTTTCATAGCATCAGGCCATGGATTATCATATGCTATGGATTTCATGGCCATGAATTTTCATAGGCCATGGATTTCCGTAGGCCACAAATTTTCATAGGCCATAGATTTTCATAGGCCATGGATTTCATCACCATGAATTTTCATAGCATTAGGCCATGGACTTTCATAGGCCATGGATTTTCACAGGCCATGGATTTTCATAGACCATGGATTTTCATAGGACATGGATTTTCATAGGCCATGGATTTTCATAGACCATGGATTTTTAAAGATCATGAATTTAATAGCCATTAATTTTAATAGGCCATGGATTTCATAGCCATGAATTTTTATAGGCCACGAATTCTCATAGGCCATGAATTTTCATAGGCAATGAATTTTCATAGGCCATAGATTTTCATAGGCCATGAATTTTCATGGGCCATGAATTTTCATAGCCGGGCATGGATTTTCATGGGCCATGAATTTTCATAAGCCATGAATTTTTATAGGCCCTGAATTTTCATAGCCATGAATTTTCATAGCTGGCCATTGGATTTTCATAGGCCATGGATTTTCATAGGCCATGGATTTTCATTAGGCCATGAATTTTCAAAGCCCATGGATTTTCATAGGCCATGAATTTTGATAGGCCATGGATTTTCATAGGCCATGAATTTTGATAGGCCATGGATTTTCATAAGCCATGGATATTCAGAAGCTATGGATTTTAATAGGCCATGGATTTTTATAGGCCATGAATTTTAATAGGCCATGAATTTTTATAGGCCATGGATTTTCCTAGGCCATGAATTTTCATAGGCTATGAATTTTTATAGGTCATGGATTTTCATAGGCCATGCATGGATTTCATGGCGATGAATTTTCATAGGCCATGGATTTTCATGCCATGATTTTTTATAGGCCATGGATTTTCATATGCCATGAATTTTCATATGCCATGAATTTTCATTATGCCATAAACAATGTGGAATATATCATTTACAGCAAGCGACAAATCGCTGAATACAAACGAGAATTCGCTCGACATATCGCAAAGTGTCGCGAAATTTCGCTCGATTTTTCGCTAAGTGTCACGAAATTACGCTCGAACCATCGCATAGTGCGGCGAAATATCGTTGTCACTCAAACAATAGGTCTCTCGAAATATCATCGAAATGTCGCTCCAAACGAAAGTGCGTTAATTTTCGTCGAATATTTGCGAAATTCGTCGAATTACATTTGCATTACTTTTGCACAATACTGTAGGCCATAAATTTTCATAGGCCATGGATTTTTACAGGCCATGAATTTTCATGGGGCAATGAATTTTCATAGGCCATGAATTTTCATAGGCCATCGATTATTTTATAGGCCATGGATTTCTTGGCATGAATTTTCAGGGCCATGGATTTTCATAAGCCATGGATTTTCAGAAGCTATGGATTTTCAGAAGCTATGGATTTTCATAGGCCATGGATTTTCATAGGCCATGAATTTTAATAGGCCACGGATTTTCATAGGCCATGGATTTTCATTAGGCCATGAATTTTCATAGGCCACGGATTTTCATAGGCCATGGATTTTCATTGACCATGGATTTTTATAGACCATGGATTTTCATAGACCATGGATTTTCATAGGCCATGGATTTTCATTGACCATGGATTTTTATAGACCATGGATTTCATAGCCATGAATTTTTATAGGCCATGGATTTTCATAGACCATGGATTTTCATAGGCCATGGATTTTTATAGACCATGGATTTCATAGCCATGAATTTTTATAGGCCATGGATTTTCATAGGCCATGGATTTTCATATTTTCATAGGCCATAAATTTTCATGGGCCATGAATTTTCATAGCCGGGCATGGATTTTCATGGGCCATAAATTTTCATTGGCCATGAATTTTTATAGCTGGCCATTGGATTTTCACAGTCCATGGATTTTCATAGGCCATGGAATTTCATAGGCCATGGATTTTCATTAGGCCATGAATTTTCATAGCCCATGGATTTTCATAGGCCATGGATTTCATGGCCATGAATTTTCAGGGCCATGGATTTTCAGAAGCTATGAATTTTCATAGGCCATGGGTTTTCATGGGCCATGAATTTTAATAGGCCATGAATTTTCATGGGCCATGAATTTTAATAGGCCATGAATTTTCATAGGCCAGGGACTTTCATAGGCCATGAATTTTCATAGGCGATGAATTTTCATAGGGGCCATGAATTTTCATAGGCCAGGGATTTTCATAGGTCATAGATTTCATGGCCATGAATTTTCATAGGTCATAGATTTCATGGCCATGAATTTTCATAGGTCATAGATTTCATGGCCATGAATTTTCATAGGCGACGATGAATACTCATAGCCCATGGATTTTCATATGCCATGAATTTTCATGACCATGAGAACTTTCATAGCTTCCCATGGACTTTCATAGGTCATGAACCTTCATAGGCAATGAATTTTCATAGTCCATGATTCTTTATAGGCCACGGATTTCATCACCATAAATTTTCATAGCATCAGGCCATGGATTATCATATGCTATGGATTTCATGGCCATGAATTTTCATAGGCCATGGATTTCCGTAGGCCACAAATTTTCATAGGCCATAGATTTTCATAGGCCATGGATTTCATCACCATGAATTTTCATAGCATTAGGCCATGGACTTTCATAGGCCATGGATTTTCACAGGCCATGGATTTTCATAGACCATGGATTTTCATAGGACATGGATTTTCATAGGCCATGGATTTTCATAGACCATGGATTTTTAAAGATCATGAATTTAATAGCCATTAATTTTAATAGGCCATGGATTTCATAGCCATGAATTTTTATAGGCCACGAATTCTCATAGGCCATGAATTTTCATAGGCAATGAATTTTCATAGGCCATAGATTTTCATAGGCCATGAATTTTCATGGGCCATGAATTTTCATAGCCGGGCATGGATTTTCATGGGCCATGAATTTTCATAAGCCATGAATTTTTATAGGCCCTGAATTTTCATAGCCATGAATTTTCATAGCTGGCCATTGGATTTTCATAGGCCATGGATTTTCATAGGCCATGGATTTTCATTAGGCCATGAATTTTCAAAGCCCATGGATTTTCATAGGCCATGAATTTTGATAGGCCATGGATTTTCATAGGCCATGAATTTTGATAGGCCATGGATTTTCATAAGCCATGGATATTCAGAAGCTATGGATTTTAATAGGCCATGGATTTTTATAGGCCATGAATTTTAATAGGCCATGAATTTTTATAGGCCATGGATTTTCCTAGGCCATGAATTTTCATAGGCTATGAATTTTTATAGGTCATGGATTTTCATAGGCCATGCATGGATTTCATGGCGATGAATTTTCATAGGCCATGGATTTTCATGCCATGATTTTTTATAGGCCATGGATTTTCATATGCCATGAATTTTCATATGCCATGAATTTTCATTATGCCATAAACAATGTGGAATATATCATTTACAGCAAGCGACAAATCGCTGAATACAAACGAGAATTCGCTCGACTATCGCAAAGTGTCGCGAAATTTCGCTCGATTTTTCGCTAAGTGTCACGAAATTACGCTCGAACCATCGCATAGTGCGGCGAAATATCGTTGTCACTCAAACAATAGGTCTCTCGAAATATCATCGAAATGTCGCTCCAAACGAAAGTGCGTTAATTTTCGTCGAATATTTGCGAAATTCGTCGAATTACATTTGCATTACTTTTGCACAATACTGTAGGCCATAAATTTTCATAGGCCATGGATTTTTACAGGCCATGAATTTTCATGGGGCAATGAATTTTCATAGGCCATGAATTTTCATAGGCCATCGATTATTTTATAGGCCATGGATTTCTTGGCATGAATTTTCAGGGCCATGGATTTTCATAAGCCATGGATTTTCAGAAGCTATGGATTTTCAGAAGCTATGGATTTTCATAGGCCATGGATTTTCATAGGTCATGAATTTTAATAGGCCACGGATTTTCATAGGCCATGGATTTTCATTAGGCCATGAATTTTCATAGGCCACGGATTTTCATAGGCCATGGATTTTCATTAGGCCATGAATTTTCATAAGCCATGGATATTCAGAAGCTGTGGATTTTAATAGGCCATGGATTTTCATAGGCCATGGATTTTCAGAAGCTATGGATTTTAATAGGCCATAGATTTTTATAGGCCATGAATTTTCATATGCCATGAATTTTCATAGGCCAGGGATTTTGATATAGCATGAATTTTCATAGTCTCTGAATTTTTATAGGTCATGGATTTTCATAGGCCATGCATTTCATGGCCATGAATTTTCATTGGCAATGAATTTTTATGGGTCATGGATTTTCATAGGCTATGGATTTCATGACCATGAATTTTCATAGGCAATGAATTTTTATAGGCCATGGATTTTCATGGGCAATGAATTTTTATAGCCCATGGATTTTCATGGGCAATGAATTTTCATAGACCATAGATTTCATGGCCATGAATTTTCATAGACAATGAATTTTCTTAGGTCAATGATTTTCATAGGCCATGAATTTTCATGGCCGTGAGAATTTTCATATCTTGCCATGGATTTTCATATGCTATGAACTTTTATAGGCAATGAATTTTCATAGGCCATGGATTTTTATAGGCCATTGATTTTCATTGGCCATGGATTTTCATAATTAGGCCATAAATTTTCATAGGCCACAAATTTTCCTAGGCTATAAATTTTTTAGACCATGGATTTCATAGGCCATGGATTTTCATAGGCCATGAATTTTCATAGGCCATGAATTTTCATAGCCTATGAATTTTTATAGGTCACGGATTTTCATAAGCCATGAATTTTTATAGGCCCTGAATTTTCATGGCCATGAATTTTCATAGCTGGCCATTGGATTTTCATAGGCCATGGATTTCATAGGCAATGAATTTTCATAGGCCACATGTATGAATTTTTATAGGTCATGGAGTTTCATAGGCCATGGATTTCATGGCCATGAATTTTCATAGGCCATGGATTTTCATAGGCCACGAATTTTTATAGGTCATGTATTTTCATGAATTTAAAGGCCATGAATTTTCATAGGCAATAAATTTTCATAGGCAATGAATTTTCACAGGCTATGAATTTTTATAGGTCATCGATTTTCATAGGACATGGATTTTACGACCATGAATTTTCATACGCAATGAATTTTCATAGGCCACGGATTTTCATGGGCCATGAATTTTCATTGGCCATGGATTTTCATAGGCCATGGATTTTCATGCCATGAATTTTGATAGGCCATGGATTTTCATATGCCATGAACTTTCATAGGCAATGAATTTTCATAGGCCATGGATTTTTGTAGACCATAGATTTTCATAGGCCATGAATTTTCATAGCTTATGAATTCTTATAGGTCATCGACTTTCATAGGCCATGGATTTAAAGGCCATGAATTTTCATAGGCAATAAATTTTCATAGGCAATTAATTTTCATAGGCTATGAATTTTTATAGGTCATGGATTTTCATAGGCCATGGATTTCATGGCCATGAATTTTCATAGGCCATGGATTTTCATGCCATGAATTTTTATAGGCCATGAATTTTCATATGCCATGAATTTTCATAGGCCAGGGATTTTGATATGCCATGAATTTTCATAGTCTCTGAATTTTTATAGGTCATGGATTTTCATAGGCCATGCATTTCATGGCCATGAATTTTCATTGGCAATGAATTTTTATGGGTCATGGATTTTCATAGGCCATGGATTTCATGACCATGAATTTTCATAGGCAATGAATTTTTATAGGCCATTGATTTTCATAGGCAATGAATTTTTATAGCCCATGGATTTTCATGGGCAATGAATTTTCATAGACCATCGATTTCATGGCCATGAATTTTCATAGACAATGAATTTTCTTAGGCCAATGATTTTCATAGGCCATGAATTTTCATGGCCGTGAGAATTTTCATATCTTGCCATGGATTTTCATATGCCATGAACTTTTATAGGCAATGAATTTTCATAGGCCATGGATTTTTATAGGCCATTGATTTTCATTGGCCATGGATTTTCATAATTAGGCCATAAATTTTCATAGGCCACAAATTTTCCTAGGCTATAAATTTTTTAGGCCATGGATTTTCATAGGCCATGGATTTTCATTGACCATGGATTTTTATAGACCATGGATTTTCATAGACCATGGATTTTCATAGGCCATGGATTTTCATTGACCATGGATTTTTATAGACCATGGATTTCATAGCCATGAATTTTTATAGGCCATGGATTTTCATAGACCATGGATTTTCATAGGCCATGGATTTTTATAGACCATGGATTTCATAGCCATGAATTTTTATAGGCCATGGATTTTCATAGGCCATGGATTTTCATATTTTCATAGGCCATAAATTTTCATGGGCCATGAATTTTCATAGCCGGGCATGGATTTTCATGGGCCATAAATTTTCATTGGCCATGAATTTTTATAGCTGGCCATTGGATTTTCACAGTCCATGGATTTTCATAGGCCATGGAATTTCATAGGCCATGGATTTTCATTAGGCCATGAATTTTCATAGCCCATGGATTTTCATAGGCCATGGATTTCATGGCCATGAATTTTCAGGGCCATGGATTTTCAGAAGCTATGAATTTTCATAGGCCATGGGTTTTCATGGGCCATGAATTTTAATAGGCCATGAATTTTCATGGGCCATGAATTTTAATAGGCCATGAATTTTCATAGGCCAGGGACTTTCATAGGCCATGAATTTTCATAGGCGATGAATTTTCATAGGGGCCATGAATTTTCATAGGCCAGGGATTTTCATAGGTCATAGATTTCATGGCCATGAATTTTCATAGGTCATAGATTTCATGGCCATGAATTTTCATAGGTCATAGATTTCATGGCCATGAATTTTCATAGGCGACGATGAATACTCATAGCCCATGGATTTTCATATGCCATGAATTTTCATGACCATGAGAACTTTCATAGCTTCCCATGGACTTTCATAGGTCATGAACCTTCATAGGCAATGAATTTTCATAGTCCATGATTCTTTATAGGCCACGGATTTCATCACCATAAATTTTCATAGCATCAGGCCATGGATTATCATATGCTATGGATTTCATGGCCATGAATTTTCATAGGCCATGGATTTCCGTAGGCCACAAATTTTCATAGGCCATAGATTTTCATAGGCCATGGATTTCATCACCATGAATTTTCATAGCATTAGGCCATGGACTTTCATAGGCCATGGATTTTCACAGGCCATGGATTTTCATAGACCATGGATTTTCATAGGACATGGATTTTCATAGGCCATGGATTTTCATAGACCATGGATTTTTAAAGATCATGAATTTAATAGCCATTAATTTTAATAGGCCATGGATTTCATAGCCATGAATTTTTATAGGCCACGAATTCTCATAGGCCATGAATTTTCATAGGCAATGAATTTTCATAGGCCATAGATTTTCATAGGCCATGAATTTTCATGGGCCATGAATTTTCATAGCCGGGCATGGATTTTCATGGGCCATGAATTTTCATAAGCCATGAATTTTTATAGGCCCTGAATTTTCATAGCCATGAATTTTCATAGCTGGCCATTGGATTTTCATAGGCCATGGATTTTCATAGGCCATGGATTTTCATTAGGCCATGAATTTTCAAAGCCCATGGATTTTCATAGGCCATGAATTTTGATAGGCCATGGATTTTCATAGGCCATGAATTTTGATAGGCCATGGATTTTCATAAGCCATGGATATTCAGAAGCTATGGATTTTAATAGGCCATGGATTTTTATAGGCCATGAATTTTAATAGGCCATGAATTTTTATAGGCCATGGATTTTCCTAGGCCATGAATTTTCATAGGCTATGAATTTTTATAGGTCATGGATTTTCATAGGCCATGCATGGATTTCATGGCGATGAATTTTCATAGGCCATGGATTTTCATGCCATGATTTTTTATAGGCCATGGATTTTCATATGCCATGAATTTTCATATGCCATGAATTTTCATTATGCCATAAACAATGTGGAATATATCATTTACAGCAAGCGACAAATCGCTGAATACAAACGAGAATTCGCTCGACTATCGCAAAGTGTCGCGAAATTTCGCTCGATTTTTCGCTAAGTGTCACGAAATTACGCTCGAACCATCGCATAGTGCGGCGAAATATCGTTGTCACTCAAACAATAGGTCTCTCGAAATATCATCGAAATGTCGCTCCAAACGAAAGTGCGTTAATTTTCGTCGAATATTTGCGAAATTCGTCGAATTACATTTGCATTACTTTTGCACAATACTGTAGGCCATAAATTTTCATAGGCCATGGATTTTTACAGGCCATGAATTTTCATGGGGCAATGAATTTTCATAGGCCATGAATTTTCATAGGCCATCGATTATTTTATAGGCCATGGATTTCTTGGCATGAATTTTCAGGGCCATGGATTTTCATAAGCCATGGATTTTCAGAAGCTATGGATTTTCAGAAGCTATGGATTTTCATAGGCCATGGATTTTCATAGGTCATGAATTTTAATAGGCCACGGATTTTCATAGGCCATGGATTTTCATTAGGCCATGAATTTTCATAGGCCACGGATTTTCATAGGCCATGGATTTTCATTAGGCCATGAATTTTCATAAGCCATGGATATTCAGAAGCTGTGGATTTTAATAGGCCATGGATTTTCATAGGCCATGGATTTTCAGAAGCTATGGATTTTAATAGGCCATAGATTTTTATAGGCCATGAATTTTCATATGCCATGAATTTTCATAGGCCAGGGATTTTGATATAGCATGAATTTTCATAGTCTCTGAATTTTTATAGGTCATGGATTTTCATAGGCCATGCATTTCATGGCCATGAATTTTCATTGGCAATGAATTTTTATGGGTCATGGATTTTCATAGGCTATGGATTTCATGACCATGAATTTTCATAGGCAATGAATTTTTATAGGCCATGGATTTTCATGGGCAATGAATTTTTATAGCCCATGGATTTTCATGGGCAATGAATTTTCATAGACCATAGATTTCATGGCCATGAATTTTCATAGACAATGAATTTTCTTAGGTCAATGATTTTCATAGGCCATGAATTTTCATGGCCGTGAGAATTTTCATATCTTGCCATGGATTTTCATATGCTATGAACTTTTATAGGCAATGAATTTTCATAGGCCATGGATTTTTATAGGCCATTGATTTTCATTGGCCATGGATTTTCATAATTAGGCCATAAATTTTCATAGGCCACAAATTTTCCTAGGCTATAAATTTTTTAGACCATGGATTTCATAGGCCATGGATTTTCATAGGCCATGAATTTTCATAGGCCATGAATTTTCATAGCCTATGAATTTTTATAGGTCACGGATTTTCATAAGCCATGAATTTTTATAGGCCCTGAATTTTCATGGCCATGAATTTTCATAGCTGGCCATTGGATTTTCATAGGCCATGGATTTCATAGGCAATGAATTTTCATAGGCCACATGTATGAATTTTTATAGGTCATGGAGTTTCATAGGCCATGGATTTCATGGCCATGAATTTTCATAGGCCATGGATTTTCATAGGCCACGAATTTTTATAGGTCATGTATTTTCATGAATTTAAAGGCCATGAATTTTCATAGGCAATAAATTTTCATAGGCAATGAATTTTCACAGGCTATGAATTTTTATAGGTCATCGATTTTCATAGGACATGGATTTTACGACCATGAATTTTCATACGCAATGAATTTTCATAGGCCACGGATTTTCATGGGCCATGAATTTTCATTGGCCATGGATTTTCATAGGCCATGGATTTTCATGCCATGAATTTTGATAGGCCATGGATTTTCATATGCCATGAACTTTCATAGGCAATGAATTTTCATAGGCCATGGATTTTTGTAGACCATAGATTTTCATAGGCCATGAATTTTCATAGCTTATGAATTCTTATAGGTCATCGACTTTCATAGGCCATGGATTTAAAGGCCATGAATTTTCATAGGCAATAAATTTTCATAGGCAATTAATTTTCATAGGCTATGAATTTTTATAGGTCATGGATTTTCATAGGCCATGGATTTCATGGCCATGAATTTTCATAGGCCATGGATTTTCATGCCATGAATTTTTATAGGCCATGAATTTTCATATGCCATGAATTTTCATAGGCCAGGGATTTTGATATGCCATGAATTTTCATAGTCTCTGAATTTTTATAGGTCATGGATTTTCATAGGCCATGCATTTCATGGCCATGAATTTTCATTGGCAATGAATTTTTATGGGTCATGGATTTTCATAGGCCATGGATTTCATGACCATGAATTTTCATAGGCAATGAATTTTTATAGGCCATTGATTTTCATAGGCAATGAATTTTTATAGCCCATGGATTTTCATGGGCAATGAATTTTCATAGACCATCGATTTCATGGCCATGAATTTTCATAGACAATGAATTTTCTTAGGCCAATGATTTTCATAGGCCATGAATTTTCATGGCCGTGAGAATTTTCATATCTTGCCATGGATTTTCATATGCCATGAACTTTTATAGGCAATGAATTTTCATAGGCCATGGATTTTTATAGGCCATTGATTTTCATTGGCCATGGATTTTCATAATTAGGCCATAAATTTTCATAGGCCACAAATTTTCCTAGGCTATAAATTTTTTAGGCCATGGATTTTCATAGGCCATGAATTTTCATAGGCCATGAATTTTCATAGGCCATGAATTTTCATAGCCTATGAATTTTTATAGGTCATGGGTTTTCATAAGCCATGAATTTTTATAGGCCATGAATTTTCATAGCTGGCCATTGGATTTTCATAGGCCATGGATTTCATAGGCAATGAATTTTCATAGGCTACATGTATGAATTTTTATAGGTCATGGAGTTTCATAGGCCATGGATTTCATGGCCATGAATTTTCATAGGCCATGGATTTTCATAGGCCACGAATTTTTATAGGTCATGTATTTTCATGAATTTAAAGGCCATGAATTTTCATAGGCAATAAATTTTCATAGGCAATGAATTCTCATAGGCTATGAATTTTTATAGGTCATGGATTTTCATAGGCCATGGATTTCATGGCCATGAATTTTCATAGGCCATGGATTTTTATAGGCCACGAATTTTCATAGGCGATGGATTTTCATGGCATGAATTTTTATAGGCCATGAATTTTCATATGCTATGAATTTTCATAGGCCAGGGATTTTCATATGCCACGAATTTTCATAGTCTATGTATTTTTATAGGTCATGGATTTTAATAGGCCATGCATTTCATGGCCATGAATTTTCATAGGCCATGAATTTTCACAGGCTATGAATTTTTATAGGTCATCGATTTTCATAGGACATGGATTTTACGACCATGAATTTTCATACGCAATGAATTTTCATAGGCCATGGATTTTCATGGGCCATGAATTTTCATAGGCCATGGATTTTCATAGGCCATGGATTTTCATGCCATGAATTTTGATAGGCCATGGATTTTCATATGCCATGAACTTTCATAGGCAATGAATTTTCATAGGCCATGGATTTTTGTAGACCATAGATTTTCATAGGCCATGAATTTTCATAGCTTATGAATTTTTATAGGTCATCGACTTTCATAGGCCATGGATTTAAAGGCCATGAATTTTCATAGGCAATAAATTTTCATAGGCAATTAATTTTCATAGGCTATGAATTTTTATAGGTCATGGATTTTCATAGGCCATGGATTTCATGGCCATGAATTTTCATAGGCCATGGATTTTCATGCCATGAATTTTTATAGGCCATGAATTTTCATATACCATGAATTTTCATAGGCCAGGGATTTTGATATGCAATGAATTTTCATAGTCTCTGAATTTTTATACGTCATGGATTTTCATAGGCCATGCATTTCATGGCCATGAATTTTCATTGGCAATGAATTTTTATGGGTCATGGATTTTCATAGGCCATGCATTTCATGGCCATGAATTTTTATAGGCAATGAATTTTTATAGGCCATGGATTTTCATGGGCAATGAATTTTCATAGACCATAGATTTCATGGCCATGAATTTTCATAAACAATGAATTTTCTTAGGCCAATGATTTTCATAGGCCATGAATTTTCATGGCCATGAGAATTTTCATATCTTGCCATGGATTTTCATATGCCATGAACTTTCATAGGCAATGAATTTTCATAGGCCATGGATTTTTATAGGCCATTGATTTTCATTGGCCATGGATTTTCATAATTAGGCCATCAATTTTCATAGGCCACAAATTTTCATAGGCTATAAATTTTGTAGGCCATGGACTTTCAAAGGCCATGGATTTCATAGGCCATGGATTTTCATAGGCCATGAATTTTCATAGCCTATGAATTTTTATAGGTCATGGATTTTCATAAGCCATGAATTTTTATAGGCCCTGAATTTTCATGGCCATGAATTTTCATAGCTGGCCATTGGATTTTCATAGGCCATGGATTTCATAGGCCATGAATTTTCATAGGCAATGAATTTTCATAGGCTATGAATTTTTATAGGTCATGGAGTTTCATTGGCCATGGATTTCATGGCCATGGATTTTCATAGGCCATGGATTTTCATAGGCCACGAATTTTTATAGGTCATGTATTTTCATGAATTTAAAGGCCATGAATTTTCATAGGCAATAAATTTTCATAGGCAATGAATTCTCATAGGCTATGAATTTTTATAGGTCATGGATTTTCATAGGCCATGGATTTCATGGCCATGAATTTTCATAGGCCATGGATTTTCATAGGCGATGGATTTTCATGCCATGAATTTTTATAGGCCATGAATTTTCATATGCCATGAATTTTTATAGGCCAGGGATTTTCATATGCCATGAATTTTCATAGTCTATGAATTTTTATAGGCCATGAATTTTCATAGGCCATGAATTTTCATAGCCTATGAATTTTTATAGGTCATCAATTTTGATAGGCCATGGATTTCACGACCATGAATTTTCATAGGCAATGAATTTTTATAGGCCATGAATTTTCATAGACAATGAATTTTCTTAGGCAATGAATTTTTATAGGCCATGAATTTTCATAGGCCATGGATTTTTATAGGCCATTGATTTTCATAATTAGGCCATGAATTTTCATAGGCCATGGATTTTCATAGGCCATGAATTTTCCTAGCCTATGAATTTTTATAGGTCATGGATTTTCATAGGCCATGGATTTCATGGCCATGAATTTCCATAGGCAATGAATTTTCATAGGCTACGAATTTTTATAGGTCATGGGATTTTCATAGGCCATGGATTTAATGGCCATGAATTTAAAAAGGGTATAAATTTTCATAGGCTATGAATTTTTATAGGTTATGGATTTTCATAGGCAATGGATTTCATGACCATGAATTTTCATAGGCAATGAATTTTCATAGGCCATGGATTTTCATACCATGAATTTTTATAGGCCATGGATTTTCATATGCCATGAATTTTCATAGGCCAGGGATTTTCATATGCCATGAATTTTCATAGCCTATGAATATTTATAGGTCATACGCCATGGATTTCATGTCCATGAATTTTCATAGGCTATGAATTTTTGTAGGTCATGGATTTCATGACCATGAATATTCATAGGCAATGGATTTTCATGCCATGAATTTTTATAGGCCATGGATTTTCATATGCCATGAATTTTCATAGGCGATGAATTTTCATAGGCCATGAACTTTTATAGGCAATGAATTTTCATAGGCCATGGATTTTTATAGGCCATGGATTTTTATTGGCCATGGATTTTCATAATTAGGCCACGAATTTTCACAGGGCAAAAATTTTCATAGGCAATGAATTTTCATAGTCCATGGATTTTCATAGGCCATGGATTTTTCATATGCCATGAATTTTCATAGGCCAGGGATTTTCATATGCCATGAATTTTTATAGGCCATGGATTTTCATAGGCCATGAATTTTTATAGGCCATGGATTTTCATGGCATGAATTTTTATAGGCCAGGGATTTTCATATGCCATGAATTTTCATATACCATGAATTTTCATGGCCAATGAATTTTCATATTAGGCCATGAATTTTCATAGGCGAGGGATTTTCATATGACATTAATTTTCATAGACCATAGATTTCATGGCCATGAATTTTCATAGACAATGGATGTTCTTAGGCCATGGATTTTCATAGGCCATGAATTTTCATGGCCGTAAGAATTTTCATAGCTCGCCATGGATTTTCATATGCCATGAACTTTCATAGGCAATGAATTTTCATAGGCCATGGATTTTTATAGGCCATGGATTTTTATTGGCCATGGATTTTCATAATTAGGCCACGAATTTTCACAGGGCAAAAATTTTCATAGGCAATGAATTTTCATAGTCCATGGATTTTCATAGGCCATGGATTTTTCATATGCCATGAATTTTCATAGGCCAGGGATTTTCATATGCCATGAATTTTTATAGGCCATGGATTTTCATAGGCCATGAATTTTTATAGGCCATGGATTTTCATGGCATGAATTTTTATAGGCCAGGGATTTTCATATGCCATGAATTTTCATATACCATGAATTTTCATGGCCAATGAATTTTCATATTAGGCCATGAATTTTCATAGGCGAGGGATTTTCATATGACATTAATTTTCATAGACCATAGATTTCATGGCCATGAATTTTCATAGACAATGGATGTTCTTAGGCCATGGATTTTCATAGGCCATGAATTTTCATGGCCGTAAGAATTTTCATAGCTCGCCATGGATTTTCATATGCCATGAACTTTCATAGGCAATGAATTTTCATAGGCCATGAATTTTCATAGTCCATGGATTTTTATAGGCCATGGATTTTCATAATTAGGCCACAAATTTTCATAGGCCACGAATTTTCATAGGCTATAAATTTTTTAGGCCATGGACTTTCAAAGGCCATGGATTTCATGGCCATGAATTTTCATAGGCGATGAATTTTCATAGGCCATGGATTTTCATAAGCCATGAATTTTCATAGCCTATGAATTTTTATAGGTCATGGATTTTCATAGGCTATGGATTTTCATGCCATGAATTTTTATAGGCCATGGATTTTCATATGCCATGAATTTTCATATGGATTTTCAAGCATGATTTATGGCATGAATTTTCATACGTATGAATTTTTATAGGTCATGGATTTTCATAGGCCATGGATTTCATGGCCATGAATTTTCATAGGCCATGGATTTTCATAGGCCACGAATTTTTATAGGTCATGGATTTTAATGAATTTAAAGGCCATGAATTTTCATTGGCAATGAATTTTCATAGGCTATGAATTTTTATAGGTCATGGATTTTCATAGGCCATGGATTTCATGGCCATGAATTTTCATAGGCCATGGATTTTTATAGGCCACGAATTTTCATAGGCGATGGATTTTCATGCCATGAATTTTTATAGGCCATGAATTTTCATAGGCCAGGGATTTTCATATGCCATGAATTTTCATAGTCTATGTATTTTTATAGGTCATGGATTTTAATAGGCCATCCATTTCATGGCCATGAATTTTCATAGGCCATGAATTTTCACAGGCTATGAATTTTTATAGGTCATCGATTTTCATAGGACATGGATTTTACGACCATGAATTTTCATACGCAATGAATTTTCATAGGCCATGGATTTTCATGGGCCATGAATTTTCATAGGCCATGGATTTTCATAGGCCATGGATTTTCATGCCATGAATTTTGATAGGCCATGGATTTTCATATGCCATGAACTTTCATAGGCAATGAATTTTCATAGGCCATGGATTTTTGTAGACCATAGATTTTCATAGGCCATGAATTTTCATAGCTTATGAATTTTTATAGGTCATCGACTTTCATAGGCCATGGATTTAAAGGCCATGAATTTTCATAGGCAATAAATTTTCATAGGCAATTAATTTTCATAGGCTATTAATTTTTATAGGTCATGGATTTTCATAGGCCATGGATTTCATGGCCATGAATTTTCATAGGCAATGAATTTTTATAGGCCATTGATTTTCATAGGCAATGAATTTTTATAGCCCATGGATTTTCATGGGCAATGAATTTTCATAGACCATAGATTTCATGGCCATGAATTTTCATAGACAATGAATTTTCTTAGGCCAATGATTTTCATAGGCCATGAATTTTCATGGCCGTGAGAATTTTCATATCTTGCCATGGATTTTCATATGCCATGAACTTTTATAGGCAATGAATTTTCATAGGCCATGGATTTTTATAGGCCATTGATTTTCATTGGCCATGGATTTTCATAATTAGGCCATAAATTTTCATAGGCCACAAATTTTCCTAGGCTATAAATTTTTTAGGCCATGGATTTTCATAGGCCATGAATTTTCATAGGCCATGAATTTTCATAGGCCATGAATTTTCATAGCCTATGAATTTTTATAGGTCATGGGTTTTCATAAGCCATGAATTTTTATAGGCCATGACTTTTCATAGCTGGCCATTGGATTTTCATAGGCCATGGATTTCATAGGCAATGAATTTTCATAGGCTACATGTATGAATTTTTATAGGTCATGGAGTTTCATAGGCCATGGATTTCATGGCCATGAATTTTCATAGGCCATGGATTTTCATAGGCCACGAATTTTTATAGGTCATGTATTTTCATGAATTTAAAGGCCATGAATTTTCATAGGCAATAAATTTTCATAGGCAATGAATTCTCATAGGCTATGAATTTTTATAGGTCATGGATTTTCATAGGCCATGGATTTCATGGCCATGAATTTTCATAGGCCATGGATTTTTATAGGCCACGAATTTTCATAGGCGATGGATTTTCATGGCATGAATTTTTATAGGCCATGAATTTTCATATGCTATGAATTTTCATAGGCCAGGGATTTTCATATGCCACGAATTTTCATAGTCTATGTATTTTTATAGGTCATGGATTTTAATAGGCCATGCATTTCATGGCCATGAATTTTCATAGGCCATGAATTTTCACAGGCTATGAATTTTTATAGGTCATCGATTTTCATAGGACATGGATTTTACGACCATGAATTTTCATACGCAATGAATTTTCATAGGCCATGGATTTTCATGGGCCATGAATTTTCATAGGCCATGGATTTTCATAGGCCATGGATTTTCATGCCATGAATTTTGATAGGCCATGGATTTTCATATGCCATGAACTTTCATAGGCAATGAATTTTCATAGGCCATGGATTTTTGTAGACCATAGATTTTCATAGGCCATGAATTTTCACAGCTTATGAATTTTTATAGGTCATCGACTTTCATAGGCCATGGATTTAAAGGCCATGAATTTTCATAGGCAATAAATTTTCATAGGCAATTAATTTTCATAGGCTATGAATTTTTATAGGTCATGGATTTTCATAGGCCATGGATTTCATGGCCATGAATTTTCATAGGCCATGGATTTTCATGCCATGAATTTTTATAGGCCATGAATTTTCATATGCCATGAATTTTCATAGGCCAGGGATTTTGATATGCAATGAATTTTCATAGTCTCTGAATTTTTATAGGTCATGGATTTTCATAGGCCATGCATTTCATGGCCATGAATTTTCATTGGCAATGAATTTTTATGGGTCATGGATTTTCATAGGCCATGGATTTCATGACCATGAATTTTCATAGGCAATGAATTTTTATAGGCCATTGATTTTCATGGGCAATGAATTTTTATAGCCCATGGATTTTCATGGGCAATGAATTTTCATAGACCATAGATTTCATGGCCATAATTTTCATAGACAATGAATTTTCTTAGGCCAATGATTTTCATAGGCCATGAATTTTCATGGCCGTGAAATTTTCATATCTTGCCATGGATTTTCCATATGCCATGAACTTTTATTGGCAATGAATTTTCATAGGCCATGAATTTTTATAGGCCATTGATTTTCATTGGCCATGGATTTTCATAATTAGGCCATAAATTTTCATAGGCCACAAATTTTCCTATATTTTGTTCATAGGCTATGAATTTTTATAGGTCATGGATTTTCATAGGCCATGGATTTCATGGCCATGAATTTTCATAGGCCATGGATTTTTATAGGCCACGAATTTTCATAGGCGATGGATTTTCATGCCATGAATTTTTATAGGCCATGAATTTTCATATGCTATGAATTTTCATAGGCCAGGGATTTTCATATGCCATGAA